>VFFE01007140.1:42028-75601 GCA_008921705.1 Burhinus oedicnemus | reverse complement strand
GGCGGGGAGAGCCCGGCCCCCCCGGCCGGCGGGTCCCCCCCTTCGGGCGGCGGTGGCAGAGCCCAGCAGCAGCCCGGCCGGTTTGTGGTCCCGGCGGCAACGGCGGGGAGGGGGGGAGGAAAGAAAGGGGGGACACACAACACTCCCCTCCCTCCCCCCGTTACTGTTGTTGTTGTTTTGGCAGGTGAGACCCCCGGGCCCTCCCGGAGGAGGGAGCCCGGCGGCGCAGGAGGGGAGCCTGCCCCGCGGCTGCGGTTCGGCGAGCCCCGCAAAGGTAAACGCGGGTTTTGGAGGGAGGAGGCCACCCCGCAAGGAAGCGGGGCGGGGAGGGAAGAGAAATAACGCCAACCCACCAGCCGAAAAATCCCCAGGAAAACTCCGCGGGGTCCCGCAGACAGCCGGGACCCCCTTCCCGCGGTGGGGGCGTCGCTGACCCGCTCACAGGGCTCCTCCGGGCCGGAGGCACCCGCAGCCGCGGCCGCGGTGCTGGGGCGGGTCACGCCTTCCCTGTCCCGCGGCCGGGCTCCCACCTGGCGCTTGGGGCCAAAAAAACTAAAAGCGGGGGAAAAAAAAAAACCAAACAGCCCAACTGAAAAACCCAAACCGAAAACCTGCCCCCAAACTCAGCACAAACCCCAAACCAAAACAAGGGAGGAAGAGAAAAGGCGCTCGCAGGAGCGGCGGGCGGCAGCTGGGACAGACCCGGGAGCGAGTGTCTGTCTGTCTGTCTGTGTCTGTGTGCGGATTCGCAGCTGGGCCCCCGCCTCGGCCCTGCCCCTGCCCCAGCCCTCCGCGGCCGCGGAGCCCACGGGGGGCAGCGCTGCCCGGCCGGGGCCGGCTGGCCCGGCCCCAACCCCCGCGGGCCTTTGACACCCTCCTCCCCGGCGGACACAGCCGCCCCTTCCCCTCCGCAACCACCCCCGGAGCGGGACGGGCCTTCGGCCTCCTCCTCCTCCTCCTTCCTCCCCCCCCGCCCCGAGCAAACCCCGCTTGGGCGCCGGTGGTGCCGGTGCCGCTGTGCGCGGCGCGGCGCGGCGGGGGGGTGAGGGGGCAGGAGCAGTCGGGGCGCTCCGCGCAGCCCCGCGGTGTTTCCGCGGCGGGCGGGGCCGGGGGCTGCGCGCCCCGTCGGGCTGCGGCACCGCTCAGCAGCGCGGCGGGGCTCGCCTCGCCTCGCCTCTCCGTTTATACAGAACAGGATCATTTACATAAAGTCCTTAAGGCAAATAACTGTTGGGGCTCTAATTTATATCTGATCGAAAATTAGCCGTCATTATGCGCTCCATTAGCAGCGTCTTTAATGTGCTTCTAAGCACCATTTGTCAAGCGGCTTGTTAATATCCTTCAAGTCTTTAAAGTTGAGAGCTCATTAAAGAGTGCGCTCTGTTATTGATGTAATTTAGATGAGTTTGGAAGAGCGAGTGCGCCGCGGACAACCTGGAGGAGCGGGGAGAGGCTGGGGCTGCCCCCGGGGCTGCGGGAGCCGCACCCCGGCGCCACGGCCCCTCACCGTGGCGCCGGGCCCTGGCCGGGGGCTCGCCTCCCTGCTGGGGCTGGGACGCGGGGGATCCCCCGGCAGCGGGGGGCCGGGGGGGAACCTCTTTTGGCTGAGGCGGAGTAAACCCGCTTTAATGATGTGCAGACGCGATTCCGCCGTCTCTCCCCCACTCCATCGGAAGAGCGTAAAAGGCCAATAAATTACCTCCGCTGCTTATCTGAAAATCCATCTATTCTGTCGGCTTTTTCCCCCCCCCACCTCGGCTGGCGCAGACCGCGTTGGTGCAGCCCGATGAAGCCGCCCCATGAGGGCGGGCTGCCGGGGAGCGCCCGCCGGCCCCCCCCGGGGGCTCCCCCGGCCCTGCGCGGCGGAGGGTCCCGGCCGCTTCCGGAGCCCTGCTCCGCCCCAATCCGCCCGAAATCCGGCTGAAAACCGGGCGGGGAGGGGAAAGTCCCGGCTGAGCTGTGTCGCGTCCCGTCCGTCCCCGTCCCCCCTCCCCCGGGCGCTTTGGAGCGCGGCGGGGGCTTGCGGGGAGGGTCCTCCCCCGCGCCGCCGTCCCCGGGCTTCCCCCGGGCGAAAGCAATAAAGCGGGTAATTAGACTGCTAAAGACGGATGTAAATAACGGGGAGGAGGCGGCGGTGACAGCCAGGCAGCGGGGCCGGCTCCCCCCGGGGAAGGGACACGGAGCCCCGCGGCGCCTGCCCCGAGGCCCCGGGGAGGGACGCCCGCTGCCCCGGCGGCACTCGGGCCGCGGTGGGGAGGGCGCCGGCAATTCCCCCCTGCAGGAGGGGACTCTCACCACGCATCGGAAAGGCCCCTTTGCCTCTGGAACCCCCCGGAGCGTATGGGTCAGGGGCCAGGGCAGAGGGGGGTGGGTGCAGGTACCAGCAGCCCTCCCTCCAACCCCGCTGCAGCCTGACCAGCCACCGGCACAGACCACCCCCCCACAGGGGGGCTCTAACCACAGGCCTGTATCAAAGGGGTGTTTACCTCCCCGCCCGGTCCCAGGGACACACTGACACCCGTGGGAAGGTTTAGCTCCTCTCCAGCCAGGATCGCGATGTGTAAGCAGCCACACCGCCGCATCCAGCCCTCCCCGCTTCTCGGGGAGCAAGCCCAAGGGGGGCCCCCATCTGTGCGGGGTGGGGTGCACACAGCCCTGGGCCCCACACAAGGGAGGGCTGCTCCTGAAGAGCAGGACATGTCAGATGGCAGGGTCATCGCTAGCGATGCGAGCCCCTCATGGAGCCACTGGTCCCAGATGGTCCCAGATGCTCTCTGGGCAGAGGAAGAGAAAAATACCTCCAGGACGACGAGCAAAAGCACCACCCCGGGTAGGCAAAGACAGGAGGCACAAAGAGCCATCGGAAGGCCTGAAGTTGACCCATTGAATTGTACTTGCAGATGTGTTCATAGTTATTGCCACCAGGAACATACAGGGGATGCAGCACAGCGGCACATTGCCGTGCTCGTGGCTGGCATGTGTTTTCCTTGTCCATTTGCACGTGGCATTTGGGGATTGAGTCCTCTCAGGGTGTGTGTGGGCACAACACGTGTGGCCTCTGGATTTGAGAAGGGCTCATTGCGTGGTGGATATCCCTTTCTTACCCGTCTGCTCACTGGAAACCCTTGTAGCTTCTCTCTTGCAGGTAGCACCCCATTGTTTTGGAGGGAAAGCTATGGAAGCAGGTGGGATAAACTTAACACTAAGAGCATAGATTTTTTTTGGGGGAGGGCATTTTACGGGAGATAGCTTTGTCTGTATTTAACAAAGCCATTAAAACCCGTCATGTCAGATGGGGAGGGAAAGCCATGGAAAAGTCTCATGTTACGACGATGACAGCATTTTATGGCAGCAGCGGTTACAGCCTTTAAGCAAGTGAAAAGCAGTTCAGTTTCTTGCCTTATTTTGTGGGCAGAACTGGTGGATGTGCAGCAGTGAATGAGCTGTGTACAGGTCCCATTCCCACCCCAGTAATGGCTATGACTCTTGGGGGGGGGCTTCTGCAGCGGCACGCGTGGCGGTGCCTGCTGGGCAGCAACACGAAGCCCCCTGGGCCGAAGAAGAATGTGATGAGGAGGGCTTGTGCAAACCTTAGCATAATAAAAGCCTCCATCCCACAGGTGCGCACACACACGCTTACACACAACAGACGCTATGCAAAAGAAGCAAAAGGTGTCACCTTTTGAAATTGTTTTTACATCCTGAGTTGTAAAATTTCTTTCCTGATTGCTCTTCATTTTAGAAATTTTAAGAACACATTCTTAAAATGCAGCATCTTTAAAAAATGACTGTGAATGAACATGCCTGGTGCCTTGATAGATAACTTTCCCGTTTCTTGTGCTTAAATACCTTACGTGAAGATGCCGACAAACCTTTCCTACTGGCTCTTCCTCATGGAGAAGGGGTATCACTGCGGGGGGAGGCCGGGCTAGGATCCCCTTGCTAACTGGTGCAGCTCACGGCAGGTGGCTGCCTGCTCCCCGTTACCCTCCCACCTGACTGCAATTTCAACCACTCTTCATTTCGGCTTCCATTGACAGGCAGACACAAGATGGATGTCAGCAGTGGGCTGGGGGTGGTGAAGGGGTGACCTGTCCGGTCCCTCTCTCTCTGCCCGGGTTAATCCCTGGTCTGCCCAGGAAACCTGGGGAAATGCTCACCTCTGATGGTCGAGGTGGTCCGTTCGGAGAGGGATGATGGCTGATGCAGTCAGGGCTGCACAATTCCTGTCAGCCCTGCTGAGGACACTGTTAAAACCTGGTGCTGGAGGTCGTGGCAACACCTATGCTACAAGAAGAGTATCACCATCCTCCCAGTATAGCTGAGGAAACGGGATCCTGGGATGGCATCTAGTGCAGCCCCCCCAGAGCCCAGGCAAGGATTGCGGGTCAGCACCTCCTGCCTGTGCCTGCACCGGGAAACAGAGCAGGACGGGGGCACCAGCCTGGCCACAGACGGCTCTGGCTCTGCCATGCTGGCCAGAGCCGATAAACGCCCTCCCAGGCAATGCCTGGCGATGGGCTGGGGACCGTATCCGCTCCGAACAGGCAGTTTGGTTGTGCCCACACTGTTTTGGCAAGGGAGGGGAAGAGAGGAGAGAAATGAGCAGTCATGCAACGCCGCTTGGCCCCAGGGCTGGGGAACAGTTCCCAGCTGGTTCTGCAGGCTGGCAGGGATGCAGCCACCAGGGACCACTCACCACTTACCTAAAGCCTTTTCTCTTCCATAAAGCCTCTTCCCCGCTGGGGAGGTTGGGCTGCGTTTGGCTTGGATATGAAAACCAGCGCCTCTCCCCCTCAACCTGCTGAGCCGCTTTGTCCCCCTGAATTAGCCAGCGTTACTTTTAACTCATTGAATAGTCTGGATTAGAGCCAGCCAGCCGATGGGCTCTTGCCCAGATGCAGGTTTGCGAGTCAACGGCGTCAGGACTCCATGAGGTCTGGACCTGGCCCAGGATCTTCTCGCTTGCCCTTTGGACAAGCCCAGAGCAACCCTGCGTGCCCCGTGGCCCCTGCAGGCGTGCCGATGAGTGGAGACCGGGCAGGCGCGGGCTGGAGCTGAGTGGCCGCTCTCCTGGGCAGCCCGTGGGACTGGTGTACCAGGCAGCCCCGGGAAGATGGGGAGAGGGTTTTGCTTTTTTAGACAGCTGTTAAAATGTTTTCATTTAATCAGGCACGGTACGTACGCCTCAGTTAAACAGCTGGCATCCGAGCTGATACGCAGGGATGTGCAATTTTGATTCCTACCTTTCTGTTTCAAAGCTGTCTCGTTTTGAGCGCTTTGATCCAAAGACTAAACTTATTGTGGCATATTTATGTATATGACATTTTCATTCGCTCCCTTATTTATTTATTTTTGCAAAACACATCACTTAGAAGGTTTCTAGTGCCAAGGCAGCAGTGCTCTGTGAAGGAAAACACATGGTCCAAACTCCAACGCTTGCACGTGCCGCAATAGGCCCGTTTTATACACGTCGCAGGCTCAAATTGCAAGAGCAGTGGCAATGCATGGAAGAGAGCACGCAGAAGAGGGAAAACCATGCTGGGGGTGAGTAACAGCGTATTTAACAGTGTGTCCCAATGGGCTAGCTGGTTTTTTTGTTTGTTTGTTTGTTTTTCCTAGAGTTTTACAATTCTTCCTGGGTCTTTATGGCGATTCAGTGCTTTTGCCCCTCTCTCTGGTGGTATCAGAGTGCCTGGTGGTATTTAGTGTACTGATCCCCACAACATCCCCAGGAGGCAGGGACGTGCTGCTACTCCACTTTACAGCAGAGGAAAACAGAGAAGTTTGGGATGGATGAGGAACTGTAAAGAAGTCTCCCAAGTCCTAGGAGAGCGCTCAGACCAGGGGACAAACCCTGCCCCATCTGACAGCACCTCCAAAAAGCTGAACCAGTAGCGTCCTTGAATATCTTACTCCCAGGACACTGGGAATATGACATGCCCGACGAAACACCCGTTCACCTCGAACTACAGCGAGAAGTGGTTTATTTCCGCGGCAGCAGCAGCAGCACAGCTGCTCGGGGGGAAATTTTTAAAGCTCGGCCTCAGGGGTACCGCAGCGGGGAGGCAGAGCGGCAGCGGAAGGGTGAAAGCTGACTTCCCTTGGCTTTGGGTTTTTGGGTTGGGTTCTCTGGTGTCAAATAAAGCACGAACTCCAACTGATGCTTTTCCTGAGCCTGGAGCATTAATAAAACCTCTTGCCTGGGGCAGGCTTTCTGGTACATGTGTGATATTCTGCCTTGTCCCTTGTGTGGGACGCACATGGGGTCTGTCCCCTCTGTCAGCTGCTTCGCCGCACAAAATCTGTGGGGATATATGCACAGTTCAGCCCTTTCCCTATCTGTTCCGTTGGTTTGGAACGGGCGAGGGGTTTTAAAGCCGGTTTGAGGCTGGGGGAGGCACAGACAGAGGTACAAACGGACAGGGACAGCCATGCGGAGCGTGGTCCCCCAGGCTCTCCTGAGGCAGCCGGGCTCCCGTCTGTGACTGAGCCGCCTGAAGAAGAGATGCTGCTGGGGTGAACATTTCAACACCCGGGGTACCTCCTTCACCCTTTCCTGCCCCCCAGACCGCTCCTGCTGCAACGCCGTCACCCTCCCAGCGCAGCAGCCGCCCGACTGCGGCTCTGCAGTCTGAGACCGGCTTTAATTAAAGTGGGTCCTCCTGCACACGCACGCGCCCCAGCACAAACAGCCCCGTTAGCCACATGGAAACGGACACTGCATTTCTGTAGTAACATTTTAAACGTCTTCACCAACAGTTTTCGAAGGTCTTGGACTCCACGTTAGGTGAGATCTGACTGGTTTAACTGAGAAAACTCAAAAGGTTAAATTGAAAAAAAAGTTACTCCTTGAAAAGCAACAGAGGCATTGCCAGGGCTATTCAGTTCTCACCTTTAGAAAAGGCTCTTTAATTCATACACCTCCAAACCCTGAATCCCTGGGAAGGAATCACTGACACCAGCCCTCCCTTCAATCCTCCAGATCCCTTCTTCCCTCCTTTGCCCTTCCAAGGAGATCTATGTGTGTTTGTGAGCAAGTTTTCTTGCCCGGAGGAAATCAGCAGCTGACCCGGCTGCTGGTGCCGGGCTGCTCTCGTACCCTGTGTGCCAGATCTCACCCAGAGAGACCTCAACTGGGTGTATGTTTCAGGCATGACAATCTTTAAACTGTCCTTGGTCGAGTAAAGAAAAACCAGACGGTTTACCACATAATGGTACCCTGCACATCTGAAGGAGGAAAAACACCTGCAAGTACAAGAAAAAGGACCAATATAACAATTGATGTGGTTCATTTAATCCAGGCTTTCAAGGAAGAAGATGCTGCTCCACCTTTCTTCTCATTTCAAAATTACAAGCCTGTCCTTGATCCGGGAGAAAACTGTGCTCAGATTAAGGCCAAATACGATGAACCAATATCCAGAACACGTGTAGTTCTTTATTTTGCAGTATCTGTAGGCATCTTTGGCTTGCTTTTCATCACACCTCAATCTTTGTTCTACTGAGGCAGAATCACTCTCATACACTGTAAAACAACATTGCTACCTTACACTCGAGGCGGTAAGCTTTAACTAAAATTCGCACGTGCAGCCCAATCTTTTTTGTGTCAAATACCTCTGCGACGCCAGCTGTACAAGTGTCACATGTATTAGTCATCGTGTTGCCCCGCTGACACCCCCAGGTTAGAAGTACTCTGCTTTTCTGAAGCTGAAAATACTCCTGGAGTACAAAACTGCCAGAAGAATATCAACTGCAATTACAAATCTAAACTAAATATGCAGTATTATGGCCTTTTCGTTATTACATTTTTTTGTGGCGAGTTTTTCCATTGCACATTGTTCAGTCATGTTGGGACAATTTGTTAAATATTATAGGGGCGCTTCATCATGGAACTGCATTTGAGGTGATTTACAGTTCGATCTTTTAGCAGCACACCTGTAAATTGCGCTAAATAATGCTAACCCCCCTATTACGGAGGCTTCAGGGTGCTGAGAGAATTAATGGGGAGGCAGCTGTGGATGCTACTGGGTAAAAGCACTACCAGTGCTCTGACACAGAGATCTGGTAGCGCCCCACAGCCAGGCCTGAAGACGAGGGTCCGAGTTTCCGAGGGGCAGAGTTTGGCAGGCATTTAGCAGCAGGCTGGTGTACAGGGATCAGGGATATTCTAGGCTTAAGTACCTTCATTTTTCTTGAGGGCGTAATGTAACTTTTACAAATCAGCTGTTTGCAGCGAAGTTTAATTAGAACTAGCTCATCATCTTTACTTCTCATCTGTATCAAGTCTTCATTGGGCAGGCATACAAGGTGCACAATGACAGAGGGCTGCGAAGCAAAGCAAACAGACCAAAATCCCAGGCTATAGTAGTACAGAGCAATTCCTGCTATCTCAAAGGTTGCCGACACCTGAAAACTGGGGAAAACAGTTGTGAAGTCAAGAATAAACACAGATAAACAGAACTTGGCCACTTTTCAAATGCACAAAGCCAATGAATTTACTCACTTTTCAGCAGTACGGAACAGTTTCATTTTTCCTAGCAATGTAAAGAACCGCACAATCGTTTCGGAGATGTGACTTACCTTCGGACAGTGAGCGGTTTCAGACAATCAGAGAAAAGAGGCGGTGGTTCCTCGTAGAGAAGAAACTGCACATGCCAACTTTTTGGGAGGTGATATGAGGGGTGGGTGAACGAGCTTCTGCAGAACCCAATGTTAATCAAAATTGTGAAGACAGAGGGGAGACTTTAAGTGAAGGGGAAGAAAGAAACAAATGAGTACAAGGAAAAGCGGGGAAAGGAAAAGTGCAAATGGGGAAGGAATACAGCAGGCTCAAAATCTCGGTTTTACTCTAATTTGTATTTGGGTCTCGACCCAAAGCTTTTGTGCTGGGGAGTGAGATTCTGGCTTAGTTCTGGTGCGAATATCCATCTAACCCAATCAACAGATTTTTTTTTTTTAACGCTGCAATGCTGCATGTGGAAAAAGATGAGAGAAGAGGATCAAGCTCCTAACCACAGAACCAGTCATGGCAAAACAGACAAAACCTTGGAAAGTACTTTTGCCCCAAATGGGTGATCATTATGCAGTGATGCAAAAGAACAGCTACAGATGACAGGACCACTTTAAACTATGAAATAAACTTTTTCAGCTCATAGAACCATTATGAAGACTTGTGTTTCAAAGGTGTTGAAGATGATTTACAGGGAGAAATTCGAAAGGTCTGAGTACAACTATCAAGAAGCAAATACGTGAAGACACATAATTCAGGGCTGCCACATGCAGTTTTTTACTTCAGCTTGCAATATCTGGGGAGGCTTTGAAGCCTTTGCTTCAGAAGTCAAGCGAAGGCCTGAGACTTGCAGCTTTCATTGCAGGAAAGCTGTTGCAGGAAAGAGCTTTAGCATACACCATGAACAAAATTCAAAGGCTCAGAAACCAGAGGAGAAAGTAAAAGGACTTCAGCATGTCTTCACTGAATGCAGGTCTCAGGAGGCCTTCTTGACCTATACAATGATTTCAGACAACGCAAACGATGACCACATTTAAAGCAGACTACGTACATGTGCTGGTCTCACAGAAGATGAGAGGAAAACTGAACTATTACATGAAACTTTTTGTCCATTCATACAGCCCTGTGGAGCCACTGTAGCACTACAAAAGGCAGAGGAAAGCTGTGCTATGTTGTGGAGGACGAATTCATGCAGAGGAAAGCGTCGCGCAGAACAGCCTTGCAGCCGTCGTAGGCCCTCTCCTCTGCGGGGGAGTAGCTGGTACTCACCAGATGTGGCCACCTCCGGGCAGCTGTGTGCTGGGCCAAATGCTCTGAACTACACCTGGGATTTGGCTGAACCAAACTGGCTCTGTTTTAGAGGTGTGGAAGCCCCTTTCTGGCTCACTTAGTCGATACCATGACAGGCTCATCATATGCAGCCCAGGAGTCTGGCCTTGGTTTCACATGCTCTTTCAGCTGACGAAGACCACTATATATTTCCAGCATCTTTTTTCCTTTGAAAAAATAGTTAACTCCACTCTCACTCAGAGTCCTGAAGATATTTCACTCATGTCTGATATTAAGAAATGTACAACAGGGACTGCAGAAATGAATCACACCATCTGATGGTGAGATTAAACCCAGCAGCTTCCAAGGGGAAGTGCATTGTCTCACTGATGGAAATACTGCAGCTCCCTACAGTGGGATGTGGGATCTGGGAGAAGCAAAGGGGGTGACTAAGGCAAGCATAATTTTTGCAAATATATTAGTTTAGGTTTTTTATTCTTTTACTTCGCTCACCTTCACAGCCTGTTTTTTATTTACTTTGCATAAACTACCAAGTTTTCCAGCACAGATGATCTCAGACAGCAATTTTCTAGGCAGGTTCCACTATCCTGCAATTTTTTAATCAGGAAGAAGGAGGGAAAAAACCTAGAACATGACCTATACGAGTGACCCCAACCAGCAACACTGATTGACCATCTCCCGCTCCGAGGCAGTTTGGCGTGTGTGCTGGCACACAGCTCGTGCCAGCACAGCACTCCCAGTCCCCAACTACTGTGCCAAGCCTGGTAAGCACAAGTTATCTCAAAGCTGGTTCCTAGTCCTAACGTCGTACAGTCTAGCTGGCTCCTACTGCACTTAAAATATTCACACTGATCCTGGACATATTTCCTGCTCCTCCGAGAGTCGCCTTTGCTGGCCCGCAAGTTTACGTTTCAGGAGACTGAGCTGGCTTGGTCTGGGCTGGTTTCACACAAGGGTTATCAGCTCTGGCTAAAGAGAACTTCCCCTACAGGCAGATCAGTAAGACTTGTCCGTGGTGTTCCCCCTTAGTGATATAAAGTACGCAGCGCCAACATGGATTGTATTGCTTTTGTATGGCCCCAAGCTCCGGCGGCGTGGTAGGTATGCAGCCACTTGGCCGACCTGCAGCCATCATTTTAAAAAAATAAGCATTTGCCACATAAGGGAGCTGCTGACTGCTGTTAGAGCCTCCGTACAGAGCACAGGAGCAGCTACTTTTTACAAGCCTGCGCGGGTGGTGTCCACTCACCGCTGGCTCTGTGCACACTGTCTACTCCGCTGTTGCCGGCAAGGCCGGACGCACCCCTCCCTGTCCCCCAGGTGGACAGGGAACGCTAGTGCTGGATTTCAGCGGGACAGGAAGAATTCAAAGTGCCATAAATCCTCGTCCCTTTCTGCTTAACTGTCCCCGTCTCAAGCAGTTGTTTAGCCATTTCTGCCAAATGCACTGCAAAATGTGAATGCATCGGTGATATTGCTCTCCCAGAACAGAGGTTTGTAGAGGTGAAGTAAAAGCAAAGGCTCTAATTCATCAAAATATTCTAATATCACAGAGCTCCTCTGAGAGCATCAGGGCTCAGCAGACGTGAAAAGCTCTTTGCAATTCAGAATATGTAAGTCAAAGGCTGCTGAGAGAGAGTGGGGCCTGGAGACAGAAGTTAGGTAATCCTGAACTTCCCTTATCATAAATAAATTTTGTTTTAATCTGTACTGTGAGCCTGGCATGAGAGCGGTCTGCCCAGAAAGCAGGCAGCAATGCCAGGGAAACTGATTTCCTGCTACTCACGTGGAAAGGGAGAGTGTCTAATTTTCTCAGTCAACCGATGCTGAGGAGCCAGGAGGCAAGACAACTCTTACGAAAGGAAAAAGGAGAAAATAACAGTGACCACCATGCTTCAGGGAGAGGTCTTTGAAGGCATTTTTAGAGGTACTGCTGTGGTTAAGTCCAGATTCGAGCCACTTGAATTACAAACGGTGAACTTGTGGCCAGATGGGGCAATGTCTTCTGAAACAGTCCAGGAAGACCAGGGAGTAATGTTGCCAGGCATAGAATAGCTCAGTGTAGGAGGCAGCAACCTTTCAAAGGTGATACACCTCTGTATATGGATGTATTTTGCCCAAATCAGGGGATAAATGTGCCAGTTACGAAAGCTGGTGTTGAAGGCAGCTGCCTCCCAGAGACAAGGCTTACCTCTCATCAGTCTGTCTGAGGCAGGAGATCCCAGTCCTAGCTGGGTTCAGAGCTGAGTGGGAGCCAGGAGCTATTGCTGCTCCCAGATGCTCCTCCTAGGACGCTCAAGTTCCCAGCCCCTGTGCTACTGAAAATCTGCCGTCCACTGGTTTCTGTCTACACATACTGCAGGTGGCCAAGCTGCAGAACTGAGCTGGAGAATGGGTAGCTGCTGGGACAGCTTGAGACTTTTGTCCCCTCTCTCTGTGATCCTACAAAGAGCTGAGCAACTCTTCTAGGGTTGCACACTCTTGGCTCTCAGAGACTTCAGGTAGGGCCATCGCCAGCACTTCAGATCTCACCCAGGTTAGCTGTGCTTGAAAGACACTCTTGTTGTAAAGTTGTCCGTCTGCCTTTCATGCGGTAATGAAACAAACAGGGAACTTCATTGTTAACCTCGGTGAAACAAACCTAGTCATTCAGCAGGGACGGGGACAGGAGATTTTAGTTACTAAATTTCTTTCTCACCCATTGAGATTAATTCCTCCAAGCCAGCACTGCAGCAAGTGGGTATGAATCTGGGACTCACTTTGTCCATCCCACAGATGAACTAAGATTAAAAAGCAGGCTTTTAATTAAAGGCAAACTCACACCTTTTTCTCTTTCTTCTCCTCTGCTAAATGGGCTTAAGAGCTCACTTGACCAACAGCCATCCTCGACGTCTAGTCTGTAGTTTTAATAAATGAAACCTTAAATGTTTAGAAAGAGAAGTTTGTCTCCTAAGGTTGAACTCCTGGCAATGTGCTTTGCCATCATAGCTGCTGGGCTCCTTCACGCTCAGCATCACTCTTCAGTGCTATGTCTGTGTCAAAAGAAGACTCGCACATGGAAATATTCATTAACATGTTTATTTGTTTATCGTCAAAGACAGCACATACATTCTATCTACTTGTAAGCATAAGCGTGGCAAATAAAGAGATACTATGAAGTTACGCTGTCAAACAAGACACACTTTTGAAAAAAAAAAAAATTAGCCTTCATTCTCTTCTTTGTAGGAGCTCTCTTCAGAAACACCTGACTGAACCTCAGGACAAAGTCCTTGATGTACACCACTTCTGAAGGCTGATCAGTTCTCACCTCATGTGTAATAGCTGAATCTCACATAACTACTCCAGGCTTTAACCTATTTCTTGCATTTTTACATGCATATTATTGTTTCTTCCAGTTACATTCTACTTTTTCCTAGCAGGAAACTAAAGTGTGGGTTTAGTAATACCTATCATCAATCTTATTTATTCCATCTATTTCTAGGTAATTATATATAGTGTATTTCTCAGTCTATATTCGGATGGCCTATTTAGAGATGAATGGATTCCTTCCAGAATGGCAATGACCTTTCTATGACTCAAACATTAATTTTCTAAATGGCTTCACAGGTGAAATACCTTATATATCATCATAATTAACAAGATATACCCTATTAATGGTCAGAAAACATGCTTTTCATAATTATAAACAGAATCCTTTCTGAGGTACAACCTTCCCCTCTGCTATGACTTGTTAGTCAATACTATCTGATACATCCACAGTGAAACCTACTAAAGCCCTATTGAAAAACCAGTCTTAATTGCCAGTCTCGCATACCTTAGACACCCACAAGATGTAGATTTTAGAGATATCAATATTACACTTCAGAACTATTCAGAGCTTCATCTGTTATAATATGTTTGCCAACTCTTTGTTGTGAAACAGACAACTGGCATTATAGGCTAAATTGATTTACCTGCTTTCCTAAATTCATTAAAGTCAACTATGCCTATAATTTCTCAGAGCACACAAAAACTTGTAACTGCAATTCATACTCTCTCATGAGTCCTCCTTTCTGATTGCAAAGTCTTAAGGGTCAGGGTATTAGAGGCTTTCTGGAAAAACTTGGAGGAAGGACTGCAATGATAATGAACCAGGAAGGGTGGGGAATAAGTCTGTTCCATATGAGGAGCTCCTTAAAGAAATTAGAGCATCTCTCATGCAGAGAGACAAAGGACAAAAGCTCCATTATACTACTCTGAGCTCTGATCTCAGCAGATCTTACTAGCAGGACTATGTCTGACAAGACATCACCAGAGAAAAGTGATGTTGGAAGAGGCATTGGTAAGTCAGCAAGTGGTGATTTTTCTTCTAAAGAAATACTGAGTTGATACTGCAGCCAAGTACCAGCGAGCACTGTGCTTTCAGCTGGATGATGCAAGGTGTTACACGGAGGCCTGCCCATGACCCATGGAGCTCTGACTGCTTCCAATAGCCGAGAGGTTTATTCCAGGATCCCATCCAAAGTGTAACATATGGAACAACATTCCGCCTAACCTCCTTGCCCCGTTAATTTGAAGGTGAAAGCAGAGCCTGCATTTTCCTGCTGCAAAAGTCTGCAAGGAGCAGAACAACGCCTGCATTCTGCCAGATAGTTACTCATCAGACAAATCATTACTGGGATGGCAGGCAGGTACATTTAGCTCAATAAACATAATTTTCTCCCAAAGCTTCCCGACTCTGAAGAACACAACTTGCCTTTACATTATTACAGGATGATAAAGGTCCCCTTTATGACTAAAAAGTATTTTTAAAAAGTATGGGAGAGCTAATGCTCTAGAGAATTAATTTCTGACCATTTTTTCCACAAGCTTTTGACATTCAACATTTCTTTCGACAATATTATAATAAAAGAAATTCCAAATATCTAAAAATAGTAACCTCTTACAAGCAGTCATGCTATACTTATCAAGATTAGAAAAGTTTGCAGATTAATGTGATTTTCAGAGATTATTTGCAAAATTGTGCCATTTTTATAATTTTTTTTTTTATTTCATATCAGTAGCATTAAAATATAAGGGGTAAACTGGATACTGTTGTTGTTTATATTAAATTCATGGTCCTGTTTCTTTTCCTGGGTTTCATAAAATGTTTACCTCTTTTTAACACTCAGTAAAGAGATTTGTATGCTTATGTGTGTGCAGAATTGCATGTAGGAATGTTCCTATACAACTTTTCAGCCTTGTAAAAACATTTTAAATGAACATTGTAATAAGCTTGGGGTTTAGACAATAAAGACCTCTAAGTAAAAGAATAAAATTATTGAGGTATTTGTATTTACATTGCATGTACACAGCATCTTGACCAAAAATGGTCTAATAAGAGCTAGCTAATGACACATTTTTACTATACCTTAACAGAGAGAAATCCTATTGTCACATGTCAACCAGTTACTCAAATTGCAATCCTGAAGAAAACCAGTGAATTGAGTTATTACTATGGCAAAAGGTATTGCTTGCTCAAAGACTGTCATAAAAACTGATTACAGGTCTAATGGACCTTGCTTCAAACTCTGAATCTGAAAACCTCTGTTTAAAGAAAGGAATGGTCGACTATTGGTATTCATAAAGGTTTGTTTATGTAGTTAGAAAGAACAGGTTTTCTAATACATGAAATGATGAAAGATTGCATCAGGTTCCAAATCCTGCTTTTAGGTATATTTTGCAAAGTGATAACTGTCGTCTTCTGTCCTCTATCTCTTCTTCGGTCCAACAGTGATGGCAGCTGGGAAATGCCCCCTGGGGTCTGTGAAGATCCCAAGAGTCAGACTGCTGTGGGTCATGTGGGGACCCCACTGTCAAGCATGTCATCAGCTCAAAATGAGAGACAATTCTCCACACGCACTCCAAAATCAGTGCTTCAGATTATTTATCAAAAAGAACCTAGGCAGAATTTTAGCTTACCTGATTGTGTGAATGAACACAGGTTTTGCTAAAAGGGGAATTTCGGGTTCAATTTTGAAAATGTGACATACCGGTATTCTACCAGATGCACTTTCATTGTTAAATATAGTTGTTTCAGCTGTGCCTATAGATTGATGTTGCACTTGAGACAGTCAATGGCATTTCAAATGCTTTGATTGTACAGGCTTTCAGCAGTTTCATGAGCGTGCTCAACCAGATTTTAAACAAACTTAGTTGTGTTTTGGGTCCAACCTGTGTTATAGAGTAGATCAAAATTGCACCACAGTGTGCCACCCAGGGTGGATCTATTCTGTTCAAGTTACAGTTGCACTGCAACTGTTAAGCACAGAGGCCAAAATTACTGACAGCCCTATGAATAAGTCATCGAGCTTGTAGTTTATTTTTTTCTGAAAGGGATTAAATCTGTGATTTAAAGAAAACTCTCCAGACACATTTAGAACCTGATCATACAAGGTATCAAGCATCTTGGCTTCCCATTCAGTAGGCATTGAGGATGTTTAATAACTTAACAGGAGGATCTTGACGCTTTGGAAGACAATAAGCATTAGGGGCACAAAGTGCAAACTTTCTATTCTATATTACTCTTTTTCTTTAGTATTTATTTCAATGATACCAGCTATTTTTGATACAAACAGGTAACATATTGAAGCCAAGCTTTAGTCATAAAAGAGCTCTCAGATATTTATACTTCAACACTGTGCTCCCATTTAAATGACAAAATTCCTACCAAAATTCCTGCTTTGTTGCATGACTCTTCAAGGATCTTCCTGTACTCATTATACATCTATCAGCTTCTCTGTAAGTAAGCAGGAATTCTCTATAATGAAAAACAGCAAATAAAAGATTAGTAAATTTTGTAAGTTTATATATACACTTTGATATCTACATGTTTTATATTTGGGTTCAGCATCCGGTTAATAGATTTCTTTCAATCTCAAAGGCTTATTTATGTAAATTAAAAGCATTTACATGATCAAAGGCAATTAAATTCTAAAACTGGGAAAACAAGTAAGAAATCTGAAGGAAGTGTGAATTTGTTTATAAGCAGGAAAAATATTGTTAAAATATTGTTATTTGGACAAAGTAAAACAGAGATTATGTGCAATTGCCTGTCAAAATCAGGTTAAATTTTGATACCGATGACATTTTGCAAAAATCAGCATATTGGTATGAAGACTATGGTATGAAGCAAATACCGTACCTGGAAGGATCTAGCACTGGTGTCTTTGGAAGAGGCTCACAGGGGCTTTGAAGCACTCGTTTCTTTATCAAGTTCTGTTATTAAAAAAAAAAAAAAAAGTGCATTAGTGCTTTAGACTTACAATATTCTTCATAGCAAAAAAGCCTAGAAGGTTTATTTGAAAAACATGTAATACAGTAAAGAGTCACAAGAGAAGACAATCTAAGACAACACAGAGGTGAGCCACATAAGATATAATCCAAGAAATACAGTACTGACAGGGATTTCTGTTCTTATTTCTTGCACTCCTGTGCAGCAGTTCTCCAACAGGCTAATTTTGGAGGATAGGTCCAGGTGTGACCAGCTGGGGAGCCAACAAAGAAGACGCATTTGGGAGAAGATGATGGCAACGGCAGTACTGAAAGATGGCAGGCAGTAAGAAGACTGTCCAGGGGAAGAAGTGAGCAGTGCAGAAACCAAGAGCAGGGTGAGGAGAGGTTGGATAACTAAGGCTGCCATCTCTCAGCGGGGTTGTCCTAATGGGAAGTGATCAAAGGAGCAGGTGGCTGGGAGGCAGTGGCTTAACTCCGCAGCTTTTGGCAGCCACATGCTTCCTTTCCTCCTCTGATCTGTGATGCTCAGCCTTGTTCTTTCCTTGTTCCACTTCTGCACCAAACTCCCACCTCCTAGCTGCACTTTCTGTGCTGTTCCCAGTGACTCTCCAGCAACATACCTCCCTCTGCCTAGTTACAACCACACCATCCCTGGGGCATTGTTTCCTATTTTGGGAACTACTGATCTGGTTCACCTCCTTAAATGAAGAAAGTGCACATATATCTTGTCCATCCCTGACATCTATTTGTCAAATCTATTCTCAAAGGCTTCTGATGAAGGCTGTTTCACAACATCCCTAATCTCTCTGTTCCAGTGCTTCACAATCTTACAGCTCAGTTTCTTCCCCAATACTTAAGATAAATATTTATTGCAAATTAAGCTGGTTTTTTTTTTTTTTTCTTGTTCTACCTTTGGTGGTGTTCTAGTTTCAGCTGGGATAGAGTTAATTTTCTTTCTAGTGGTTGCTGTGTTTTCAGATTTGGTATGAGAGGAATGTCAATAACGCATATTGTTTCAGTTGTCACCAGGCAATGTTTATACTATTCCAGGACTTTTTTCAGCTTCCCATAGAAGCTGAGAAGGAGCACACAGAGAACAACAGAATGGCCAATGGAATATTCTGTACCATAGACGTCATGCTCAGTATATACATGGGGGTTGGCCAGAGGGCGGGAATCCGCGATCACTGCTCAGGACGAACTGGGCGACCAATTCACTGGGTGGTGAGAGTGACTTCTGTTGTATTACTTTATCTTGTATATTCTTTTACTATTATTGTTATTTTCCTTTTTCTGTTATTGTTCTATGAAACTCTCTATCTCAACCCACAAGTTTTTTTTCCTTTTTCTTTCCCCTCCTTTTCTCTCTCTTCTCTCTACCCTTCTGAGGGAGAAGGGGAAGAACTATGTGAGCGGCTGTGTTGGTCCTAGCTGCTGGCTAGGGTTAAGCCACAACACATAGACAGGAAGAGCAAAGGAACACTGTCCTTTTTTATAATAACTTCTTATAGCTTGAGAGACTATTTTCCTTCCTCTAATCTTCTCTTTTTGAAATTAAGCAAATGCAGTCTCTTCAATATTTGAAAGGAGCTCATGTCTTCTGACCTCTGTATAATCCTTGGTTGGATCCTCCTCAATTTGTCACTACCTCTTTGCACTGTGATGGCTAAAACTGGACTCTCTGTCTTTCAGTCACAGCAATATCAATGGTGCTTATATAGCATCCTAATTTAATTCATGTCCAAAATAAACACATTAATCCAGTTCTGGTGAAAATGAAAAATAAAGTTCAAAGCAGTGTCTCTGCTGGTGCAATGTTTGAGACAGATGCAAACTACTGGACCACTCAAGACTCAACAACATTTATGTTTTGTCATGTCATAGGCTTTTATTAAGTATAACTGCTAACTAGGAATTCATCCATAGTTGTATGCAAGTAAGAATAGGATAAGTAAATCTATGAAGAATATCTGAGAATTAGTGTAAGTTATCATATGAAGTCTCATTTTGTACGAGGGCAACATGTACATTAGTGGTTTACTGTCTATCTAACAATGTAGTTATTCCAGGTAACATTTTCTGAAACCAGGCCTAAAGTACATCTATGGAAATTCCTTTACTAGCAGACCATGTCTGAACAAAACAATCTAATAAAACCTAATTGAATACAAGGGGCTCTGCTCACGGCTGGACAGTCTCTAACTTCTCAGTTTGGCTTAGGAACTCCAACACTGCGAAGCAGCTGAGAGCCTGGTGCAATTCAGAAGTGCTAACAAGGGGTCTGAACTATGTTGCCCCACCCCAGCTTTAATATGTAGAAGCTTATTGTTGAAAAAGTGGTGCAAGACAGGTGGGTGACTCAAGCCCAAAATGTAACTAGGTATGTATAGTAACACAGGAATTTGCAAGTACATAAACATGAAAGTGTGTCTCTGACAGCAATGTATCTTACGTACACTGACACATACGAAAAACGGTGGGGATGTGTACATGACAGATGGGGAATTATAGCATAAATTGCTTTTCTCATGCACCTTTTGGCCTTTTGCCTTCACACTTGGACACCAAGCTATTATTGTCTGATTAACAGTTCTACCCTCCCAGCAAATATGAAGCATATCAAGGATAACTGATGGAATACTGAGCCATAAATGTTTTCTTGGCATTTGTTTGGCCTGTGCTATTTGGGAACAATAAAAGCATCTCATATTCATAATGATAATACATATATCCCACCACAGATCACACCATCAAGCATTCTCCTTCTATCTTATTGTGTTACACAAGATGTAGAGATAAACATTAATATGTATTAATACTATGTAAATATAATTAATCATAATAGGATGTTCCTGACATATTATCACTACTGTTGATAAAATATAATTAAAATTGTCTGGTCAGATTTTCAGTGCAGCTAGAATTGACATCTCTGTTTTCGCTGTTTACATGTGTCTATCTAAAGATCGTTACACTTCTAAAAATGTCATTATTTCATTATGTTCCTGGGAGAAAGCTAAGCAGAGCTGCTAGTCCTTTACACAGTATAATTAGTGAAAAGTCATACAAAAGAATGAAAGCTACACCTACAAAGACTGAAGCTAAAATGATCACTAACTCCAGAGAGGACAGGAATTTTAGGCACCATTCTCCCAAAAGATTATAAAGAAAATGAAACAGGCAACACTTGTGTTCCTGAGCTTGCATGCCCATATGATGGGAAAGCATTCAAATCCAAGTTTTGCATTGTTCAGAGACTGTTGGACTTCAGTAAAAAAGAACTCCGCTGAAAAGCTCCACGAACTGATGAAGAATCATAAGAGGACTATTGTTTTGGGGAGCTGAAACTGCTTTGAAAAAAAAGAAAGGCAATATTTTGAGGAGACAACAAAAGTAAGAAAGAGTAGCACGCAGAAGGTGACCCCAAAACCATTTTTCACTGTCTCTTCCAATAAAAGAATGAAGTAGGATGTATGGAAAGTACCAGGTGGTGGACTTGGAGACAAAGGAAGGGGTCCTTTGTGCATTGCCAACTCATCCTTGGAATTCCTTGCTGCAGGATGCTGAGGATGTCCTAATTTTCTGTGGGCTCAAGAAGTGACATGGCAAACAAACAGGAGAAAAGTCCATACTCGCTCCTACTCTTCCACTATAGCTTACTTGCTTAAGTGCATAAAATCCTACAATACAACACCTCAAACAAAAGACAGCAACAGTGCTGTTATGTTTTTACATGTATTTAGGTACATGTATGCAAACAAGATGTATTTGCAACTGTTGTTAATGAGTGAACTCTTACTATATTGTATGTACAAAAGTAGTAATACAAAGCAATGCAGTGTTTTCATTACCTCTCTTTTCCTTTAACACAATTAATTCCACATATTCAGACTCACTGTTAGCCAATACTGTACTTTTGTCATAAAAGGGAGAGAGAAAGCAAGACTCTCTCACCATATTCTTTATACCCTCCCCATGATTTGGCAGGGTATGCTAGATTGTATCAAGTTGGCATAATGAAGTTGATGAGATACAACCCATTATTGTAATTTAAAAATTACTTGCATTTTTAAAGGTCATGCAGCTGTTTTCAGTTATACAATCTGTAGAATGATGTAATGGAGTAGGAATAAAGGTACAGCAGCAAAAAATACGACTGCCAACCACATGCCCGTCCCACACTTGAAGATCTTCCTACTTTTCTGTCTTGATAAATGAAAATTGATGCAATGCTTTTTTAAAAGCAGATTGGGCCTACATGTTTAGTCATGTATCCTGACTAGGTTCACTTGGAATAGAGGCAGTTGTACTTGGAAGTTTTATGAATATAAAGATTAATGAATTTGTACAATTTGGGCATGCAAAGCATTTTTATCAGGCATATTCCATTTAGAATAAGCAGTAAACCATATATAAGGGTTGTGTCAAAGTTTACTGAATAGGGCCCTTGGTAGCTAATGTAACATTTCTCCAACAAATCAAAGGTATTGTTCTATGCTCACATGAATATACAGTAGCCATTACCTTAAATTTAAAACTCACTGTGAGCAGCAAACACACTGTGGGGATATGAAGGCCATATTGTATCAGTGGAGTCTGCAGAGATTTTCTTCATATGGCTTTGCCTGGTTGAAATATATGTTGCAGTTGAAAGCTAAAGGGATTATTTTTGAATAGTCATCACAAAGGTTGATTATATTCGTATATCATTTAGCTGGACCCTGCAGGCTATTATTCCATTAGCTGTGCTGGCCCTGCACTGTCAAAAAGTTGATCATGTAATGTAAAAAGGTTACATGCTCTGTTAAGGTATGTGAAGTAACTTGAAACAGTAATCTTTTAAGAGCACTACAGCTTTGTACGTGAAGGTAGATTGCATTTAAAATAAATACCCGCAAAATGGAATAAATACAATAAATCTAACTCCGTTTCCTATTTTTCCTACTTTGAATAGGCCATATATAATTTGAGTAAGTTAATTGTACCAGGTAAGATATTGGCTACAGAGTATTTTTTCAACCTCAAATCCAAAGAACTATACCTCAAAATAGCTGTGTCTTTACGCGAAACGCTTACTGAAATTATGTTTCTGGTGAAAACGCTTTGCTGATTATGTTTCCCTTGCACATACAAACACACACACATTTTCTTTCAGTGCTTAATAAAATGGATCTTCAGACGGTTCCATTATGTGGATGCCTTAATATTATTTTATGCTAAAACATGGACAGCACATTAGATTGAAAGCATCTTACTCTTCCACAAGGCAGAGTAATCATGGACTATCCCTAGATAGCAAATGCTCCCATTGGGGAAACAATACCAACAACACAGGCTAATGAATCACAGTAGTTATTAATCATGGGCATTTGAAAGAGCCACATGTAATAGAGATGAACTCTCAAGATTAAAAGGGTTAGAAGGTGGGACCGAGAAAAGGACAGGACATCATCCAATTGCATTTTAGAGTAAGTTTATGGACGAGTATTTGCTTCAGTACAATTGTGCCCGTGCTTGCTTCAGTGTTTCTAAGCAGGCAGAGACAGAGAAACAATTTAGTCAGCTCGGTTCACTAAGCTTTCAGATCCTTGTAGGACAATTTGGCAAAAATAAATAAATAAATGCACACATACAAGACCCTTAGGGCTTATGGCCTAGTTAGAAAAGAGACAGTGCTTCTTTTATTAGACAAAGTTGTTTAATTTAGATTGTAAAAGCGAGAGTTGGTGCTCTTTTCAGTATACCGTATATATTATTCAGGGCAATGAATGAGTCTTTATGAGTACAAATGGGAGCTTTTAATGAACTACAGCAAGCATTTGAGCAGGTAGGTTTCTTTGAATAAAGGCTTTACAGATGGGTAAGTTTATGAATGAGAAGCAGAATTTATTTTATGTGCTTTTAAAGAGCCTACTCAGACTATGGCACTATAAGGGCAGCGCAAGGTTTTTCTGGTTTGGATGAGAAAACCTAATGAGAATATGAATTTTTCCCTGCCTAATAACTTCCATTGTTTGCTTATTCCTATTCAACAATCCTCAGACAAGTTAATCTTCCTCTCTCACATAGTTTGGGCATGTCCCAGACATTTGTATGACAATGGAAATCTCTCTTGATCTTACATTTTTTCAGTTCTGTTTATTGCGAAAATTATACACTAGTCTGTGACAATATAGTGTAGCAGCACCCATTGCACAAACCATTTGTTGAGTATCAACTTTAAATAACAGCTCTATCAGGTCAGATTTTTGACTGTAGGTAGGAAAAAGGGATTTTCTCAAGGCCAAAATATGACACCATGCCTTTTGTGTACGTGGAAGTTAGAGATTCATCACAAAAATTCTACACAGAAAAATCAGCTTTGAAAAACAGCCATCAAGAAGATCACTTCAAACACGAAGATACCTAAACAAAATAGCTGCCAGTTTTTAGTTTATAGTTTTACCTTTACTGTCAACAAATTTTACATGAAATCCAAACTATTAAAGTTTCAATACAGTGTCTCATCTCTGGCTCTACTTCAATCCAAGAGAAATTAAGGAAACAATGTTTCAGATTCAGTATCTTGAAACTTTCTCAGTGGAAGACAAAGTTTTCTGGCAACACAAAGCAGGCTGAGCATCTGCCCAGCAGGTTAATCAAGGTTTCTACAGTGCAGATGAGAATTCCCAGAAGGGCCAGAGAAGGGGTTTTTTTCCTTCACCCCCCACCCAGATGCAGAATAAAGATCACAACTGGAACCTACTTGCTGTCTCCTAAGGACAGGATGAGCCCTGGGGGAACTTCCCAAGAAAGCATAGTTCTGAGCAAAGGGGGGGCTGCTCGCTCTGGTGGTAGAAGCCAAACTCACCCTTGGCTACCCTGAGGAGCTGCTGAGGAGAGGACATACAAGCAGTATAAAAAACCTTCCACTGCCTCTATTTCTGCGGAGAACCATAAACCACCACTAAAGATTGAGCCCAAAAGCTACTTAGAAATCCTTACAAAAGGAAATCCTTATATTGCTCATAAAGCTGGTATTTTATAGTCCTGGAGAACTTTTGCCAGCATTTTTAAAGATATTCCTATAGGCTTTTGCAAAATGTCTATATCTTAATGATATACGCCCAGAAGTTTTTAATACACGTCATCAGAGTTGTGAATGAAATCTAGTCTCATTGTAAAGTGCAAAGAAGCAGTAAGCGGACTGATGTTTCAGACACCATAATGATCATAACAGAAGCTGCACATTTGTTCCCAATCTGTGTGCAGAACTACCATCACTACATTCATTTTAAAGCAAAGCAAGGTATATCAGGTGCTCAGTGAGTAATTACAATACAGTAGAAGTGAAAACACGGATTTCAGGCATAGCAATGATTCTAAGGCCAATTCATGCCCAAATTAATACACTGAAAAATTCTTGCTGTCTTCCCCCAAATCACACCAGTCCTTGTCCTGTAAAACTTTTAAATACTCTGCTTGAGAGCCTACTTTATGCACTTACTATGCAACCTTCTTGCCTGGCTACACATCAAACCTTGTCGTTTACTCATATAGACATACTGCATTAAGTCTGTTAAGTATTTGTTATAAAGGCCCCATTAAAAACTGCAAGACTGGATAGCAGGGCAGTTCATAACTGCATTTTGTAAACAGCATCTTGTACCTATTGAGCAAAATATATCACTGAACAGAGGAGCTCAGTATTTAAATCACTGGTAGTGTGTAATATTTATTTCTGAATATGCAGCTTGATGTGTCTTCAAAGGATCTGGCTGTCAGAGAGCGTTTAGCACCCCTTTCTCTGAAATTCAGGTCCTCAAAGGTGTCCCAAAGGGAGGGAAAGCTGGAAAGCTCAGATTACTTAAACATTTCCTCTTGCTTAATTATATGCCATTAGCATACTGAGTTTCAAATATAGTATCAGACTGCTCTGATTAGAAGTATCTCAGATTTTAGTTCTTTTTGCTTTTATCTCTGTATTTTGACGAGTGCTCTGTGTAATTTTCTTTAGAGTTTCTTGTTCTGCAGATCTCATTCTTCATGTTGTGGTTTGGCTCTGCTGTTTTCTGGCCTCTAAAGGCTTACCTACTCTTCTATAATTATATGTAATAGTATTTCTTCATGGTTGAGACTTCTTTATTTCAGCTTCTCTAGTCACCGCTCTGCCTGGTGGCTCACAAAGTGTTTATCATCTGAGGCCTCTATAAAGTAGGGTTTTTTGCCTGGGAAACTCTTCCAAGAGCTTAGCCAAAGGTATCTTCTGGGTACAGAAACTGAAGCCAGTGAAGCAGAGAAAATCCGGCAATGCATCTGCTACAAAAAAAAAAAGGATGCCAGGGAGATTCTTTTCTCCTTATCTGACTTTAGTTTTACATCTTCTAATGCATCTTAGGCATGAGTGCATCCTCTCTAGCTAAGGAGATGTAGGGGAAGCATCTGGAAGATTATGTTCTTTAAAAAGAAGATACAGAATCCCTTATGGAGGTATCAGTTTTCTTGTGACTCAGGTTTTCTGGGCAGAATATCATTCTCTCTAGCAGCTAAAGTCCTCCTCTAAGATTGATGCAAAGTGGTCCTACTACTCTTAAAAAAAACCCAAACAAAACAAACCAACAAAACAGCTGCTGAAAATTAAGGTCCAGGTTTATGCAGGGTCCTTGCATTCACAGGTGGTGATATGGATATAATGCCAAGTGAGATACGTATCCCACAGACACTTTGGGAAGCTTCTTTGTCTTAGCTTTCCTTGCTGATTTTACCAACAGAGTGAGATCAGATCTACTTCTCTTTGCCAGGCATTGGGAACAATACTTTTCTTGGTCAAACAACACTGGGTTTCCCTCTCAGTTTTTGGATTTATGGTTATGTTCTTTCAGACGACATGGGTCAACTTGAAAGGCCACTACTTGTCTTCCATCTTTTACAGATAAGTAGAGCACTCCAGCTTTCAGGCCAGTCATCTGCTTCTTTTGATGAGAAATAGATTCACATGAAAAAAAGATTACACTGAAAAATGGAAATAGATTTTCTGTTTTATTAGCAGTCAGCATAAGACTTGTGAGTTACTTTAGAAAGTTATAGAACTACAGAGGTTTTTAAGAACTTGCCAGTAGAAGCTAGAATTTAAAATAAATGCTCTGGCTAGTCTGGGCCCAGTCCTCAACCGATGCAACCAATGCAGCTTCACTGAAGTCAGCATGGTTATGTCAGCTTTGCCAAATTGCTCCAAAACAGGTTTCTTTAGAAAACATTTGCTTCAGTAATTTTAAATCCACTTTGAATTATGCCATACTGATAACATTGTTTGCTCTAGGAACAGCAGAGCTTAGAAACATCCACCAGGCAAACAAATGTCTTCATAAAGTAAAAGGTGTCACCCTGCCACTCCACTCCTCGAGCGCAGTGACAAGGCTGAGATGAGAACCACCACCGGATACTCTCAGTGCAGCAGAGACTTAATGAGGCTGAAGGGAGGCATGGACTTCTAGGCATGAGGGAAGGACAGCAGTGACAGGTGATCTGGTTCTTTTGAACCTTTCTCCCAACCACAATGCAAGGGGAGGAAAGGAAACAGGGCTGTTTCTGTGTTGCTGCCACAGGTTAGGCTGTTAAGGGAAGGTTTGACTCTCAGTCCTGTCCCTCACAGAGGCATCAGTAGAAGTGGAGTCAGGCACCATTTCAGTTACAGCTGCTGCAAGTTTGAAATGCCTTCCTATGATGCAGTAAATCATGTGAAGTCACCAGCTGAGAAATAAGGAAAGAATTTTCCCCCAGGGCACAAGTCTGAGAGGGATTCTGGCAGAATTTTTTTTTTTTCAAACTGTTCTCACAATTCAGGAAACCTGTTTTGAAATTAACATATATTTGGAAATATCACAGTTTCCCCAAATTCACAAAGTGAATGTGGAACTTATGATGATTTCAGCTGTCTGAATCTGCTACAGACCTGGGGACCCCTTGGCTGTGCCATCATCCCCTTCATGGGAGGAAGTGAGAATCTCTTTGGAAGCTGGATAAATTCCAAGCATTAGGTAGAAGACTCTGTGTAACAGTAATTTGATAATTTAACACCAGACTGTAGTCAGATGAATGTTTGGTGCTTTGATAGGAAAGCAGATCTTCCCGAGAAAAACAATAAATGTGCAGCTTTCTCCTTAAAATCCATGCTGGAATCTGTATGTTCTGATTAAATCATGTTCTAACCTCATCACAAAGTTCACCAGGTATAATAGACAACATTTCTTGCTATAAATTAGAATAAGACACCCTTACTTGGAGGGTCAAGAGTCTTCAAGCAAAGCCTTGTTCCAGCAGAAGGAATATTTCACAGGCACAAATCTTGAAGATTGCCCTTCTTTCAATAGCAGAGCCCTTGTTTGATCCCGGTGTGCAAATTCATTTATTAGGCATAAAACAAGAAACTGTACTTTGGCTTATTCTGGGTTCTCTTTAGATTGTTCCTATTATATTATGAACCAGCTAAGAAGAATATTTATAATATGAAAGAATAAAAATGCCAGCCTTTCGCAGAGGCTTTATTTGAGCTGAGCATTGGTTTGTGGTGAACTCAACAGGCTGTGGTAGAGCAGCACCAGGCCAGTGCACTCAGTAACATGAACAATCGTACCCTTTACACGCATCTTCAGCGATCACGTGAACTCAGCGTGCACAACGGGAGCACGGTGGGTCACATGGAAGCCCGTCAGGCAGATGGCAGTGGGCTAACAGTCTTGGAAAGGTTTACTTGCCTGACTGCAAATCTCTCTGGTGAACTGCTTGCTGTGGCTCTATTTAATTCTTAATCTTCGCTTCTCTGTTTAATTCCTAGCTGCTTTAGAGACCTGTTGTAACACAGCAGTTAAAAAAAATATTCACATGTACTGTCGGGCCTCCCCAAAGAGCACTAACTTGACACGTAGGCCATGACAGCTGGGCTTGGACTACTAAGAAATCTAATCCAGGGTTTCCATCATCTCAGTTGTTGCCTTTCTTTCATTAGAGTTTGACTCAGCCCCTAATGGATTCAGCTTTATAAAATCAGAAAGAGAGGAAAAGAAAGCAATTTATTCATGTTTCACTAGAGCTCAGAGAAGACATGAAATTTCTCTAAAAATGCAAATTATTTTGTGCCACACAAGTGCGACTGGGCAGCTAAAGCTCTTAGAGGAAGGCTCTTTCCCAGGGCTAATGTTTTTATACCCAGTGATTGAATAAATCGATCCCGTTATTATCACATCTCTTTTGCTCTCCTTTTTCTTCAGAAGAATGTAACCAAAGGTAACAAAGCGCCCTTTTTAACTCTAGGAAAATTGATTATGCGTGTTAATTTTGTTTTTAATCCCAGACATATCAAAATAAACACCGTAGATGTGTGTAGCAGAAATCAATATCACTTAAGCATCAAGTTGGTAAAAACAAGGATTTAGTAAGAATTCAAGATGTAAAAGACTAATGTACAAACTAAGCCCTTATTTATGTAATGTGCCTTTATATAAGCTCAATAGAAACCTGAAAGAAACTATTTCAGAAGAGCAGAAATGGTTTACTTGCACTGCATCAAAAATGACCCCATAAGACCTCCTTTACTGAGATAGCCCAGATATTTAATGTGAACATATGTTTTTAAAGGATTTCTTGTCTTATGTCCAGTCATTCTTGTTAATTCATGGGACAGCATACTGCAGATGTGCTCTTTTTTATGTTACATAAAGCAAAAATTACATTTAACAAGTGTAAGGTTGGTCATAAAAAATAAATAAAAATAGACTCTTAAAAGCTGGGAAATCACAAAGTGAAGCTATCAGTCATTCTTATTGAGAAGGGTGAGGACAATGTGAAATAAAACTAGCACATCTATGAACAGACATTCCTAAAATGCCAGCACTTGGCTGTTATTTCACATTCTCTATAGGTTGCTTTTATCGGCCCAATATTTCTTCCTTTAGGATAAGCTGCAATGCACATTTTCACTAGGTGTCCTTTCTAGTCACTGACTTCATTCTTAATAGTAATTAAATTAAATATTTTGAACCTATCTGCAAGTTTGTGTACTTGAAAGAATAGAAAACAAAGTCAGTGTTAGTTTTTGTGTGTTCTACTTCTGGGTAAGAACTTTAACCACATATTTAACAGTAGTATTCTTCATTAATGTAATTGTTTAATATGTAAATAAAATAACTTTCACAATGATTAGTCTTCTAATACTAATCCAAATCTAAATACCAATTTGTGCAACTTACTGATATGTACACTAATTATAGCATTATTGTTGGTATTTAATTCTGTATGGTTTTACTCCTTCCTGAGTGCACGAGATAAGCAATACCTCTTCAAAAAAGGAATATTCTCTTCTATTTTTCACTGACACTAAAGATTTTCATCCTGCATACATCATTTTTAGTCAAGTACTATTCTCCTCAAAAACGCTTCATAAATTGGCATAAGATGGCATATTCGAAGACTTACTACAAGGAATTTCTAATTAGAAGCTACTCTTAGAGATTTGGTACAGTATTAATTCAATCCAAGACATGGAACTAAAATGACTTTTGAGGCAGTGAGCTCAGATTTCCTTTTATCAACACATAGAGGACAGACAGAAAACTTGTTCTTTTGGGTGACTCATCACCATTTGACACTACCAAATTGCTGTCACACCTCAACAGGAGGGATGGAGTTCACAATTAAGTCAACAGTGTGACTTTAACACAGTTTGAAACTTTCCCAAAAGTGGGCACTTCTGAAGTAACACAATCCCAGCACCAGCCCGCTTGCTTGGAATGTTTCACAAGAATTAAGTCTAAGTTTAGTTCTTTGTAACACCTGGGTACAGCCATGAAAGGAAAAGATCAGATTAGACGGTACCAAATGCCAGCAGCATGCAAGTGAATTGCACAGACCAACAGACTTTGATCTGAAGCATAACTGAATGTCTCATTTGGATGTGTTACTTATGTTATTGATAATGCTACCTGATTCAGACCAGAATGACTACATCCATGGAGCCACATTAGCTAAATCACTTCTGAATTTTGGACAGTCTTTCTTACTATTCATTATTCCAGACATCTAAGTGAGATTCAGAAAGAAGAATCATTCTGTGGTCTTCTAAGACATTGTTAGTTTAGAGATCGCTAAGTAAATTCACCTATATTAAAAGTATAGACTTCTCAAATACACATCTTTTTGATATATTTGCATTCACATTATTGTTTGTAACAGCAAAAAAGCTTCACAATTAATAATTACATGAAAAGGCAAGTTTAGTATGAAATTGGTTTTCCTATTTTATAGGAAAAACGTGACACAGAGAGCAATATTTACAACTCTGTTCCCTGGGAGCTTTTAAGTAATGCTGTAACAAAACAGAGTATTTTGTTATAACTTATTCTGAAGTTTAATTATACATATACACACAAAGGATTTACAAATAAATAAAGACCACAGCTACTGGCATTTTAGAAGTAGTTTTAGTAGAGAAGCTTGAATTAAGAAATGTGAGAGATCTATTTTGAAGAGTTCTAAATCTGTTTTTGGACAACCATACGCTAAGGAAATATCTGTTCACTGAAAGCAATGGTAAACAAACAACTTAGTGTGAGCTGCATCACTGCCCCAAATTAGTGGTTCAGGTTTGGACTGACTCCTGACTTTGTAAAACTTCACAAGTCTCTGCATTAACCACTTGGGGGATTGGTACTAATGGTTGCAATTTTAATAATCTGAACTGAATTCTTCCATTAATAGCAACTGAAACCTGATGATTCTAATAAACCATTTTTTGTACAGCTAGATATTTTCTGTAAAATGTTAGGTCAAGGTTTTTACTTTGCACTCAGGTCACCAAGGAAATTCAAAATCTTAAAGCTATATTTGTATTCCATCTCTCCCCAACTATACTAAGATTATGGTTGAACCTTACTTCTAAAGAGGGGGGGAGACAAATTAAAAACACACTAACTAGATCCTCAATAGTCTTAAAACAGACCATAAAGGACTATCTTGAATATAAGGGAGTATGAAGGGAATCATAAGCTACTCTCCCAAAACTGAATCACTGAATCAGGCATCAAAGAGTGCCTGAGAATCTCGATTTTCAGTTTTTCAGTCTACAAGCTTGATTCAATACCCTGTAGCATTTACATAATATAATGTTATTCCTTGAACTATGAAGCTCTACCTTAACAGAAGTCCCTATGCTTTATTTTTAGGGATCCTTCAAAACTTCATTACTTTTAGTTCCTGACCTAAACTACTAATGAGCAAGTTCATAAAAAAGAGTCTGTTCTTGTGTCAACATTATCCTTTATTTTAAAAGGTATTCTTATTCGGTGTTTATTCATCTCTGTGTGTGTGTGCACTCTGCTAACTATGGTGGGATTTGGAACGTGCACTAAGTATTTCATTGTATGCAGAGCTTACACCAGCAAGCTTAAAAAGGTATCTGTCTGGATTTTTTTTTTTTTTAAACATTGCATTATGATGCTACTTAACTAACTTGAAAGCAAAGAGGCCTTACATTTGCAGACAAGGACTTAATACAAAAAAGGTTATATAATATCAATCTAAGGTTACATTTTTACCTACATACTTTTAGGCATTGTAGGTCTTGACTATGTAAAGAAAATAAATAGAAAAACAAGCAAGTTTAGGACACTGTAAAGTGAAAGATTAAAAGTTAACCTGTTGAAAAAAAAGGACATGATTTTTTGGTCATTTTTTGTTCTTTCAATGTTTTTCAAACACTTAAATCACGACATCTTAATTCAAGCATACATCATACACTTGTGAGAAAATGTAATTTGGCAAATGTAATATGCCAGCTTTAATGTAACTTTGAAAAGCTCACACAACATACCACAGAGCACACACCACATCTTCTGAAATTTTCGAGTTAGCAAGCCTAGAACCTTCAGGATTTCTTTATAAACAGATCGGGGGGAGGAAGAGCACATGATCACAAATTAAATTTTTAATTTCTTTCAAATCCCTGCCTCCACTTTTTGGGTCACCGGGCTTAGAAGATATAAACCTTTCCTTCTTCGAGTGCTGATGCTTCCTGTTGTTTCACTACATTTATGCGTTCTAAATTCTTTCTCTCTCTCTCTTTCTCTCAAGTACCCAAAGACTTCTAGGATAGCTTCAATGAACTATCCCTCGATTTGTTTCCCCAAAGAGGTTCAAATTTTTTCTCCATTGACTGATCAATAACTAACGTAGTGGTATTTGCCTAAGTCGGCAGACAACTTCAAGCAATGTCCCTTGAGGAGTAAGCTGCTTCTTCCACTCCCAATTTTGTTATAATGTTACCTCTAAATTCAAATAATAACACTTTGCTATCAAGCCAAACTTCGTCTCTGATTATTTAACTAGCGCTGTGAGAAAAGAACTAGGAGTGAAGACTGAATTGCCTGTGAGGAAAGAAATGCACAGAAAAGACAGAAGAAAACCCTGAAGACAGCAAAAATGTGAAAAGAAGGATGAAGGAAGAAAGAGTGGAAATGGTCACAACCAATACAGCATTTTTTGTCATACAACTAATAAATAAGACAATACAGTGAAGAAACAGTAAGTCACTAAAAGTTTAGTTACCACATAAGGTTGTATTCTGCCACTGTTCACTGCGGAAGTTTCCCTTGAACTTTTCAACACGGAAAAAGGCTGAGGGGAGACCTTATTCTTGCTTGGAAGTATCTAAAGGGTGGGTTGAAGGAGGATGGAGGCAGACTCTTTTCAGTGGTTCCCAGTGACAGGACAAGGGCACAAGCTGGAACATAGGAAGTTCCATTCAAACACAAGAACAAACTTCTTTTACGGTGAGGGTGACAGAGCACTGGAACAGGCTGCCCAGGGAGGTTGTGGAGTCCCCTTCTCTGGAGATTTTCAAGACCCGCCTGGATGCAGTCCTGAGTAATGTGCTCTAGGCATTCCTGCGTCAGCAGGGGAGTTGGACTAGATGATCTCTAGAGGTCCCTTCCAACTCTGAAAATTCCGTAATTCTGTGATAACGTGATTCTGTGAAGAAGGAAGGTAAGGATGTCTCTAACATAGAACTCTCAATTAAAAGCAGAATCAGGGCCTCTGTAGTTCGACATATCTGTCAGAAATTCCCTTGGATAGCACAGGAGAATGTAGCTGTTTTGCAGTCACTCTGTATTCTGCTTATTTGCCCCTGACACAGAAACCTGCTCCCTTGACACCCTCACAGCACTTGCAAATAGCTGATGACTACCTGTTTTTAAACTGAACTCTAATGTTAACTTTCACGATGCCAAGATATTGGAGACAATTTTCTAAAACAGAAATGCTGAAAGATTTTAGAATATAGGCATAAAAATACAACTTAGTCCATTGCTTTGTTTTATGAGGACCGCACAAAGATAGCAGAGCACAGATTTCAGGTACCACATCTCCACAGATTGCATTGTTTTCCTATTTCTATTTGTGTCTGTAAAATAGTGGGGAAGAGTGGGAAAAAGCATAATTGCATGCTTCTTTTTAATTTTTTTTCCAGACACCACCCCTCCCCCCCACGC
>VFFE01007140.1:14995-42008 GCA_008921705.1 Burhinus oedicnemus | reverse complement strand
GAATAAAAGATAACAGCAGAAAGGCAAAATGTATTCTTGGGCTGGTGGTCACTAAGGAAGACCTCCAGCAGAGATCTACATCAGCATCTTTATTTTCTAGGTAAGAGTGAGAGGAACAGTCCCAAATTAAAACACCATTGGAGGAGGATTAGAACAAACTCAGAAATGAATCAGGCAAGAAAGTGGTATTTGCTCAAGAGGTTTAAAGGACACGTACGTAGGTATTGCTTAAATCAGCCTCAATGCCAGAATAATATGAAGTGCTAAACAAGACATTAATTAAGAAGAAGAATGGGAGGACACACCAGTAAAAATCTGACTTCCACACTAGGCAAATTAGCTACAACTCTGATAAAGGATATAATGATAGATAAGTGAATTAAAATGTTATAATGGGGAAAAGAAATCAAGAAAGCTTTTGTAGAAGTCTCATGAGGTTATTGTTCTTTTGAGGAAAGCATGAGGATCGGGATGAAAATTACCTGGTTGATTAGATTCCCAGAATGCTTCAGATATGTTCTCTGGATTAATAACTAGTTAAAGGTAGGAAATAAAGGTAAGAATAGATGGATTGATTTTCACTGTGAAGGCAGATCAGTAGTGAATTCAACAGGGATCTAAGGCAGAATTTGTACAGTTAAACATTAAAAAAAAAAATAACACCATGTTAGTGAACAGCAAAGTGACAGAATCTACTGATAACAAAATTACACAGGGTAATCAAAATCAAAACTTTAAAGAACTTCAAAACGATTTTGTGACTGGGCAATATGGCATCAGACAAAATTCAGTGTCGATAAATGCAAATTAATGCATGTGTGGAAAACAGTCTTTTATGCACGGGGATATTGCAAGCTTCAGCTTGATAGAAAGATGACTGATGGTGGGATATAAAGAGATCTATCTGTTTTCATAAGTGCCATGAAGAAAATGAGTGAGAAATGATAACTCAGTATTTCTCATGGAGCAAAAGTTGAGTGGCAACAACTGAAATTGCAAAACAACGGGCTAAGGACAGATTCAAGGAAGCTATTTTTTAGCTGTGAAATTCAATGAAGTGTCTTGGCTGCCAAAGTTATGCAACAGTTAGAAATACACCGGACAAGTTAATGGACAAGTACAGGAAAGCCTATTAAATATAGTGGGATCTACATTCAACTTCTTCAGAAAGTCCCTAGCTTGCAGGCTGCTGAAGATGTGGAGAGAATACCAGAGAGAAGTATTGCTTCCAAATTTCCTGTTCTTATATTTTTTCCTAATCTATTAGCCACTGCTAGACAGATATCAGACTAGATAGACCTTAGATCTGGCTTACTACAGTCATTTTTTCAGTATATCATGTTACTGTTAGAAAAGCATGATCTCTAATTGTGGAGGTTAGAGAAGGGATAACATAAAAAGCCTACACTGGAACCCTTCCCATTGGTTTGGTGTGTGAAATCAGACTTAACTTACCTCTGCTGAACACTATCCCAGGGTTTTCATCAATCTCTAAATTTCGTATTTTTGGCCACTAAAAATCATTCTATTAAACTTGACATTTTCTGAGCATTAACACCTATTTGGCTTCCATTCAAAAGCTACTAACAAATGATGGTTTGTGAGTGCTGATCTTTCCAATATATCAAATGACTATTTTTACTTGCAAAAATAACACTAATTCTACCTGTCGTGCCAATGCAAAGGCATTCAGACTGTTTTTCTACAGTTTTTATCAACAATAGAGCATAACAGCATTGTCATAGAAAGACTGGCCATTAAACTATTATCTCAACACTTTACCCAAGAGCTAGATCCCTTGTTCTATATACTGAAATTGGGAGCACACTACTAGTTACTAAAATTCCCAACCCAAGCACTGATATTTAAAAACAGAAGCATCATTTCCTACAGCGAGTAGAGTTTACAGGCTAGTCTTCAGCTTGCAGATCATCTGCAGCAGCCCTGTGGGAGGATAGTTTTTATAAATAAAATATTTGTGAACAGCAGTAGTCACAGCATTATTACAAAGTCCAAAAAAAGATATCAAAGGGCACTGTTGCATGTGTTGAGCAACAAGTCTGCATTTTTTTTCCCCGTATACTTCTATACCATGTCCAGAAAAGAAAGAATTTTTAAGGTAGTTTAAAATACAATGCAGGACACATTTTTAAAAAAAAACTAGTGATATTACTTTTGTGTATACATCGAATTAATTTTACCTACTGAATTAGTTATGGTTGTTACCATTTCTGTATATTTACATTTGACTGAGGATACAAGCTGAAATCATTGCTCACGCCCTAACTCTCTTTTTTTTCAGTGGAAGAGTGAAACTCTAGGGCAGAGGTTTTTAAAAATGAGGAAAAATTGCCCTCCAACTTGGCAGACTCCTGTGCTGTCCAGGCCTTCACACACGCGCGTGCACACACACACACACACACAGGCTCTCGCTCAGGCTCCCTCATTCCTGGCAGAGTGACCTAAAGCAATTGTGGCAGGACCATGGAGACTGGCGATGGGTAAAGAAGTCCACAGGAAAATGAATAAAGCTCTCGTATGTACCATCTTTTAACAGAGTCTCTGCAACAGCTGGAAAGTTGACAATGTACATCTATCTTCATGCTTTCAATCATTATATATCCATTGTCTTCTTCTGTGAGGGACTTTGAGTGATTAAGGAAGCATTGGTCTGTGAGGCCATGGGAAATAATCCACAGAACAGTGTTTTTAATTGAAATGTCGTGATGAAGACTGCGCAGTAGTTTGCAACACATCTTGAGGCTTGACAACGCTACATCGTTCAAATAACTCGGGAACCACCTTGACTCCCCATATATGTGGGAGTATTCATTCCTAAGTGTTTACTGTGGAAGTGGGGAGGACTTAGGTAGGTACAGGCTTCATGGTTTTTTTGTTAAGCAAAATGATAAGGACATGAGGATTTGGGTTATACTATGGCAATGAAAACCCCTTCTTCCTATGCTATTCTTTCTAGTATTGAATTTATAGAAACCTGTGTTTGAATGGAAATGCTAAATAATTCTTGGATAATATGTTTATAATACATTTATCATTTACATTGAAAAAAAAGGTGATTGATAGACTAGAAACCTGCATAGACGTATGGAAACATGTTCATCAAAATACATCACCCAGCATGAAGCGTGTGCCAGCAATGACTCTGCCAGACACAGAGGCAGTAACACAATGCAATATGCAATCTTAGTTCTTTGTAAACAGAGCATTACACTGAGTTGATTAATGTGAAAAGCATGGATGATCCGAGAGCACGCACTGGGACTAAATATTACTACCAGACCTGCACATCCTTCAGTAAAACCTGGCAGGATTTTTAATCCTTTAAAGTACTGTTACAGCATCACAGTCCAGACTTTCAGAGATGCTATCATTGGGACAAATACAAATATTTGTATTGATCTTGCAGTTTCCTCCAACACAATGTCATTAGCATCAATCAAAGACTGTAAAATGTAGTTAAGCCTTGATTTTGCATGATCACAAGCATAAGACTTATGGGTAGCAGTAACCTCTGTCAAAATTTTATGGCAATCTCTGACATTTTTAGGGTAACACACCATGCAAATAGAAATTATTTCAAACCAATAGATTTGCACGCAGACTCGGGTCAGATTTTTCAAAGAATCTCTGGATCTCATGAAGTTATCAGTACCAGTATTGAAAAAAAATTCTAATTTTCTTCTGCTGTACTAACGTAAAAGTGTTCAGTTTGGTTCCTAACAGTTATTGTCCACAACTGAGTATGACAGCATTGGTCACAGAAGATTGGACATTAATGTCTTAAAATGATGCAATTTTTATTTTGTTTATTTATAGGAAATGCCTACCACAAGCTCACAAAAAAGAATTGCCCCCTGTTTTTGTGATTAACATGTATGCTGACAGGGCTATCCTTGTGGCTTCAATGATGCATTTTTATAAAACATAGTCACTGCTATGTCCATCCTTCTGGTAATCACACTATCTTTAGAACAAACCTATCCAAGCAAGCTTCCAATGCAGATTTTGTTTCCTGCATATATTTCAGTGTTGAAATAGGAAGTCTGCAGAACATTCCTGGATTATATTATCTGAGGGTCAAAGCTGCCTTGTATTCCTTTGGGTAGGATGTGGAGTTGGAGAAGACTTTAGCTGAGCATCATCCCTAAACAGTTTTGGGTTTTTTTTGGTTTTTTTTAATTTTTTTTTTTTTTTTTTAACAGACGTGCCTGTTGTTCCCCTTTCACTCACTCCATCTTTGGTGTAGTATAGTATACATAATTTAAATAACCAGGGAATCTCTCTGGGCTCAAAACCACCTGCTGGCTTATATTAGCTAATTAATGGTGATTTATCCAAGTTACTAATTTGAGTGGAGCTGATTGCCGTTAGGAATTTTGAGAACGTTGTAAGAATTTTGATTATAATTATGCTTATTTGATGGGCAGTCTACTTAAAATACTTAAAAAAAAAATATTTGCCTGCCAGCTGATTTTTAGCTGTGCCAAATGAATGACTGTGTTGTTTTCTACTTGAGATCATGTATTCAGGTAGTTTGTTTACTCTGCTACTCAATTTCATCTTTGTCTGGCTCCCTATCATTTTCTCTTTTATATTAGGGTTTATTTGCCTAGCTTTGAAACAATGACTGCTTGAAAAATAGTACTGATCTTGAACCTGCAGAGCTTAATCATTTTCACAAAAACTAATATAGCAGATTCATTTTAGCCAAACTTCTCTGTCATGCTGACCTGATTCCCAGGGCCTGAAAGTGTGAATTTAATGGTGGTACAATGTCTGAGGTAAGAATATAATAGAAACCTCTCAGCAGTATATCTATTGGATCAGTGTAATTTCTTTTTTCTCTACTGGTCTCAATGTCTCTTAAGGCAATCTACTCTGCAGACAGCAAAGGAGGCTAGCCTTCTCTTTTACTGTGATCCCAATGCTACTTATACTAAACAAAGAATCAAATCCCTAGATAAGGTATACAGTAGACATCTGTTAAACACATAATCCTAGAGGAAAATTTACTCTATTAAAAAAATTATTCTTCTGCTGTGAATTTGAGAGGGTACTACTATGAGGTCTATCCTGAAGACCAGAAAATAAAGTTATTACAATTTGGCTGTATTATTATTGCTTTTTAACTTCGGGTGTGAGGAAGTTTTTCTCTTAATCACTTTCAGGTACTAAAAATGAGAATTATATACTACATTCTCTGGAAAGTAACGAGAACCTGGTGGTAGGTACATTGGCTTCCAGTACGCATTTGTAGACGAAAATTTAACAGAACTAAAATAATTCATCAAACTGAAGCAACTATTTCCAATGTAACTCATGCATGAGAAATTCTACTTTTGCTGGATCTACTATCACACAAATACTCATGTTGTGTAAATTCCTTCTACAGAAACTTGTATGACAAAGGAAACTTAGGATATGACCCAGCATAAGCGTGCTCTCACAGATTCTTTTTTTATACAAAGCTTTCTGACAAAGCCTTGTCTACTACTGATGAGAGGGGGGAAATTGTAGATAAGCTTCCTCAAAAGCTCAGTTAATTTTATATGAGAAAGTACATAAAAGCTATAATTTGTAGAGAGTGTCTTTAAAGCTGGAGTACTACATTTAGGCATTTAATGTCACATCTTTGACGGAAATCCAAGAAACACACGATAATAAAAAAAATCATCCTGGAATAATACTTTTGATCAGAATCAACTGTACCTGAACCATTGTGGACAGACACTTTTCTAACGCACTCTTTCAAAACCTCCAAAAATACACAGATTTCATTCTCTCCCTAGGCTTCTTATAAATAAAGTGTGTATTTCCATCGGGAGTTATGGGTAATCAACATCTCAAACTGCTTTAAATATTTAGGTATGGCTTTCACTGCCTAATTATAAATAGCCAATATTAAAGAGATCTGACCTTAGGTTTCAGTAAGCTCTTTTCTTGAATAATGAAAGATTAAGAGAAGAATTAATGAATAACTGTGCTTTCTGTGATCATTTAAGAAACAAGAAAAAAAAACCATATCAGAGAGGAAAAGTGAGTTTTCAACATTTACAAAGCAAATTGGTGGCAAAGAGGGAAATAAATTGCTATCTCATACTGTACAACCCTCAGTGCCTTTTCCTCTCCAGATACTACCCTCTATGTGCTTTTCTGATAGTCTGAGTCCTTCCTGTGGTGTCAAATGTTGCTCAGTGTGAAAATCAGACTCCATCATTTTTGTCCTGGTTAGGCTGCTCTTTATTGTTAGGCTTTTCCTCTCTGAATAGTGTTTAATGAAATAAAACAGAGAAATTCAGAGTAATTTTTTTCACTGTTCATTCCTTAAAAGTTATCTTACTGTTAAGTAAAAAGGGAGACAAGGGACAGAGCTGTTACAGTTCACTTCAGCAGTTGAACTTGTTCAGTTATAGCACAGTAAAAGCTACAGAGCTTTTGTTGTCTTCTACAGCAAAATAACTAACACTACTGTTAGTTTTTTCACTACAAAACCCACACCTTTTTTGGCAGAGAAGACAAAGCCAACTCTCCCTCCAGTTTCTCTACAATCTTTGATCTCTTAATTCCCCTTTCTCCTTCCCCTTGATGTTCTGGTCTCTCTGATCTCTGTTCATCACTACCATATATGTTCGTATAATCTCCCACTCATAACAACTTTAGGACAACCAGAACCTCATCCTTCATTTCTGGCAGACATGCATTTCTTTGGAAATAAAAAGCTAGGCAATCTTGCAGTCTCATTTTAAACCAGTTCGTCAATGATGTTTTGCAGGAATTTTTGATTATGACTGCCCAAATTCAATGAGCCGGTCAGTGAATCATGCCTATGAACATGAGATTTACAAGATTTTATAATAATGAAAAATAGGCAAAAGAAATTACAAGGGACTCTTTGCCACGTTGTGTCATATTTAAAGTATTCTCTGATCTAGCTCATTCAATTGCTGGTCATGAACGTGAGTTTTGCTTAATATGTTGATAACATATTGCTCAGTTTTAATTTTTTAGTAACTCTGACGTTTACTTACAATGTGTCCAAAAAAACCCTCAAAACCCTATTCTTCAGTAACTAATTGATAAAGAGCATAAATAGCTAAATTTGAAAAAACATGAGCTATATGAAGTGTTTGCCATCACCAGATACTAAAGCAAGATATGAAAGTACAAGTTGTATACAATAGCCTCAAAATCTGCTGCACTCCACATTCTGAAAAGCAATTTATTGCAATATATATGGCATTGTGATATCTAGAAAATGCATACTTATTGATAGTCCCTATTATTTTTTTTCTCCTCTCAATTCCTCCCCCACAAAAATGGATTTGCTGACTAATCAAATGAAATAGTATTTAGCTGAAGAACCACTGTTGAATGGAGTGAAATGATCTTCATATCTCTAACTCCTTCACAACTGGTAAAAACAAATAAATCTCAAATTCAAATCTCTGAGCAAGGGATGAGCCAAACTGCCCATCTGTAGAATGTATTTTATTTAGGCTTCATTCACATTTAAAACATATAGGACTGTTCGGTATTGTGAACACACTATATTATTCAAAAATTAGCCGTGTTGCTTTGCACTTATTAATCATTATTTTTAAAAATACTTTCTTGTGAGAAAATACACCTTAACTCATAGATACTGTCTTGTGCAATGTACTTATTAAAAACAGCACATCCCTGTAGCCCAGAGGGCTGACAGCTTCCTCCAAAGCTGTGCTGCTGCTCCAAGCTAACCTCCAGGGGCTACTCGAGAGTGATGCAGCCTTCATCCCCTCCTACGGAGTCTGAAGATATCATACCTACAACAGTTTCAACCTCAGCTATCCTGAGAAATGCTATTCCTAAGGTGGCTACTGAACTTCACTTCTGGTAGAGAGGCAGTTTGGCTGAGCAGAGAAGGGGAAAAAAAAAAAGATCTATCAGTTTCAAAAAATTTCAAACAATTTTATGAAAGAATAAGAGCACGGATTCAGTGCAACTGAGGGCTTTTTTCCTCCTGCTCAGACACAGGTAACATTTGTTTCCATTATATCACTCATCTATGACTTTTTATCTCACATGATGAAAATATAACAAAGAAATAAAACTGCCAAACTCCGAGCCTTATGACTGAGACAGGGAATGCTTGCAGACAGCGCTGAAGAACAAAAAAGCACTGAACAAATTCAGTTCAAAAAGACTGATCATATCCTGAGGTACAGCTAGGGCTTTTTTGTTGTTGTCTGTTAAAAGTAGCATAAAATCTTTAGAGATTTTTTTTCTCCAAAGATGATATTTCTCTAGTTTACTAGATATACTGTTTTACTTTGCATGAACACCCTCTTTGACATTAAGTTCAGCCTTCAGGCTAGCATCGCTTATCACTGTTTCCAAAAATCCTCATATTTGATCATCACATTTATTAAGTCAGACTCTGAACCAACTTCCATCATTCTATAGCCCTTTTCTCTTTCTCTTCTTCCTGCAAAATGTAAGCAATCAAATAACTTAAACACTTGTAGGATACTGGTGAAATTATAGATGCAGTTTAACCATAAAGTATTGTACTCAATTCATTTTTCAAATAGTTGTCTGAATTTCAAATCTATCAATATTTGTAATTTGTAGAGGTCAAAAGACATGGACAAATGCTCAAATATTTAATATTTTACAACATACATGCCCGTGCCCCAATTTTCTATTTGCTTAGTTTACCTTCAAAAGGTTTAATTTCTTGGGTTATAGGTCCCTTAATATTGAGTGGAGGGAGGAAACACTACAGACCCAGTAGAATTTCTGTCAAATTCGTCTTACTTGTTAGTTACCTATGCCTGAAGTTGAATTAACATGGAAACATTTTTAAATTGAAAAATAAATTTTAATGAAAATCATACTATGTCAGAAGACTTGTCAGCAAGAGAAACAATCTTGTGAGTGCGTATAAAATGTTGAATGAGAAAATACATATCTTGGTTGATATCAGCCAGGGGAAACAAGCATTTCAATTACGGCATATGGTCATCTTCGGATGCTAATTACTAGAGGTTCTAGGACTCAAAAATGCATATACCAGAACATTTTGCCTTGAAGTAGCTTTAAAACAGTAATGACACGGTGCATTATTTGGAAAACATATCAAGGCAAGATTGACTTGCCTTTGGAGAAGCAGGAAATTTTCATAAAATGAAGTAAGAACAAGAAAGCAGGAAATAACCTCCACCCCAAATTCTTACTTGCAAGCTACTCTTGATCCTAACACTACTACTTGTAAGCTGCTCTCAATGCCTTTTAAACAGGATCTGTGTGCCACTCTCCAGAATGATTTGTACTGGAGCCCCTCCCCGACATATGTCCCAACTATACAGGGACACCATATTCAAGTTTTCACAAATAACTCCTACACAAGGGTTAGGAGCTTCAGTATTCCTCACAATACTAGGACCAAGCGCAAAGGTGTCTTAGAAAGCATTCAGTAGTTGCACCTCTCTCTCATATGGTGGACATTTTTCAACATTTGCAGAAAAAAACACGTTCACCAATGTACGCACACACACACAGAAGTACCTATAGCTCCCATTTTGTTTACAATCAAACATTCATGTGAAAAAACCCTGAGGAATATATTGAATTACTGCTAGACACTCTAGCCTCCCACCCTTCCTAGCCAAAGATGCCCTTAGGTTTTATGCGGAAAGGATGTTGAAGGCACGGCGTGCTGCTGCTCCCTTAAGACAGGCTTGTCAGTTTTTTGGGCATGCAGCCCGTGGAACAGCAAAAGGGGAGGTCGCAAACTTAGAATATGTATGTTGTCTTCACTTGAATATTTGCATCTGAAAATGTCTGTACCTGAGGATAAAACCCACACAAAACCAACAAAAAACTTGTACTGTGTAGTCAGCGTGTTCATGAAAGTGCCATTAATAGCAACTTAATGAGGTCATGTACGTGGCCTAAGCCCCAAGAGATGATGCTCTGGAAGAAAATACTGAGACAAAAGCTGAAAATGCAAAAGATCACGTTTACCACTTGTAGTCCTGGCAGCCCAGAGCCTGATAATGGGAAGAGATGAAATAGTCCTGGGCTGGAAAGTGGACAAGGGACACATGGTAATGCCTGTTCAAGCAGAGAGGAGAAACGCGCAGTGGAAGCAGGGAAGAGTATAGACTGCAGTTGTGAACTTCGCTCCCAAGAGGCAAAAGGGGTTTTAACTCTCAGTCTTCACAGCCTGCCCTCACATTAAACCTGAATATGAAGCTGATTCCAGGCTTTTCAACAATAGGCAAAACTGAATATTGTTGCCCTAAGAATTTATGAGCTGACAAAATTAAATATTTTGGTAGCCTTATAATGGTTTCTGAGGAGAAGGAGAGCAGGCATAAGAAGAGAAGAAAGAACTGGACAGCTTTAAGGGAGGAAAGGATGAGGGGATGAATTGGGGTAGGCAAGGAGTATCTCTCTCTCACTATCCTTAAGTCAAGAAGCATTTTGGAAAGCTATTTTATAAAAAATATCAATGTCTTAAAGCTGATTTCATAGATGAACAAACTGAGGCACAAAGAAATGAAATGATTTACCCAACCTCTCTTAGCAGATGAGTGTTTATTTTAAAATAAAATGCAAGTTTATTTATTCCCAGAAAATAATTTCTTTTTCTTTTTCTCTCTGCTAGGCCACAAGATCCTGTCACTGGCCTTTCACAGCCTCATCTCCAGAATTACAGCATGTTGAGAATGCTGCTGGCTGCATTCTCTGGCAGGAATGAACAAATATGTATAAAAATCTCCCTCATCAAAATGGCAACTCATAAACCATTGAAACATGTGTCTACAATGGACATCACACAGTCCATTCCACAAACTGTTAAGAAGTTTTTCCCAGTGGCTGACCAGAAGCATCCTTCCAGTCATTGCATTTTTCCGGCCCACTACTTTTAGTTCAACCTATCATGGACAAAGATAAAAGTTCATTATTTATTTTCTCCCCCTCTTCAAATTCTACATATCTCAAATCTGCTATTGAGTCTTCCCTGGGTCTCTTCTCTAGACACAGAAGCTCAAAATCTACCATTAAATTAATCTTTTCTTTTGGTCATGATTTTTAGTTCCTTTTCAACCTTTCTGAACTTTCTGCAGCTTGTCTGCATACTTCATGAAGCATGATATCCAGAACTGCTATGATGCTAAGTTAAGACCATATCAGTGTTGAGTAGAGCAGAAGGATTACTTCACAACTCATCATTTTTTAATACCCTAGTAAGATGTTTGCAGTTTTTACAACAGCTTAACACTGTTGATTCGGGTTCAGCTTGTGATTTACTACAAGTCTAGATTTTTTTTTCCCCCTCTCTACAGAACTGGTACTTGCTCCCTTTTTGTAACTATGCACTTGATTATACATACTCACACATACACACGCACACTAATGCTGAGAACATTACAAAATGTATTTCTCAATTTGTCAAGTTCCTTTCGAATTGCAATCCCATGAACCAGAATGCTTATGTTTGTTCCCTAGTTTGTGTTATCTGCCAGTGTAATAAGCATACTCTCTATTCCAGTCTCCAGATAAGGAATGAAAATACAAGATAGTACAAACTCAGATCCCTGTAGAAGCACATGCTAAACAGCCTTCCATTTCTAACAACAGATTTTAATAGTCAGGTCTTTTTATAATCATTATTTACCCAGTTGATAGTATAGAATCATAGAATCACCTAGGTTGGAAGGGACCTTTAAGATCATTGAGTCCAACCATTAACCTTACACTGCCAAAACCACCACTAAACCATGTCGCTCAGCACCCCGTCTACCTGTCTTTTAAATACCTCCAGGGATGGCAATTCCACCACTTCCCTGGGCAGCCTGTGCCAATGTTTGATGACCCTTTCAGTGAAGAAATTTTTCCTAATATCCAATCTAAACCTCCCCTGGCACAACTTGAGGCCGTTTCCTCTCATCCTATCACTTATTACTTGGCAGAAGAGATCAACCCCCACCTCTCTACAACCTCCGTCTATGCTTCCTTACTTGTCTATAAGCGTTGCGTATAATACTATGTCAAAAGCTCAGACAGACTGTATCATATATATTCTCCTTATTTTAACTTCTTTACCCAGAATTCCTGTTGTCCTGTTAATTATTTTGGCTTGACACAATCAGTTTTGGCAAATCCATATTGGCTGTCACACATTTCCTCGTTTTCTCCTAGGTATCTATTAAACATCTGATTGTATGTTCTGGTATTTTTCCAAGACAAGATCTTAAGTTGATCTACCTGAAATTCCTTTCCGGCTCCTCCTCTTTCCCTGTCTGAAAACAGGCATCAGGTTTGTCTTTTTCCGCTACTCTGGAACCTGACTTGACCTCCATTAGTTTTCAAAAATGGCTAATGACCTCAAGATTGTTCCAGCCAGTTTTTTAAGTGTTGTAGGACAAAGTTTCTGAGGCCAATCTGATTTGAAGATCTAACTCCTCTAAGTACTCTCTAGCCTACTTTCTCCTGTTCTAGCCTTGGATCTTGCTTTTTTGTGGCAGATATAAACTGTGTTTGCCACATGATCCCAACTGACCTTTTCAGTGAAGATTAAAGCAAAAAAAGCATTAAAGCACGTTGGCCTCCCCTAGGTCATCTATTAAGAGTTTCTCCCCTCTGTTGTATAGCAGACTAATACTCCCCTTGATCTTCCTCTAATAACATACTAATAGTTTGTTATCCTTCATATCCCTTGCTAACTGTATCTCTACCACAGTTACTCTTATTTTATACCTTATCAGAACATGAATCTTTTCTCCTCTGTTAAATGTTCCACTTTCTCCATCACACTTCTTTCTGTGTGATTAAAAAAATCAAACACTGGTATATTGGTACGTAAAAGGAGATGTTCTTTTTGTCTGCACCAACATATGCACTTCTGCCTGAAAAATGTCATGGTGTTATGAATTTTTCAGTATTAGCAGGAATAGAGGTGCTATATAAACAATACTTTAACCATTTATTGATTGGTGCTTCAACAACATCTGACTTCGCTAAAATCACAACTAGATGACTAGAAACTCATTGTTTTATTTAAACTCAATGTTGCACCATTGCCAATATTGGAGACTTGAGTTTAGGGATAAAAATTGGTGCTAACAAACAAATTCACTGGAAAAAAAAAAATATCAAAATTAAACATCTCTCAGCACTGGACTTTTGGCATGTTTCTCAGTACAGCTATTGAGAGGTGGGTATAACAGAAACAGTTCCCCCAGTGCCTGGCAACAGTGAGGGCACCATCTGGGTTCTGTGGTCTCAGAAAGTGCAAGGAGAAAGGGAGGGAAAACTCAGGAAGGGGGGTGAGAGGGAAATATTATGAAGGGAGATGACTGCCATGGCAAGTGAGAATAAGAGAGAGGGAGAGGACAAATTTTTTGCTACCTTTGGGGCCTGAAAGAACTCCTGGTACCTCTGTCCCTCAAATGTGAAATTTATTACTTAAATCCCAGAAATTATTTTTTTCTCCTCCAAAATACATCTGAAAGAAAACAGTAAGAGGAATGAACCAAAAATAAAAGCTTAGCCTTTTAAAGCTTGTGTAAATCCTGAAGTTGAACTATTTCTAGAAAAAGGGTCCACTCCTGACCCTTACTGCAGTGAAACTATTCATATGGGCAGGGATTAGTCACGTGAGTAAGAATCACAAACATATTTCCTAATACATTTACGCAAAAAAACCCCTGGATCCATTTTTCTGCATGTTTCATGGATGCAATATGAAACAATGAAGAAAAGGCTTCAAAAGTGATCTTATTTCTGTTTATCTCAAGTTGGAAAGGAAACAAATTAATAATTTGCAAACCAACAAGAATTCAACCTTGAAATGCCTCTGGTCATCAATTGTTGCAAGAAAGGAAAAACAAAATGCAAAAACACCCCAAGGATTACATTTTAAAATCAAGAAAAGAACAGCTTCTATACTGAAGAAATGTTTGCTTTATACTCTGCACAGATGCTGTACAAGCAAAATTCTCAGTATATTAATATAAACTGTCTGAAAAAATTCGACCCGATTTCATAAGACCAGCAAAAACAAAACAAAGGGAAGCATGACGTTTATGGGCTTTTTCCTCTAGCACAACCATGCGAGCTGAGCTGTGAAACTGTGATGGAAATATTAGAGCTGTTGTGCCTGAAAAAACGCAGTGATCATTTCATTCTTCCTGTCTTTTAATGCTCCAGGGTTTTGGAGACGAATAGGAGCAATAAGTTCACTTTGCAGAATTAATGCTGTAATTCTTTATCATAAGAGCGGAGCATTACCTCAATCTGATTTTTCTACAAAATGGTTCAAAGTCTATTTTTAATGATGGCCCTAATTTGTTAACACCTTTTAAATTATTAATCCCCTTTATATTCAAGTAGTTATTGCATGTCATAACAATGTATCTATGCAGGGAAATTTAATAGTATTTTCTGCATGTCAAGAAAAGGCTTGTTCTGCAAAATGCTATTAAAACTGATAATGAGCTAAATATTTGCCATAGCAAACACTGAAATTACTATATCAATCAACTTTGGGTTCTCTTATTCAATAAACAAAATTTAACCTATTAACTTTGCCTAATTTTAGGCAGGAAAATGCTTGTTTTCAGGCATATCTTGCCCTCGACTTCATATCTTTATCATCTGATAACTACATTTTCTTGGCCAATTAAGCCATTGTTTTGAATCACACGTAGTAATATAAGCCTTTTATTCTATCTTGAATGCAACTATATTACTAGATCCTGAATACGATTTTCTCTGAGCAAATTTAGACTACATTTTAAAGCACACATACATCACAGGAAAATGATAAGCTATGTTCCTGAAGACACCTTTCACATTAAAGGAAAAAAAAAAAAAAAAAAGGAAGTCAAAGGGTAAAATAAACCCTTGTATTGCAAATCTCTTTACTCTTCAGATTTCAGTATCTCCACAGATTTGTCTATGTGGCAGGATGTTTATGTTAATATTTTAAGAAAATAACTCCAAAAATATAAAAACTGCATGCAAGCATCACCACTGACAGGCACACGAAGGAAAGCATCCTCTTTCATGAGCATCTAAAGCATAAATCTGAATGCTGATTGAATACCTAACATCCAATTCAGTGAAAAAAGGGGCAGATTCCATCTCTGAAGAGTACACGTAAGCTGAAGATGGTTTATCGCATAAGATGAGAGCCTTGCCTCACCGGCCTCTGCTGGTGCGTGATGCTGCTGCTGATGCCGAAGTGGCTACGTTCACCCGCTCACTTGCTTTTGTCACAGCAAATTGTTGTGTGACCAAGAGGGATCAAAGCGCACCCTCTAGAGGCTAAACGCATCTCCTGGCAGGACTGCAAGTCACCCACTCACCTCGGGCCCCTGCCCCAGGGCTGTGTTTGGCCCTAGATCACCTCTAGCAAACAAAACGAACCTAGACGGTCATGAAAGGGGTATTAAAAATACCGGTTTTGCACTGGTGTCTTGATGTAAAATGCTAGAAAGGAGCGTTGTTTTGCAAGCGCATCCTGCAGAGCATTGCTGTCCAGGATAGTAGGGGTGCACAAACAAGATGAAGAATAAGATTTTCTCACCCCTGCCTGCAGTAAAGGCCACGTCTTGCTCATGCTGGACTCCATCACGGAGCTCATAATAACTTGAAGGAAAAACATAACCTACACTTGTGTGTCGCTGGGGAAAAAAAGTGGAGTCAAAAGGCATGCTCCCCCAGTTTTGAGGAAAAGAGGTGTCTATACTAATTCAATAACCTGTGGCTTTTACTCGAAAACAATTTCTTAATATAAAATGTTTCCAATGAAATGATGCAGAGCCACTCCTGAATGGAAATTAACAGTGCTGTAAGTGTCACTTAGGCTACTGGTAAAGGCTTACGTTCGTGGACCTTGTTCCTCAGCTTACAATTAACTTATTTCTTCTTTTCTCACATTTCACATTCTGCCATACCTCACTGCTGCTAAATAAAGCACCTGTGTGAAAGAATAGCAATTTAATTTAATTAGGAGCAAGAACAGTATTAAGCTGTTTTTTCTACATAAAATACATGAAGATTTGACCTAAAAGTACTCAAATTCCCATCAGAACAATACTGTCATGTGTTAAATCTCTTACACTTTGCTCTCCAAGACAGTACTCCGTTAATTAAGAAACAATTTTCTATTTCTATTTCTATTTTATTTTTCATGATGATTAATAAAAATGGTGATTTTCAAAAGGATACCATGGATTTGTCATAAATACATGTAATGTCTTAAACTGTTTCATGGTTTTCTCCAGATAGCAAGACACCTAATTTTCAGGTACAAGTTTGCAATCATTCATATATAAAACTGCACTTGATGTAATCAAGGCTGAGTTTGTATCAGGAATTTGTGTGTAAAAACAGTTAAATGATAACAGCAATTATCCCCCTCAGTGAGCATAATGAAGCCAAGAAATTCTGAATTACCTTAAGGTTAAATTTAAAAGAACCTCAAATTTACAGAAAGATTGCTGTTGAAGGTTCAGAAACATTTTCAGCTTCCTTGTAGTGATGTGCCATACATGAAAAATTACCATTAGTGGCTGCATTTCAGTTAAAACTGATTTAAAAACACACTTTGTAGTTTCAAGTATTTCTGCTTACGATACCTCTAATATGACGGGAAAACTAGGAAGAAAGAGTGACTTTGCAACAGGAGAGGGTTGTTCACTTCTGTCTCATACTGTGCCAATACAGAGAGGTACAGCAGGCAGAGACACGCACCGTCAGCCAGCTACACCCAACCCTTCCAGGCAGCTACTGAGATGGAGCCACTGTGGCTTAATCTGAGATTTTTCTGAGGGCCAGTTTTTTAGGGGATTATATTTGCTAATAATGATTTGTTAACCTTACTTTTAGCATATCAAATGTTGGCTAAAATCTCAAACTAGAGAAATACAATAGTGTATAGCAAAGCAAACATGAAAGAACCTGATGAGTATGAAAACTAGGAAGATTACCGCATTGGCAATTGCCAAACATAAATATATCTATCTATATTTTTTTCAGTCTGGAGGTACAGCCTGGAGAACTGCACCAAAATCAGCCAATGAGGATGACTTTGGAAAGAACTATGAAGAGTTAGGATTAAACCAGAAACCGAACTGAATTTATTGGGATGAATAATCCATTTTTTAATGAAAACTGTAATTTAAAATATTAAATAAAAAATAAACTTTCAGCTAACTTTTGCAGCAGCCAAACACATCTCGACCACTAACACCTCAGAATCACAATTAAAGCAACACTGATGGAGGTAAACTTTTTTCATCTGTTTCCAGGAAGCTGTACAGCACAATCCTTCTAGTCTTCTAAGTAATGATTACTCTTAAGCTCTTAAGCCCTTGTTTTATCCATGGACACTGAGATTCTCAGGCACGTAGGAAACCTCAGTCTAGCGTAACTAAAATGCAACAGCCTTCTTAATATCTAGACCACAAATTTCTGTGTACACAGAAATTACAAGGTCAGGAAGAAAAACATTTTCCCCTTAACCAAATGCGACTGTTTATGTTAGACATTAGCAGGTCCCACACATGCATCCTGAGAGACAAATACTGGAAAATGTTTACAGCTCTAAAAGGCACTGAAGACTCAATGATTATGAGAACTTGAACACAAAGCTCAAGTTTATGGAAATCAATAATGGGCAACATGTCACATTTTAAGTCTGACAATAGGCAATGTTCATAGACAATTGGCTTTCTTTCCATTAGGAATACTCTTCTCTCAAACACCCCCAAACAAAGTGGCATCTCACAATATAAAAACCAAAGCAATACGTGTCTCTGCAGTGCTTGGTGTACATCTAAGCAGGGGAAAGAAACATCCTTTTTCTCCAGAGAGGCTCCATCTATCAATCTGGGGCATTCATGGCATTCACAGCAGAGTGAGATGACTGAAATTTGTAGAAGAAAATCAAACACACCTCTATTTCACATGGAGTGAAGGAAGTATGGAAGACCAACTAACTGCCTGGCCGTAACTGCTTCCACAGGATACTCTTTCTGTTCAACTGTGATGAAGCCATTTTCCTGAAGCAGCGTCTCTTTGAGCAGAACGTTCGCTGGATGCAATCTGAGTGGATTTTATTGATCATTTGATCTATTTGAAGACTGATGCTTTTTGTACTCTCTTCCCTTACTTATAACTTCTGCAGAAGACAAATATAGCCTCAGACTTTTTTTCATGAATGTGTCCTATGCAAACAATAGCCTTGCCAACTTCTAACTTAGGTAGAAGCTTCTCTGTAGGAAGCTGTTACTAACGGAGGCAGTTATGGTTAAATCTTAGTTAGGATAGAAAGAGGAGTGACATTTAGAAAATAATTTGACTTGAGAATCTGGAGCTAGGGAACTATTGCAGATAAAGCTATTAGAAGGTGCCCCAAGATCAGAAAATAAAATGCCTTATTTAAGTCGCCATGGGAGGAAAAAAAGAATTGATGAAAAGGGAATAAAAGCATTTGATAAGGGCTCAAAGGATGAGCCATTTGGCTTGTAAATATTTTGATTTCTCTTTACAAAAGACTGGCAAAACATGACTCAGAGCTTTATGAGAATTGAGAGTTGTGAAGGCATACAGCAGTACTGTAATTTTATTTATTTGAGGATATGGATTCAATTACTGAACTCTGAACCTGGAGAAAAATCAGAGTCCGGTTTTTGAAGTATCAAAACATACCAGCTAGAATGGATAAAGAGACTGCTCAGATCTCACATCTGGGTTTCTAGAAGAAACATCCTCAATCATAAATAAGGATCTAAAGCATTTCATTTGAGTTCAGTTGCACCTCTAGTAAGAGCTGAAGTATGAGTGGATTAACTCAATAAGATGGATTCAGAAATATAGCTGCTTTCCTGCTTTAGAAACTTATGCAAGGAGAAGAGTCCTGAATTATGTAAGAGACTTTGCATAACAAAGCTCCCTAGCACTTAGAGAGACGATTTAAGATTAAGTAGCAACCCTTCCCTCTGCATTGGTCTATTTCTTGCTGCGGAAGCCCTTGTTCTTCCTGCCCTTTGGGAGTGGATACCAAACTACTGTGCTCAGCTGAGCGATATGGACTACTCCTACTGGACAATATAACTGGACAATAAATATTAAGGAAACAGGATCCTTGCATTTTCTTTCTATCTCCTTCCATCAGTCATGGTTATAAGAAGGAACTACATTCCATCATATCTAATTAATACTTAGACTAAGTAAATCCTTATAACCATCCTTTTAAGAAATCAGTATAAAATTTTCTTCTAAGCCCCAGCATGTGTCAGATAATTCCTTTCTCCAAGGTTACTACAAAGATGGAAGGAATGAATTTGAAGTCCTCTTTGGATAGAATAGATACAGAGTTTGAATTACAGACAACTTCAGACATAAAGAAAAAACTTTCTAGTTTTTTCCTTTTCCTGCATCATTTTACCCTTTAGAACAGCTTGTCCATGGTTGCTGTGGAAAGTCCATTGCCAGATATTTTTTAAGAACAGGCAAGACAAACTTCTCTTAGAAATGACATAAATATGTTTGCGCCTACATTGGGGCTGGAGAAGATGACTTATTAAAGTCCCTTCCATTACTATTTTTCTGTGATCCTATGTTTATGGTCCTGGCTCATTAAATTGCACTGTTCTGGAAAAGACTAGAGATGAAGCTGCCAAGGTGATTTGGGTATCTTCAAATTAACCCCACAGGCTTTGGCACTGAGAAACAGAAAGACTGCCAACTGCTCTTCGCATTTTCCCTAGCCTGCCTCTGATCCTTCTAACTGGCATCTAGTCAAAGTAAGACTGAACTTGTACACCTCTGTTTTTAAATGAATCAAAGTCCCATAGTTTACAGAAACAAATGTTAGAACCAGATTATTTTAAAAAGCAGATTGTACCTACGTGGAATCTGAATGTAGCTTTGATTGTCCTATCCGAGTATCTCTAAGTAAAGAAAACTGCTGTCCCACTGCCTTATCCTATTCAACTCCTACGTCCTGGGTACTTCACAAGTGGAAAAGATTCCAGCTTTCTCCATCAGAAGATGATTTTTTCCTCTTTACAGACTGTATTGCATACAAATCTTTTTCTAAGATTGTCAATAACGTGTATCAAAGGATATGCAGGGAGCATACACAAAGAAGGTAGCTGAAAGGTGCTTTACAATATTGGGAAACAAATGAGTGAAAATTACTGATAATTATACTAATAAGCTTAAAATATTATAATACAACTGGAAAGAGGCAACAAAGTAGCAGTTTGTTGTTATTTGGCTTACAATTTCAAAAGATGCTAAACATTTGCTACTGTGTCAGCCTTATTGACTATGTTCAGCTTTAACTGTTCTTACTCAAGATATAGATCAGCTGCTCAACGGTGAAAGCCCCAAGTAGTAGGCTAACTTATTGCACATACATAATGCCTAACTCAAGGGTTCAAGGCTCAGCTTGGCAAGTTAACAACACATTATACAATTATGTACGTAAGAAGTACTTTAGCAAACGGCATCTGAAGAAATGCCATACTGCAAATGCCACAATATTATTGTGTCACATATTATTATGACAATGAATAGCACACATGATGGTAGTCTCTCTCTGCAAATATCAGATATCACAGTACGCAATTTATCTGCATCAAAAAGATGGGTTCAAACTTGCAGTGTAAGGAATCTAAGTTCCTGAATTGATACTCAATTCACTTTGGAATTGACAGGGATGGAGAGATGTCGTGTTGCACTGGAACCTCCTTCCAGCACTTCCAAAAGACTTACCCTGATGTCTTCTTCAGTCTAACCAAGGAGGGAGAGTAACAGTGTCCTGCTTTTTGATTCTGTGGTGACAAAACTGGCACGAAGAAGGAATTATACTGCACTCTGTGCAGTATTACTTTATGCTGCAGTTTGTGCATAGTATTACCAACTCCAGATGGCTCAGGGAACAAGGGATTTAATTTGAAAAAAATGTTGCAAGAATCTAAACATAGAACTTGAATGTAAGATCCTAATGATGGAAATGTAAGATCCTGGATCTGCTGCACAACATACTACTGTGGACCAAACTGTACGTTTTAAAGTAACCCCTAAAAATAATAGTAGGACTGAAAATGAAATTAAAAAATAGCCCGAGTATATCTAGCCTACAAAAGTGAAAAAAACCAACCAACCAACCAAAAAAACCCCAACAAACAAACAACCAAAAAAACCCCAAGCAGCTGTAAATGCTTTCAAAAGGTTAGGGCTACCTCAAAACCTTCCAGAAAACAGGGAAGCCTGTGAGATGTATTCATACAGAAATGTATTGTTGCATGTACATAGTGATGTGCATATATACATTCTGTAGGTATAACCAAGGATCAGAGTTCAAAATGCCCTGGAAAATCTAAACAGCTGGGTGCAAAACCCCTAGATCTCTTATTCAAATGGGAAAATACAGTCTGAAAATAAGCACTTATTGTCTCTTCAATCAAAGGTTAAAATGGATTCATTGCTGACTTCGTCCATTTGCCAGTTCTTGACAGCTGTCAATACAGCGATTTGATTTCTTTATCCGAGCATCACAAACACTGCATTAGTATCTTCAGAAAAAGATCTTGACTGTGAGCTGCAGTTTCACTGCCCCAACTCAATTACTGCATTCTTGAACTGCAATGTATTCATTTGTGGGCAGTGGGGCAGCCAGTGGGAGGGTATTGATTGGAGTATAATGTCATGTGTAGCAGCGAGAGTAAGATGAAAAGTGTGTTCTGCTTAATGGGTTGGTATTAAGTAGGTGGGAATGGCTTCTAATTAGCCAACAATTGCTGTGTTTCTCAGTTTCCCTCCTTTCCCTCCTCCTGTCGGTCACCAGCTGCCAATCTCTCTCTCCTTTTCCCTTTTTGTGTGGAGTTCATTGCTCACTGCAGTGAAAGCCTTTGTTTAAAAAAGAGGGCTCCCAGGGTCTCATCTGCCAGGGTACAGCTTGCTGCCTGCGATGAGTAGCAACTGTCAGTTTATTTTATCTCAACCTTTTCATCATTCTGCTGAAACTGGTCGAGTGAAACCACCTGAGAGACCTGAGGATTCAGTACCTACAAGTCATTAGCCAGGACTGCTCAGTCTCTCCCCACACAGCAAGTCAACTGAACACTGCTTAAAAAATAGTCCACTTTAACCCCGTATTTTCCCATTAAGGAAAAATATTAAGGAAGAGTATTAGAACTCTTCCTGCATTTTCTGGATTTTAGTTTCATGATCATTCCTTAAACATACTACAACTATGATTAGTGAGTGATGTATTTTCCAGTGCTTCTCAACACAAATGCTCAAGCAACACTCTTTACAAATACAAAATGTAATATACTAAAACCTACTTATTAGAATACCTTCAGTCGGAACCACCCTCTTACCTAGGTTGTGTTCCGCAGCATGAATACCATACCTAGCAATTCCCCCATTTGAACCTCTGCTTACCTAGAAGTTTTTGGTAACGCATCTCAAATAAAAGGGACAAATTCTGCTCATAGTTACACTTATGCAACCCCCCCTCAAATCAACAAGATTTTATGGGCATAACAAAAAGCAGCATTTGGTCCATAATTTTTAGCATATTTACAACATTTTCTTCTTTTCCATACAGTTTCTTTCCGTATGTACATATATATACACACATATACTCCACACGCACATCCACCTTCCAAACAGCTAATATAATGGCAGTACAATCATGAAAAACTTATCAAAGTATGTGAGAGAAAGAAATATTTTATTTTGAACTAAAACCAAGTTAAATTTATCTAAATCAAATTTCAAAGTCATTAGCCTGAACAATCTTTTCCTGGTAACCACAGCTAACTTACTGACATCATTACTAACAGTTTTGATATAATAACTGAAGTATTGCTTTCCCCTATGTAAAGAATGAGCCATTTCAAGATACATAACAGATGACAAGAACAGAAACCCAGTTATCCTCCAATATATCAGTTGATTTCCTAATGCTTAAAATCATCAATGTTTCATCCCAATTCTCTTCTTATTGCAGCATAAGTGTGCATACTTGTATGCATATCAACAAAATAAAACATAATTTGCTTTAATATTATTCTTAAAACTGAGCTGAAGGTACCAGTGAGGATAAGCTCACTCGCAGGGAATTACACATCTCAAGATGTTGTTCAGCAGATTGAAAGGTTCTGGAGTCAAAGGACTGGGCTCCACAGCACCCTGAAGTGACATTTTCTGCCAGGAGAAGAAAAGTGTAAGGTAAACAGAGGTCTGTGAGAGCTGCACCCAGGATAAGAAGTCAATGGATAGCCCAGAACTACCAACACCGTGCAGCATGCATCCCTCTCCCCTCCATGTTCCTAACAACTATAACATTCTGATTTTCCTTGACACCAGCTACTGGGGCATGATCTGGAGTTCCTATGCCTCAAACTCCTTGGGTGCACAACATGAGCAGAGCAAGACTACTACGTGGCATACTCATCCTCCATGTTTCAGGTTCAGTTTTATGTCGGCAATGAGTTGAATGCACAGTACTATCACTTAGATGTCCAGTTGAGATGCATAGACACAATCAGTCAGCTTGACGCCTATGTTCATGTGTTCTGTAAATATCAGACGGTACGAAATACACCTTCACAAAAAAGACACGGTTTGAGTATCGGCTTTCACAGACATTATGATTAGCATATGAATAAGCATAAGGTTTAGATATGAGAGGTGCTGGGCACTTGCAGTTCCCATTTCAAAAACTGCTGCAGAAGATTAATTCCCCACAGGAGCTGACACCAGCTACATTGTGTTTGACTAACATTCACGGCAGCTACATCTCAAAAATTAAAAAATATGCCAGATTTTTTAAGGAAAAGGAATTGAATTAAAAGATTGTAGCAACCATGGAAAAAATATGAAAAAAACTTTGATTCAGAACAATTTCAAATGGGCCTCCCCTGATCAACTACTCTATCTGATACTTATTAATGTCAGTATTAGAGGATAGTAGCTGCATGTTCAATATGATGTACTTGTATGATATAACGCAGAAAATACTGTATAATTACTTGGCTCTGTGGCAAGACTCATATGAGCCTTTAAATGGGAATATTCTGTATTACAGATAATATTGAATGCTTAACTGAGTGAGTAGAAACAAGTGGATGAGCCTGGGGCCATGGTCATCTACTTAAGCATGCATTTGGATCTTCAAGCTAATTAATCACCTAGTTGTATACTTAAACTTAGACAATCCGTTCACACAGGTGATTAAGATCTCTTTAAAGGCTCTTTTGGTACTTCACAATTTCCTATTAACCAGCTTACAAAGATAATATGAAGTGCAATTCTTTCCAGTGTATTCTCTGATCACAACGTAATAAAAACACAGAGCATGAAGAACAGTACCAAAACGGTAAATGTGAAAAAAATGAAACACCGCTCTTAAAAAACTCCTATTGGTTTTACAGGCACAAAAGATGTACTTAATAAGGTATAGATTGAGATGCTAGCTACTGAGTATAGAGGTAATGACTTACGCTCCTTAAAGACTGACAGGAAACATACATAAATTTGGGGTTTGGAATGAAGGTGTGGGGCCAAAAAGGGAAGAGAGAATAATTTGTAATATAGAAGTGAAGAACAGGAGAGAAAACAAAAGAGAAGTAGGGCACAGAACAAACAGGGATGAGAAACAAAAAGAAAATAACTGTTTCAGAAACTGTTCCAAAAATCACAATATACTCCTGATGATTACAGAAAAGAATAAAAAAAGAGGTGGATTTTTGGACAAAAGAAATATGGTTTCATAAACACATTAATTGTCAAAGTGTGACACCACTTTTTAAAATAGATTGACTCATTCTAAATAGTAAATAATTTAAATTTTGGCTATCTTCAGACCACAGCATATTAATAAAAACAGCAATTTGTTATTTAAACATAAGAGGAACATAAAAGGGTACGTCTAGGCAGGGGAAGGCATCTCAGAAAAAACACCCCTCAGAGATGCAGAAAAGAAAGCTGGCTTGGGAGACCAAGGGGAAGCAAGGTGTTTGATACACTGACTGTGACTTCTGAGATGACCTAAGGGTTCTGTTACAGAAAATATGCACTGAATACAGTTTCTTTGTCTTGGCTTTGATTTTCTGTGTCCAAAGATTGTTGGGGAGCTTTTGGTAAGGAGGGGTTTGCAGCAAAGAACTGTTTTCATGTTGGCCTGAGGTCAATCTCTCTCAGTTGGCATGTCTGCAGACAGCACCAATAAGAGGTTCTTTATGAAGTCTAAATGACAACAACCTTCTCAATATTAAAGAAAAACATAAAAGTCTGCTCTTTGGTTGTTTCTGAGGATCAATTTTCTCTTGAGAATAAGAGCATAAGACCACCAGAGACATCTCTGCTCATGTGTGCAGCAAAGGAAAGGGGCCTATGATGGGCACATGTGGAGAAACCCTAGGGTCACTTCAAAGTACGCCAACTGGTTATTCCTCCTTTGGCCCTGCGGCCATCAGGGGACTGCCGGAGCGCTGCAGCTGCCAGCTGTTGTGCTTTATGACTTCTCTCTTTGTCAATGCATTTCTTATGCTCTGGACTGCAGGCAAACTTAAAACTTCTAGGTGCCTCCAAATCAAGGATCTCTCCAGAAGTGACCTAATGTCAGGCAAAAGCTTCAATTTCTTTTGCACTATTCAAGTGTCCTAGAGAATTGGAGCAGGACTGAGCTTCTGCCCCGAGAATTTTCACTTTTTAAACTGGTAAGGAACTCCACTTTTTGTAGAAGTACTGACAGTGCAGTGCACAAAGCTATACTAGTTCAGTGCATAAAGCTACACTAAAGGGTCTAACAATATATTGTAGCTTGAACACCACTTCCAACATATTTTTTCCACAAGAAAGAACAATTCACCTTATTTAGGGAACTGTTTTCTGCTGATCTAGAAAGCTTGTCTGAGAAAACACAGCTGGATGCCAACAATGTTTAGCACAGGATGCATCTAAAGCAAATCCATGGCAAGATTTAGATATTTCCATAGAAAGTATCAAATGGAAAAAAATCTAGATGAGATCCAAATTCTCCTCTGGTTAAAATGTTTTTATGTAACCGTAGATGACAAGAACACTCACAATCACACTAGACAGGATGATAGTGAACTTTTTGAAGTTATAACACCACTTAGACACATAAGAACCGCCAACTCTTGGCAAAGACTGTGAAGAAACTTTTAATACATTATTCCATGGTTAAACATTAAAATATTCTATGAACCATCCTCTCAAATCTGGTACTGCCAATCCACAGACTTGGCCTAGATCTGATCCTGTCTAGCAATTGCCAATTATTTAAGGCAGCGTTTAAAAAGAAATCACAGGAAAAAAAACCTGGATGGTGCATTTGTACAAAGCGTAAGAACACTAAATATCAGCACTCCCCTGTCATGTCTTTTCAGACAAACTTCAGCCATCAGCAATAACCAGAACAAGCTACTGCACTCATGGCAAAACTGACACAGATATTTAAATGGTGTTCTCAGACTCTTCATGAAGAATCAAGTGGATCTGGCCACTGATCACAATGTAACGAAAAACATCCGTCACCCTCAGTTCTTCTCTTCACATTTGATTCTTTCTGTAGTCTAAGCAATATTCACTCTCACTTTCTAAAGATATCGGAGTATATCACTAAGCAGACAACCAAATACTTAAAAAACAAACCCCGATTAACAGTAAATAATGTAAGATATATGAACCACATAAGCCAATTTTCTGAAACACACCTCTTCCATGTCATCAACATCTATAAGTAAGCATGCTGTTTTTCAACATTTACTTAAGGTATTTTGCATTAATATCAAAGGCACAGCAGTACAAAAAATTTTTTAAATTTTTTTAAAATTAAAAGTGAGATAAGGTAAAATTCAGCAACTGTTGAGTGCTAGGTGATGTGAATAAGAAGAGGCAGTACAAGTTCAGAAAATTTTAAGGAAAAATAAATAATGCCAGAACC
>VFFE01007140.1:0-14975 GCA_008921705.1 Burhinus oedicnemus | reverse complement strand
GACACCCCCCTCCCCCCCCCCCAATTTTCCTAAATGTATATATTTTGGCATTTCTAACCATGGTATTTTTCCAGGAGTGAGCAAATTATTCTATTTGATAAATCCCACAAAAATGCACAGAAGCCATCCTGTGAGTTTCAGTAGGGGACACTGAAGCGTTTGAGCTACTTTTGAAATATGCTTAATAAGAAGCGAGCCTTTGTGCTTCTGGCACAGGGACAGCCTTGGAGTCTGTACTTGTTCACACCCTTCCTTTCCATAATTTAACATCATAGTTCTTATTTAACAGCGTGAACAATTTATAATTCCCTTATTTCATGTTCAGTTGTATTTTCTAAAAAAACCCCAAATCTGCCTCTAAAATCCTTTCTATTTCTCATTATTTTTTTGTCATATTAAAAATATATTCTGAAAAAATTAAATAAACACTCAATTTGTATAAGTTGCTATTGACATAAATTGTAAGCACGTAGAGCTTGAAGCAGAGTCCATTACAGATCCTGTCTCCAGACTTGCACAGAGAACAGACCGCTGAGAGGGAGGAGGAGCCCAGAAGGTGATCCGGAGGCACAGGCATGCTCTCTGCCTCCCAGAACGAGGGACTCCCATCTTCTTTACAGCAGCGATTGGGAAGAAAATCAGTTTGGCCTGTTCAAATTCAGTCTAGCCACTTTGTCAGTGACAGCGTTTACATTTAATTAACTTTACAAGTTAGTTACAAAACCCACTAATAGACTATTGGGAAGAAACATGTTAAAAGAAAATACTAAGACTGCATGCTAATTTCAGTCACCATAAAAGCCTGTATATTTGCCTTCTGTACATGCTAACTGCAGAATAGAACTTATTAAATAATAAATGAGCCAAACGATTTAACAGACACACAAACAGTGGCTTTGAGGGAACGCATGCACATGCACAACTCTAGTAGTTCCACATCAGTATCATGATACACCAAAATCTATGACAGAGTTTTAGATATGAAATATGCAGTGAAAGGAACCTGCTGACACAAGCCTCTACCTTTCCACTGACTTCATATAAGAACTTTTTTAAGGATGTATATCTGTGTAAGGTACAAAGACTTGCTATTTTTGTAGTTTTGATCAGTGCACCACATCTTTTCTTTCTCTTAAATGTTCCCAGATCAAAAAATCTACTACCACTGATGAACACTTACCTGGCAAATACAAAGTATAATTTACAATGCACACTCCTGATGAAGATTGGTTTTGATTTGCTAAAGTACAATCAAGCATTTTGGGTACAGTGCCACGGCATAACAGTTTTATTAGCATGCATCTGAGGTAGCTAACGTAATTTATCAATGGAGGAAAGACAAGACTTCTAATGTTAGAATTTTTCCTGGAATTAGTGTACTTCAGAAAGAAGAGACAGTAGGAAAGCAGTTTATCACATCATGAAGCAGACTGTTCTACTGCTGGACACTATTACCAAAATGGCCCATAAATTACACGTCAGTGGTAAGTTACAGTAGAGAAATGTTAACAGAATTTGTTTAGTGTAATCTTTGATCTCATATCTCACTTCTGACTTTACCATTCTTTAGGCATAATCCTTTTATTAGTGAATGACAGTCACACATAAGTGCAACCGCAAATGCACCTGGTAAGATCTCTATTTTCAACACATTAACAATTTTGTGCTAGCCACATCTTTTACAAGAAAATAACCATAAAGCACCTTAAAGAGCTTTTAAAAATGTGACTTGGTAGGTTGGCAATTTAACTTTTTACACAACAAAAAGGACACATTCACATTATAGAATGTACCATTCCATACATGTACATGAGGGAGCTGGAGAAAGAATATTGAGGGACTACGTATTTGGGGGTAAGAATGAAAGCTCATTGGATTGTATTTTCCAAGCTATAATTTTAGCTGGTGCATGCATTTTAAATCACATTGAAGACTGCTCAGGTGTGGAATGCTAGAAATAGTCCTGATCATGCTGAAGTTGATGGTACAAGGTAATTCCATTGATCATAAGTCTTCACAATTGATGATATGGGTAAGAATAATTTATGCTGCATTTGTAACTATTATAAAAAGTACAATAAAACAAACACAGAAAACCTACAGTAAAATATGTCAATTTTGCAAAGTTCTCCAAAGTCAAGAAATGCAAATCTAAATCGTTGTCAAAAGCACATAACATTTCTCAAGAAAACAACTGAAGACTTTTTAGTATGGGGAAAACAACACATTTTAAGTCTACTCTTTAAGTGTTTAGACTATTTGAAACACCCAAGGTCTCTAGCTGAAGCACAGCCTTGCCAGATGCAATGACCTGGACTGAGAGTCACCAGGCTCACAGGAAACACAATTCCTGGTCAGCATTTCATGTAATCAATATCCAAAATCTGATCCAAAATTTTCCTGCCTTCAGCACCTTTAATTATTATTCTCCCTTTGAGAAGGCAGCAAGAGAGGAGTTTATTTATTGAAAGACCTGTGAATATTTTCTCATCAGACGTTAGTCATGCTGTGGGTTCTTCTTTAGGCTTGAGCATGGAGTCACAAGCTTTTTTACCTACTGATTCTGCTGATAATTTTTTTTTTATACATTTGACTAAACAAAAAGATCAATAAAAACATATTTGTTCTTGCAGTGGCATCTCACATCGGCATAAATAACTCTCTTGTAGATGAACTAAGGTGACTGAGTCAAATGCAGCAGATAGAAACAGATTCTCCTTTGCATTTGTTAACACTGTTTTCTGACGATCCTATCTCTTTTGTCCATGACAACTTCGGTCAAAACATCTATTTTATTAATAAATGTTGAGGTAAATTGAGTAATTAATGGTTCTTCCTGCCAGGTTATTGAAGTGATTGATTTAGAAAATAAGCCTTGGTTGAAAGACATAAGGTTTATGGTAGTACTTGAATTTAAATGTCATTGTTCCTCCACTAGCCTAAGTATTTCTTTTGCCTAAGAATACAGAAACTACTTTATTTTTTTGTCACAGAAAAATTTTTCAGTCAGAACAGTTAGAAATAAAAACTTATTACCTGCCTTCTTTTTTTTCATTAAATTCCCCTGCGGATTAAGAACTACCATTGTATCTTGTCTTTAGCTGTTTTATCCTCAAAAAGGCTGAGAAAAATCTAGCAGATTATCAATGTTGAGCTGTTTGAAAGAGCTAGAAATACTGTTCTATTATCACAGCAGGAATTTCCAAAGTGATGAGTTCATCATAGGATGCACAGACATTCTGCTGGAAGGTAGGATAAAGGCTGTACCTGAAACTCAAAGCCAGTGAATCCTAATACTGAATTGGTGCCAGGTCATGTTTTGCCAGACAAAGATATTAAAAATGTAATGCCAGTACTAACGAGTGAGTTGGCACGCAAAACATGAAGAATGTTACAGATTGTGCTGACAGTGTGACACTATGTTTTCCTGGATGTAATCTGGGTATCATGAGAGTAAGCTTGGAGCACTAATGAGAAGAATGATATTGAACTGGAAGAGCTGCTAAATATGCAGTAGCCACAGGGTTCCTGGAGTTAACTGGAACTAAAATGAAAACCGTAATACTGAAAGTAACAGAGGGTAAACTAGGCAGAAATACTGAAGGAAGAGAATCTCAACAGGCAAAACTTGTTTCTGGTACCATGCTTGCCAGGACATAAAGGGCTTTTCTAATCATACTCTTTTTATCCCTGAAGTCCTGTTAAAGAAGAACATGAAGCTTGAGCTTAAAGGGGCACATACCATTTCAGGATATAAATGAGTTTCACAACTGGCTGCAGAAAGCAATGTATAAAAGTTGCACAGAAAACCTCTTTAGGTGCAAGAAGGAAAATACATATTGAAGATAGAAAGATCATCCTATCTCTTCGGGGCTCCTGTTTTTTGCTGTTGCCATTGTTGATTTTTGTTGGCCTCCTATTTATGTCAGCTACAGCTGATGATCCTCATATGAAATGCATATAAAATTGCTTGACATTGGATTCTTCTTTGACCATCTCTGTTGGAGTTCTTAGCACCTGCACTACAGGTCTAGAAACTTACTATCCCTTGCAGGAGATACGCACCCGATTAACTCTGCCAGGCTACAAAATCTGCTTGTGAGTGTGCTGGATATTCACTTATTGAGGCAAAAATCATAAATATATATAGTCGTTGAAAAAGCAACGTATTATCATTAAGAAAGAACTGCCCTGTTACCATCACGGGAACTCTAAGCAGAGTGCTAGATAGCACTCTGTTATCTCTTATTCGTTATCTCTTCAGCATGTCCATGAATGTTCTCGTTCCACAATTCTCAGTTGCTTCCAGTGTTGCCTCTGGTATCCTGGCTCCTCTTAAACTGCTAACATCTTCAATTACCAGGCTATTAACCACACATTTTATATATAAAAATCACAATTGAAGTTATAATTAATTGTTCCAGTTCTATGAAAGGAAAAGATACGCAAGAAAACAGCAGTCAAGCAGTTCCTTGTCTTTGAGAGTATGATAACCAAGGGAATTTGGACACAGTAACTCCGAAGTTACATACTATGACTTTGCCCTAGCTGTCATTTATTTCCACTCTACTCCAGGTTTACACTCTCCACGGGAATGCAGAGAGGAAAGTTTTAAGGTGGAGTAGACTTATCCCTCTTCCTTCCCCAGTACAATACAGTTTAATACCATCAATACTTGGAGATAATGCATAATTCAGTTTGTCTTGTATTAACATATAGTACAGGGGGAAAAAAGTAAAGGAAACTTAACCCATGAAGAAAGAAGTGTACTCCACACAAAGTCCTCCTCTACTCTTTATCTGAGACAAGGAAAAACAAAGAAGAAATCATAGAGTTGCTTTTTTTTTCTTCCCCTCCAATGTCAAGTATAAGGATGCCAAAAATAAACCAGCATGCTCTTCTGAATTCAGAACCATGTCCACTATGTCAAGCAGAAATTACTTCTTACTTTTAGTAACAGGGAACTTATTTTTGGATGCACTTGAAACACTGTCTGCAAATGAAGATTATTATTATTATGTTCTTTAAAGATTAAAATAATGATATTTAACTAAACTAATACATCACTGTTTGCCTGTAACTGTGATGTTTTGGAAAATAGCACTGAAAAAGTAAGTTACTGTTCATAGCTACTACTACTATCTGTTTCTCCCTGTTATATTATATTTAAACTTATTTAATTCAGCCTTTAAAATAAGCACACAAAGGAGTAAAACTAACCTCCATTCAGCACAAGGATTAAACCCAGGAAATAATTTAATAAAACTCTACAAGAAAAACGACTTAACCGTTGAGGACAATACAGCACTAAAGTGTTTCATAACCAATGTCTTACCGACTGTAAGAGGGTCACTGCACATGTCACTTCTGTTCTCCTTCCATGCCAGCAGGTACTTGAGGCTGACGGGATCTTCTGCTTCTATATGGCTGTTAAATGCCACCATCAGTTTATGAGCCTTCGCAATGCCACAGTAAGTCTTTGTTTCATCCACTAAGGGCAAATTATTTAAAGTTTTTGCGGCCTCAGAAGCCTGACTGAAATATTCAAAAGCTTCATTGTACTTTCCCTTGTAAAGAAGAGAAAAAAAGAAAAGAACTGTAAAAACTACTTGTAGTCACCTGTATTTTACCTTATGTTAGAGCCTGCTCCGCTGGCACCTCAGAGATGTTGCAGCTGAGATGCCAGCCCACAGAAAGACTCATGGCATGGTATTAAGCAAATCGCTCTCCCTTGCTGTTTCCTAACCTCTAAAATCCAAATAACACTGCTCATATCTTTCTCAGGAACTGAATTGTTTTTTGGTTGTCTGTGTAGTATTTCGAACGTACAAATCTAAGTATATCAATGCTAAGTATTAATACTGATTCCAGCCAGGCCATTTAGAAATTATCCCTCTTGTTTCATTAAGTTTAACATCTCTGTGGGAGGAAAGGTCCTAATTTACTGTTGTGACACTAAATTTTAGAAAAGAAATCTTAAAAATGGAAAAAAGAGGATAATGAAATGATGTACCTAAAGCACAGAAAAGAACAGAAATTAAAACCTACAGATTTATGGGGTAAGAGGTATATACCAAAACCCAGGGATATTCCTAATCACAAAAAGAGAAACAGTAGGAGAAATATAAGCCAACTGTTGCTAAATAGAACACCCAAATAATTAATCTCTTTATCTTGCAGAGTACAGAAATCCAACATTCATGAATCCAGTGAAAAGGAGTATAAACTACAGCAGATAATACATTAAGAGGAATTAAAAAAAAGTACAACATGAACTATTTTTTATGTGAGATATATAAAAAAACCTCCTCAATTTCTTGACCAAAGAGAAATAAAGAGAAAACTAGGGAAAATCATGACAGGCTGAAGGATATCGCTGGAAAGCTAAAATATTTCTTGGTATATTTCTTTATCTTTTGTATATTTCTTCTTTGCCATGAAGCTATTTTGAGTTACCATCAGAGATGGAGTCAAAGGAAGAGTTGCAGGAGCAAGCTTCTAATTTAAAAAGTAGCATACCACCAGACCTAAACAAAGCATAAATAAATTTTTTGAAGAAATATAAAGGCAGAGAGATCAAATTGCTGGGAAATAAATTACATCTCTCATTAAAACTAGGTAGTATAACCCAAGCTTGAAAGGTAGTACATTTTGTGTTGGTATTATACGTGGAAGTGTGCAACAACTTTATGCTCTAAGATCAGTATTGTCTAATATTTAATTACTATAGAAAAAGAATTGGATGACAATTTTGCCAAGATTGTTGAAAAAGGTAAAAAGGAAGGTTTTTGCAGGGCTTTGAGGAATGTCAAAGGGACCAAGGGACCTAATACTACTACCTGAGTGGTTATGTGGTAACAAATGAAACTAATTCTTTAGAAAATGGGAGGTAATTCATACTGCCTGAACTATTTGTAACTTTTAGTAGGTTCTAATTAACTCAGGCTCAGGAAAGTTGTCTTGAAATAACATGGGCAGCTCTGCAGTGGCTTCTCCTAAATGCAAACCAGCTCTAATATCTAGTAAGGTCAAACAAAATATTAGGATGCATCAAGAATGCAGTGGAGAAAGCTAGAGTAGATACAATCTATGTAAATAAACAGTATATTAATAAAACTGGACAAAGTAAATATATGCCAAACAGCAGATATAAACCAGGAACTGACTGAAAATTGCTACCAACTACAAGAGAAGAATAGGAATGTATTGAATATAACTGAAGAGCAAGAAATTTAAAAATAATTACAGGTAGATCTCTTTTCTTAATGGATTGTTTATGGTGACAATCTTGATCATAAGCCTACTAAGAAGAAAGCTGGACATCCTTGTGAAAAAAAAACCAAAACAAACCAAACAAGACAAGGCAAAAAAAGGTCTTCCTGGGAGCAAGTCATTATGGAACTGTTCATCCTTTACCTTACTCTGAAGGAATCAGGTCTGGTTATTGCCAGAGATAGACAAACTTATTGTGGCAGTTTCTATATGTCTATCATTAACAGTAATTATAGCCTGCCTGCTCCCTGGAAGACGCCTTCCAGTTCTCCCATTAGTGTGGAATTCTGCTGCCCCGATGGCACAAACTTCCTGACTGAAAACATTTTCAGAGTTGTCTTACCCTTTCACCCTCAGCTTGATTTAGTAAGATTGAAAATCCCTTCTGCATAGAGACCAGGAGGAGAGATTCCAATTAATACCTGTTGCACTTGATATCACTTTTTGGGATCAAAATTTGTATGACTGCTAAAATGTGCCTGTAATTAAAAAAGGAGAAAAGAGTAATAGAAATTCAGGTAGTCTTTAGGCTTCGTTTAGCACAGCAAGAGAGCAGAATTAGGCCTATGAGGACACAGCAATGAATAAAGAATGATAAGCAGTAGGATAATAGATAAAAGCAGAAACATCTACCTACCATACTCATGAGAACTATAATACAATAAGTGATACAATTAGTGAGAGGAATGCAGCAAATCAGACTAAGAAACTTGAGAAAAGTGAAATGAGAAATGAGAGAGTGTCTCATGCTAACTTCATCAGAGTCTGGATATTAAGTAAGCAACCTGTTTAACAAACTGGGAGAAATTAGACCTAATACTTGTGCATAACACAAACCCAGGCATTTTAAGAAACAAGAAACATATGAGTAAAACAATCATGACTAGAAAGCAGGAATTGAGTGTACAGCATTAAAGATGGACAGTGATGGTGATGGAATAGTGAGATGACAGAACTGTAAAGATACAGCAACAGCGTGCACAGAGCAAAGTGAATTTGGTCAAAGTCACTTTGGCAAGAACAGTAAAAATTATATCCCTGGTTTACGAAAGGTCCCCAAGGATAGATCTGGATATAAATAGAGATATCTTTAATTCCATGAGAAGGACAGTACTACTGCAAATTGTACAACCGGGGGAAGTAGAGAGTTAAATAAAAATACCCTAATAATGACTTAACTTAAGAGAACGCCAGTGATGACAGCTGACGCCAAGCAGGCAGTGATCCAAGAGAGGAAATGTTAATTTAGACTCAGTTTTGGTAAACATTGCTGACCTTGCAGAAAAAATCGTATAGAAAATAGCAAATTGTAAAACTTTAAGGGTTTTTTAAAATATTTAAATTACATATTTTATGTAAGTTAATAAGATTAAGCCACTACTTTTCTTCTCTTTTACACCACTACCCTGTTTCAAGGCAGCAAATTCCAAACTGAGAAAGAGAATTTAGAGAATAACCAAAAAGAGGTTAATTCTTAAAATATAATTTCTCATAGAATTATTAGCAATGGTGGTAGAAACAGTGAAATAGAAAAGTAGTTAAATAGAATTTAGTTAACTGTTTTTCAAATTTGGAGTAAAATAATTAAGCACAGCATCATATCACCCTACTTTCTTTTAAGTTTCAGATCCATTTTAAAGTTATTTCAGCAAGTTCTTGGAGGCTTTAAAACTTAGTTTGCAATGAGAAATTCAGCATTTATGCTAAGAACATACTTAAATAGAAGGCTCTCAGGCTAATTTAGAGATTACAGAGTAAGAAATTTTTCTATTGCTTATGAAACAAAAATGGGCCACCAACTTTGCTAGTGGGAATTCTCTGTAAGAGGAATCCAGGGAAAAAAAAAAAGTGGGGGGGGGAATTTGGGGATAGTGTAAGTGAAAAGGGGCAAGTATCCTATTCAATACATTACACATAGAAAAAAAATGCTGACAAAAAAACCCCAACAGGCAACAGAAGCTAGAAAGGGTGATTTAGAAAGGGTATTTCTATTTTTTTGTTCACAGTGAAAGTGTTTCCTAATTTCCACATTGTCCAGTCTACAGAATAAATTTTTATTACTTACAGTATCTAAATGATTTTGTGTAGCATTTCAGCTCTAAAATAGGTGTTAATGGGCTCAGCATGAATCTTTCACTTCCGTGGTAATGTTTTTAACCTTTCTGATTTCAAAAACCAAGCGCTACTGCACTGCAAGTGCTGCATCTCTAGATGTGGTAAGGGACACTGTTAGCACGGAAATCACTACCCAGACAGGCAGCCAACGGAACTGCTGCCTTTGCAGGGTCCACCCCAGAGGAACAATTCAGAGACTGTCACATGGGTGAGAAAGAAGCAACTCAAAAGACCTTAGAAACTATGATAAAAGGAGTTTCTTAGTTACCTCTAGCTTAATATTGTCCATCACTGCCTATCTATTGATCTAAACAGGCCAAATCAAAGCCATCAGGCTGGATGGAGGCATACAGAAGAGAAAGCCCTTCCAATACCAACACAGACCTTTGCCAAACTATTTGCTGCTAGCACCCATTTCGTAAATAGCTGAGGGAATGTAGAGAAGAAATCAAGCTAAGATTAAAAACTGTTTATTAGTATGCAATGTAGTACACATTCCTTTTAAAAAACCTAAAATTTCAATGTATAGTACAATAAAATTTCAATTGTGTTAACCGATGAATCTTTATGGGTATATGCGGCTGCAACGGTGATTTGGATGCTGAATTTTCACAACACTGAAAGTTTGTCATGATTTGAATTTGAAGTTTTTATTCAGCCATTCTAGAACAAAACCCTGTGTTAAATATGGTGTGAAATTTCACCTTTCCCAAAAACTTAAGGCTCATTTTAATTAGTCACACAGTATCTTTTCCTTTGGTAACTCTTGTAAGATACAATACCTGGATCAAATTCTTCTGGGTCATCTCATATGCAAAACCAGATTTTTACCATGAATCAAATGCAATTGTTTGACATCATTACTACAACCAGTACTTACTCTTTCATTGTAAATATTCCCAAGTAATACACATGCATCCACCAGGCTTTGGTTTAGATGAGCGTTCTCAGCAGCCTTCATAAACTCTCCCAAGTACTTAATAGTTTCAGCCGCTTTTCCCTGACTGAAGCAAAGGACAGGGACAAAATTAAATGCTCACTCAGATGGCTTCTCCAAATGCTGAAGATCTATCTTCCTGTTCTGAACTAACTTTACTATGTGATGACTCATCTGTGACTGGATTTTATTTCCAAGACGGTTGTCTAGGTACTATCTGTGCTGAGACGAATGAGACTAGTCCACACAGAACCTCTGAGGACACAACTGGATCCTTTGAGAGAAATAAAACAAAATTCTTCTTCAGAATATTGTGCCACATTTGAAGGCCAAGAATGAAAATGCAGGTGATGATTTTACAGGGGTTTGGGAGTTTCCATCATTTTAATGCCTTTTTTCTGCTGAGCAGCTGATAACATTTTCAATATAGCCGGACCTCACATGCTGATAAAATAGGGGAAAGCAGTAAGAAGGCTAGTTTTTCAGAAAGACTTTTTGTGCTCCTGTCATTCAGAGCTGCCATTTCTTGATCTAGAGAGAGCTCCATAATGGTGCTGTCTCTTAGTTCTGGGGATGACAGCCTTGCCCAGAGTGTAGTGCTGCTCTTTGACTGGGCAGATCAAAGGTTGCTGGAGTCACACGGGCAAATCTATAAACTGTGGATTGCAGGTGTCACCCCCAAATCCCAGTGTGATCAGAGCAACCCGAGGTCACAGCTGAATCAAGTTGAAAATTGGCTAATGTACTTTGACAATAATATTTGCAGATTTCCTTTTTTTAATAAAGCCGGTCATATTAACAATATAAGATCTCTGCAGTATGATTACAAGATATAAGATAGACATCTGGGTTTGCTTGTGAGTAAGGCACTGTGCTCTTTTTCCCTTTAAGGCTGAAGTGTTACTGCAGCTGACCTCAATATTAGCCATGAACTTGAGTCACTAATGTAGGAGTGTAGCATGCTAAATGTCAAGCCACCAAGCAAGACAGAATATCCAGTCTTAATTGAGAAACTCACAGAAACAGAAGTTCCTGTAAGTGATAAAGAATTTTGATTTATTTTCTCAGCATTTTAAAACACCTTCAAGTTATATTCCTGCAGCAAATGACTGACTGGGGTTTATTTACATTACGGTTTTTATTATAAACTATATTATGGATACGTGCATTTAAAATCTGGCAGAAATCTGCAATTCCCTGTCTTATGATATCAGAGTAATTATAACAGGGTAGCGCCTGCCACAGAACAGGAGACACAGCAAAGCATGGCTGCAAATTTACAATTTTGCAGTGATTATCTGTATGTGACTGAGATGAGCTAGATCGTTACAAAAGGAGGCTAAAACACTGCAAACTAACATGCTTGAAATACGCTCCTGTAAAGCTTAGTTGTCAATAAGCAGAGCTGGATTTAATAAAGTTGCCTAATTTAAGTTTTTTAATATCATGAAAATATTAAATATACTGTACTGTAAACATTTGCCAAATGTCAGAAGGCTTCTAAATTTTAGAATTAGAAACACATTTTTTTGAACCTTTTTTTTTCCTTAAGAAGAGAAAATCAAATGTTTCCCCACAGAAATACAGCGTATGATTTATATAAGTTAAAGGACAAGGTTAAAGTGTTAGACAAATATTAATTCCAGTTTTTCTAGTTTTCTATATGCAGTGCACAGGTGCAACTTGAAGAGCATATTATATGGTATAATCATTAAATCCATTCAACCAGACCTTTGAGAGTTAAAAACATATATTCTGAGGAAAAGGACTCCTCGGTCCAAGGAATGAGAATGAAACAGTGCAGAATATTTGTGTATCAAGGTGATTCCAGTTTCCAATTGGGAAAACAGGACTGTTAACACCCACATCCCCTGACAACTGTCCAATTATGTATATCACACTTGGCCTACTGTTTGCAGTAGAAGTAATCAATAAAGGATGTGGTTGAGTGAACATAGATTTTGGTTGAACCAATGCATGAAAACTTAATCATTTACTCAGAGTGGAGAAATCAAATAGAGCAGAGATGAAACAGCCACTAAGGGGTTTGTTGATTGTGCCACCAAGTTTGTGGGCTAGAGGCTAAAAGTAATAAAGCAAATGGAATCAGTGACAGGAGAAAATGTAAAGAGGTGTTCTTAATTTCATGAATTAATAGAAATGTTTTGATGTCTTTTTGGCCATTTTTTATATTTCACATAAAAACCTATGCTCCATGTATAAAAAACGTGAAAATTGCTAGGGCATATAACCTCTTTCAAGCAAATAGAAATCAATTTGATATATATCAGAAAGATATTTCTCACTGTTAGAACATCACTTATGCCAACTAGCAATGGGTTGGTACAGTTTAACAATTTTTCAAAGGAAGTACTTTTAAAAGCACTACAGCTTGAGATATTTAAAGTATGCTAGAAGGATTACTGAAACACTTTATCCTGCACAAGACCCGATAACATGATAAACAGGTCTTTCCTACTCAAAGGGCTAATATTTTATAGTTCCTTCAAAAATCTACATGTTATTTTATACAGCCATATACTTTCTATCTCCTTAGACATCACCTTCCTAAATGCATAAAATGTAATTTCCTAAAGATATAGTCATTCATGATCCCACAGAACAGTTATGATGACTTCAGCAAAGAGATTACATATCTACAGCAACTCATTTTCCAGTTTCATGCTAAAATGCCCTATGAGATTTTTACCCCTATTGGACTTTTATGAAAATATGCACTTTTTATAGGATTGCTCATGTGATTGAATTGGATGTATAAATCATGTGTCCACAAGAAGTCATTACCATGGTGGACACTGGCAGAATAAGTCAAGAACATGATGCTATTATGTCAGAATTTTCCCTGGAAAATGACATGCCTAAATGCACAGGATAGAGATTTTCAGTTTCCCATGGTTTGTGGAAACATCTGCAGCAAAGATTTCACAAAAAATTCCAAAGCCATAGACAAGTTCTGAGCAATTCAGGAGGACTCAGCCACTTTCTTGAACCTATCACAAGGCAATCAGTGCAAATTCTCACAGACATTATGGTTACAGTGCATTATTTTAGGGAAACAATAATCTTTTCTTTGTAAAGACATTATCCATCAGATTTAAAATTATTTGCACAAGTCTAGCCTAGATCAGGTAAAAATACAAGTAAAGATAAAGTGATCAAGCTGAGCATGAAGATTCTGTCACCAACAGTAAATACTCATGCATTTACCTAGTATTTTCCAAACAGGCTTGCCAGAAATTTGCTTGTTTGCTATACATCAGACAAGTAAATATCCAAAAGTTTGGTGTGAGAATAAACAGAAACTTACAATGTTTTTTTTAATGTCTCTCTACATTGGTTTTTCAAAGTATTCTCCTATGCCCCTTCCTCCTCCACGAAAGAAACAGTAGAGCTGGACCAGCATGATTTTGTTCAAGAAAAATTCTGTTATTGAATTTTGAAAACAAGGTTTGTCTGAAATATCCATCATATTGGATTACAGAAGGCGTTCTATTAGAGACCATTACATGGCAAAAGGGAATTTATCTGAAAGGACTGCTTAAGACAAAGATCATAGAATCACAGTATAGTTAAGGTAGGAAGCGATCTCTGGAGATAATCTCCATCCGCCTTACTCAGAGCAACTGGAGGAGGCCTGTGTCCAGTGGAGTTCTGACTGACTTTTGAAGGGTGGAGACTCCACAACCTGTTCCAGCATTCACCCTCACGGTAATTTTTTTCTAATTGTGTTTAAATGGAATCTCATGCATTTCAGTTTGTGCCCATTGCCTGGTATCCTGTCACTGAACACCGCTGAGAAGAGCCTGTCTCCCTCTTCTTTACTGCTGCCTAAGAGGTACTGATAAAATCCCCCCGAGCCTTCTCTTCTGTGGTCTGAACAGTCCCAGCTCCCTCAGCCTCTCCTTCTAGGACAGACGCTCTCAATCTCTTAGTCATCTTTGCAGTCCTTCGCTGGATGCACTTTGCTATGTCCTTCTCTCTCTTGTACCGGGGAGCCCAGAATGGGACACAGCACTCCTGGCGTGACCTCACCGGTGCTGGGCAGAGGCAAAGGATCACCTCCCTCGACCTGCTCGCAACGCTCTGCCTAACGCAGCCCACAATCCTGTTGGTCGCCTTTGCCATGAGCGTGCATCGCTGTCTCATGGGCAACGTATTGTCCACCAGCAAACTCAGGTCCTTCTCTGCCAAGCTCCTTTCCATCCAGTCAGCCCGCAGCCTGAGCCGGTGCCTGGGGTTATCCCTCCCCAGGTGCAGGACTCTGCATTTCCCTTTCCTGAGCTTCATGAGACTGCCACCGGCCCATTTCTCCAGCCTGCTGAGGTCCCTCTGACTGGCAGCACAACCACCTACCTGGTATAGCAACTCTTCCTCCCCGATTTTGTATTGCTTGCAAAGGCGCTGAGGGTACGCTTGGTCACACCATCCAGGTCATTAATGAAGATATTCATCAGTATTGGTGCCAGCATTGATCCCTGAGTACGCTGCTAGTGACTGGCTTCCCACTGGACTTCATGCTGCTGCTTACGACCCTCTGAAGGCCGGCAGCTCAGCTAGTTTTCAGCCTACCTCACCGTCTGTTTTTCTAAGCCATACTTTATCAGCTTCTGTATGAAGATGTTATGGGAGA
>VFFE01007139.1:68341-109073 GCA_008921705.1 Burhinus oedicnemus | reverse complement strand
GCACCAGGGCCGTGCCCTGCCTCAGGATGCCCTTCCACATGGCCTGGTAGATGCTCATCTTCTCCATCTTGGCGGGGTCGGCCTTGGAGGGCACCAGCACGCCGGCGATGCAGCCCGTGCCGTCCAGGTAGCGCTTGACGGAGGCCATTTCCGTCACCTCCTCCACCGTCTTGGAGCCCTGGACGAGGTCGGCCAGCGTGTCCTTGTCGATGATGCCCGAGTCCACCAGGTCCGAGGCGGTCACCTGCCTCCTGAGGCCCGTGAATTTCACGTTGCTGCTCCGCTCCGCGACCTCCTCGATGAGGACGGTGAGCAGCCTTGCCAGCTCGTCCAGCGCCAGGCTCCCGGCCCGGACCTGCCCCAGCAGCTCCTGCCTCTTTGCCTCGGAGACGTACTTGGAGAAGAGGAGCTCCCACAGGGAGGCCTTCCTGCCGTGGAAGCCGCCCGCCGAGACCTCGACGGTGCGGGACTTCAGGGTCCGCTCCAGCTCCAGCTCCCGCTCCCGCTCCTGCCGGGAGCCCGCGGCCTCGCCGTTCTCGGCCGGCGGCGGGGCCTCCCGCTGCGTCGGCTTGCGGGCCGGGGCAGCGCCGTGGCCCTGGCCCTCAGCCCCGGTGACGATGGCGGTGAGGAGGGTGATCATCTCCGAGATGGTGAGCGTCCCCGCCTTGTACTTCCGGAGGAGGTCCTGGCGCCGGTGGTCGGGGACGTAGCGGGAGAAGAGGAGCTCCCAGACGGTGACGCTCTGGCCCTGGAAGAGCCCCACGCTGAGGGTGGTGCGGGCGGCCTGCAGGGCTTTCCGGGCGTCCTCGGTCAGCTGGTAGAGCACGGAGCCCTTGTCCATCAGCTGGAGCATGAGCAGCCCCGTGTCCGGGTCGGGCACGCAGCGGCGGAGGAGCTGCATGTAGGTGAGGTTCTCGTGGGTGTTGGGGTCGAAGAAGCCCTTGGTGTCGTCGGTGGGGTCGGAGAGGATCTGGCTCATCTCCTGGTCAAAGTAGCCGCGCCGGTAGGCCACCTCCACGGGCAGGCGGTGGCTGTGCACGGGGTCGATGATGCCGCCGGTGGCGATCTGGGCCTCGAGCAGGCGGATGCCGTGCTCCTTGACGGGCAGCGCCGTGGCCCTGGCCCTCAGCCCCGGTGACGATGGCGGTGAGGAGGGTGATCATCTCCGAGATGGTGAGCGTCCCCGCCTTGTACTTCCGGAGGAGGTCCTGGCGCCGGTGGTCGGGGACGTAGCGGGAGAAGAGGAGCTCCCAGACGGTGACGCTCTGGCCCTGGAAGAGCCCCACGCTGAGGGTGGTGCGGGCGGCCTGCAGGGCTTTCCGGGCGTCCTCGGTCAGCTGGTAGAGCACGGAGCCCTTGTCCATCAGCTGGAGCATGAGCAGCCCCGTGTCCGGGTCGGGCACGCAGCGGCGGAGGAGCTGCATGTAGGTGAGGTTCTCGTGGGTGTTGGGGTCGAAGAAGCCCTTGGTGTCGTCGGTGGGGTCGGAGAGGATCTGGCTCATCTCCTGGTCAAAGTAGCCGCGCCGGTAGGCCACCTCCACGGGCAGGCGGTGGCTGTGCACGGGGTCGATGATGCCGCCGGTGGCGATCTGGGCCTCGAGCAGGCGGATGCCGTGCTCCTTGACGATGAGCTCCTTCTTCATGGCCTGGAAGAGGGAGATCTGGTCGCCGGTGTAGGGGTCGGTGTAGCCCGTCACGGCCCGCTCGGCCGACAGGAGCTTCTCGTGCAGCTCGCTGCCCACCAGCCCGGACGAGACGGCCTCGTCCACGGAGAGCTTCTTGTTGGTGCGCGGGTCAACGACGAAGCCGGTGGCAGCCTGCGCCTCCAGCAGCACCAGGGCCGTGCCCTGCCTCAGGATGCCCTTCCACATGGCCTGGTAGATGCTCATCTTCTCCATCTTGGCGGGGTCGGCCTTGGAGGGCACCAGCACGCCGGCGATGCAGCCCGTGCCGTCCAGGTAGCGCTTGACGGAGGCCATTTCCGTCACCTCCTCCACCGTCTTGGAGCCCTGGACGAGGTCGGCCAGCGTGTCCTTGTCGATGATGCCCGAGTCCACCAGGTCCGAGGCGGTCACCTGCCTCCTGAGGCCCGTGAATTTCACGTTGCTGCTCCGCTCCGCGACCTCCTCGATGAGGACGGTGAGCTGCCTTGCCAGCTCGTCCAGCGCCAGGCTCCCGGCCCGGACCTGCCCCAGCAGCTCCTGCCTCTTTGCCTCGGAGACGTACTTGGAGAAGAGGAGCTCCCACAGGGAGACCTTCCTGCCGTGGAAGCCGCCCGCCGAGACCTCGACGGTGCGGGACTTGAGGGTCCGCTCCAGCTCCAGCTCCCGCTCCCGCTCCCGCTCCTGCCGGGAGCCCGCGGCCTCGCCGTTCTCGGCCGGCGACGGGGCCTCCCGCTGCGTCGGCTTGCGGGCCGGGGCAGCGCCGTGGCCCTGGCCCTCAGCCCCGGTGACGATGGCGGTGAGGAGGGTGATCATCTCCGAGATGGTGAGCGTCCCCGCCTTGTACTTCCGGAGGAGGTCCTGGCGCCGGTGGTCGGGGACGTAGCGGGAGAAGAGGAGCTCCCAGACGGTGACGCTCTGGCCCTGGAAGAGCCCCACGCTGAGGGTGGTGCGGGCGGCCTGCAGGGCTTTCCGGGCGTCCTCGTTCAGCTGGTAGAGCACGGAGCCCTTGTCCATCAGCTGGAGCATGAGCAGCCCCGTGTCCGGGTCGGGCACGCAGCGGCGGAGGAGCTGCATGTAGGTGAGGTTCTCGTGGGTGTTGGGGTCGAAGAAGCCCTTGGTGTCGTCGGTGGGGTCGGAGAGGATCTGGCTCATCTCCTGGTCAAAGTAGCCGCGCCGGTAGGCCACCTCCACGGGCAGGCGGTGGCTGTGCACGGGGTCGATGATGCCGCCGGTGGCGATCTGGGCCTCGAGCAGGCGGATGCCGTGCTCCTTGACGATGAGCTCCTTCTTCATGGCCTGGAAGAGGGACATCTTTTGTCCTGTGCAGGGGTCGGTGTATCCCGTCACGGATCTCTCTGCACAAAGAAGTTTTTTTTGTAGCTCGCTGCCCACCAGCCCGGACGAGACGGCCTCGTCCACGGAGAGCTTCTTGTTGGTGAGCGGGTCAATGATGAAGCCGGTGGCAGCCTGCGCCTCCAGCAGCACCAGTGCTGTCCCTGGTCTCAGGATGCCCTTCCACATGGCCTGGTAGATGCTCATCTTCTCCATCCTGGCGGGGTCGGCCTTGGAGGGCACCAGCACGCCGGCGATGCTTCCAGTTCCCTCAAGGTATCTTCTCACACTTTCCATTTGTGCTATTTCTTGTGCCGTCTCTTTTCCTTCATGGAGGTTTTCCATTGTTTCTTCTGTAATTATCTGTGCACTGAGGAGTTCTGATGCTGTTATTTGTTGTCTGATTCCTTGGAACCAGATATCACTTCTGTCCTCTTCTTTTTCTTTAATGATATTTAGTATTGTATCAATGATTCCTTGTATAATATGGTGGGATTCCTCTTTATATTTTTTCACCAGTTCTTTTATTTTCTCTTCTGTGATGTACTCTGACCATAGAAGTTCCCACAGTGATAACACATGTCCTTTATGTTTTCCAACAGTCACTTCTACTTTTGTACATAATAGGGCATTTCTTGTCTGCTCATCAATGTAGAAATATTCGTCTTCTTTGTCCATGATCTGCAGCAGGTACAATCCAGTCTCTCTGTCTTTGGAACATCTCTGTAGGAGTTGACTGTAACTGATTTTCTCATGAGTGTTTGGATCTATAAAACCTTTGCTACCATGATCTGGATCGGAAAGTAGGAGAAACATATCATCATCCAAATAGCCACGGCGGTAGGCCACCTCCACAGGGATGCGGTGGCTGTGCACGGGGTCGATGATGCCACCGGTGGCGAGCTGGGCCTCGAGCAGGCGGATGCCGTGCTCCTTGACTGTTATCTTTTGCCTTATGGCCTGGAAGAGGGATATTTTGTTTCCTGCATGAGGATGTGTGTATCCTGTCACAGCTTTCTCTGCCAACAGGAGCTTCTCATGCAAGTTGCTACCTACCAGCCCAGACAAGACAGCCTCATCCACGGAGACCTTCTTATTTTTCAGTGGGTCAATGAGAAAACCAGTGGCAGCCTGCGCTTCCAGCAGCCCCAGTGCACATTGCTCTGTGAGGAGGCCCTTCTTCAGGGCCTGGTAGATGCTCATCTTCTCTTTCCTTGATGGGAGTAGAACTCCAGCAATACATCCAGTGCCATCCAAGTACCTTTTGATGGTGTCCCTCTTTGTGAGGCTGGCAAGCGTGAGACTCCCATCTTGCAGCTGATCTAGAGTTTTCTTGTCAATTATCTCGGAGTTAAACAATTCTGATATTGACACATCCCCCCGGAGTCCTTTAACCTTGAGGGCTTCTGCTCTTTGCTCTGTATCCTCAATTATTTTGAGGAGGAGGGCTATAAGATCTTCCAGTGTGAGGGTTTTGCATTTGTACTGCATCACTAGTTCTTTCCTTTTCTGCTCGGAGATGTAATGAGAACAGAGAATTTCCCAGACGGAAACTGTTTGGTCCTTAAACTTTCCAACTTTCACTTCAAGGGGCTTTGAGCGCAAAACTTGTTTTGTAGACTCATCAATGTAGAAGTACTTTGCTCCTTCCTGTACAACTTGTAGCATGTACAACCCAGTCTCTGAATCTTGGACACATCTCTCCAGGAGCTGCATGTAGGTGAGGTTCTCATGCGTGTTGGGGTCGAAGAAGCCCTTGGTGTCGTCGGTGGGGTCGGAGAGGATCTGGTTCATCTCCTGGTCAAAGTAGCCGCGCCGGTAGGCCACCTCCACGGGGATGCGGTGGCTGTGCACGGGGTCGATGATGCCGCCGGTGGCAATCTGGGCCTCAAGCAGGCGGATGCCGTGGCTCTTCACAATCAGTCCTTGGTTCATAGCTTCAAATAGGGACATTGGGGCTTTTGTGTAGGGGTCAGTGTAGCCCGTCACGGCTCTTTCTGCACAGAGTAACTTTTCAAAAATCTCCCCTCCAATTAGACCTGCAGTTAATGCTTCCTCCACTGAAAACTTCCTGTTTTTCTCTGGGTCGATGATGTAGCCAGTGGCAGCTTGTGCCTCCAGCAGCACCAGTGCTGTCCCTGGCCTCAGGATGCCCTTCCACATGGCCTGGTAGATGCTCATCTTCTCATTGCTTGGCTGTAAAAGGACCCCTGCTATGAAATTGCAGCCCTCCAGGTATCTGCGGACAGAGTCCATTTCAGTGACTTCTTTGACTGTTTTCTTACCCTGGTTGAGCTCATCGAGGGTTTTTTTATCTATCAGTTGAGACTGGAAGAGGTCACTGGCAGATACTCTTTTCCGCAGGCCCTTGAATGTAAACTTCTTCCCTTGTATCTCAGTCTCTTTGATGATTGTGGTGACAATTGTTATGATTTCATGTAACACTTCGGTATTCTCATCTTTGTACTTTTGCACTAGCTCTCTTCTCTTGCTGTCTGAGAGGTATTCAGAGTTGAGAAGGTCCCAGACCGACACTGTCTGTCCTTTGAACCGCCCTATGTTAACACAAACTGTCACAGATTTCAGCACCTCCACGGTTTGTTCATCCACACAGAACATGGCGTTTTCTGACAGAGGAAGGAGCCAGAGACCTGACTCAGCCTCATGAATACACCTGTCCTTCAGCTGCTGGTAGGTCACGTTCTCCTTTGTGTTTGGATCAAAAAAGATTTTGGTGCTGTCATTCTGCTGAGAGAGGGTTTGGTTCAGGTCCTCATCGTAGAAGCCATACCTGCATGCAGCCTGGAGCGGAAGGTGATGGTGGTGAATGGGATCGATGACCCCTCCTGTGGCCAGCTGGGCCTCTAGCAAGGGAACAGCATCTCCCAGGGGAATCAGCTCTTTCCTGAGTGCTTGGCACAGTGAGATGGAGCTCCCCGTGTAGGGGTCTGTGTAGCCAGTCACTGCCCTCTCAGCTAGAAGGAGTTTCTCGCTGAGCTCTTCGCCAACAACAGCTGCTTTCACAGCATCCCTCACGCAGAGTCTCTGGTTTGTTGCCGGGTCGGTGAGGTGTCCTGTGGCTGCCTGAGCTTCTAGCAGCCTCAGAGCAACCCCAGGGAGGAGGAGATTGTTTTTCATGGCATCGTACAAGCTCATCTTCTTTTTGGATGCCTCTATGAATACCCCGGCGATGCTGCCTGTGCCCTGCAAGTACCTCTTCACGCTCTCCATCGCAGCCACTTCCTCGGGAGTTTTTATGCCCTGAGCCAGTTCTTCAAACGTCTTCTCAGTAATGATGCCAGCGTCCAGCAGCCAGACTGCAGGGACACTGCCCCGCAAGCCTTCCAAGGTGATCTGGGTGCGGGCTTTCATTTCCATCTCCCCGACCAGTCTGAGCACAAGAGCAACCAGCTGCTGCAGCAACATTTCCTCAGACCGGAACCTCTCCATGAAGTCACTCCTCTGCTCCTCGGTGAAATACCCGGAGTGGATTAGCTCCCAGAGGGAGACCCCTTTTTCCTTCACTACAGTTTCCTTAAAAATACGCTGGATTTGTTCATCAGTGTAGGCAGGAGCAGCCGTCTGTGGCAGAGGCAGCAAGTGGAAGCCGGAGATCTCGTCCTTCTGGCAGCGTTTGATTAGCTCAGCATAGGTCACAGTCTCTTTGCTGTCTGGGACGCAGAAGGCTCTGTTGTTGTCACCGGGATTAGAAAGGGCCCTGCTTGTGTCCTCATCCAGGCACCCTCGCTTCTGGGCAGATTCTACGGGGATGTAGTGGCCACATGTTGGGTCAATGATGCCTCCTGTAGCCATCTGCACCTCCATCAACTGCATGGCCTGTTTGTCAGCAATCAGGCCCTTCTTCATGGCCTGGAAGAGGGGTATCTTCTTGCCTGTGAAAGGATCTTTATAACCTGTTACAGCCCCTTCTGCGTGCTGCAGCTTCTCATGGACTTCTGGCCCAATGACTCCCTCCTTGATGGCATCGTCCACACAGAGTTTCTGGTTGTTCACTGGGTCAATGATGAAGCCTGTGGCAGCCTGGGCCTCTAGCAGTGGGAGGGCTACTCCTGGTACCATGATGTTTTTCTTCATGGCCTCGTAAATGCTTATTCTCTGGTTTGATGGCTGCAGTACGATCCCGCCGACGCTGCCAGAGCCATAGAGGTACTTTCTGACAGAGCCCATGTGCAAGACTTCCTCTGGTGTGACGGATCCCTCCAACACCTTCTCAAACAGCGCCTTGTCAATGACACCCGTTTCCATCAGATGGTAAGCGCTGACGCTGCCTCTCATGGCTGGGAACTTGATGGGGGCCCATTTTTTCATTTCCTCCTCTAGCATGCTGCGAATTTCCTCCAGGGTGAGCTTCCTCAGCTGGTACTGGTTGAATATCTCTCGACGCCTCCCCTCGCTGAAGTACTCGGAGTTCAGCAGGTCCCACACAGAGACCTTCTCCCCCTGTAACCGCCCAAACCTGACCGGCAGCCAGGAGCTCCTGAACACCTGTCTGGTGGTGTCATCGATGAACTGGCGCTTCCTGCTGTTCAGAGGAAGGAGGCAGAGCCCGGTGGATGGCTCCATGATGCACTTCTCCTTTAGCTGCAGGTAGGTGAGATTCTCGTGGGTGTTGGGGTCGAAGAAGCCCTTGGTGTCGTCACTGGGATCAGAAAGGATTAAGTTCATCTTCTTGTCAAAGTAGCCGCGCTTGTAGGCCACCTCCACGGGGATGCGGTGGCTGTTGACGGGGTCGATGATGCCGCCGGTGGCGATCTGGGCCTCGAGCAGGCGGATAGCGTGCTCCTTGACAATGAGCTCCTTCTTCATGGCCTGGAAGAGGGAGATCTTGTTCCCTGAGTAGGGATCTCTGTAGCCAGTGACTGATTTCTCTGCAGTCAATAGCTTGTCATAAACATCTGGGCCAATGACATTTGCTCTTAACGCCTCATCCACAGAATACCTTTTGTTGGCAGCTGGGTCAATGATAAATCCAGTAGCAGCCTGTGCCTCCAGTAGGATCAGTGACGTTCCTGGCCTCAAAAGTCCTTTCCGCTTTGCCTGGTAGATGCTGATCTTTTCCTGGGAGTCAGGAAGCACGAGCCCACCAATGCTGCCTGTCCCTTGCAGGTACTTCTTGACAGTGTCCATGCTGACAACTTCTTTGGCTGATGTTTCTCCCTCCTTCAGTTTCTTAAACAAATCTTTGTTGATGATTTCAGAGCTCAGGAGCTGGTCAGCTGTCACCCGGTCCCTCAGTCCTTCGAAGGTGACATTAGCAGTGGAAGCCATTTCCTCAATGGTGGCACCGACTGCCTTACCCAATTCTTGTGTAGAGAGTGTTCCTGTAAGGTACTGCTGGGTGAGAGCAGCTCTTCGCTCACTCTGGATGTAGTCTGAGAAGAGGAGTTTCCAGAGAGACACCGACTTTCCCTTGAATTTACCTAAAGCAATGGGTACCTGTGTGTTCTCCAGAGCTGTTTGGGTCCTATGGTCAAAGAAGAGGTGGGTTCCCTCAGCTCCTTCTCTGCTTTCTCCACCAAGTGGCAGCAGAAGGAGACCCGTGTTGGGATCAGTGACACAGCGCTTGAGCAGGTCTGCGTAGGTCAGCTTCTCCTTGGAGCTGGGGTCGAAGAACCCTTTCATATCGTCAGTAGGACTGGAGAGGAGCTGTCTCGTGGCCTCGTCCAGGTACCCCCACTTGCAAGCTGTCTCCGTGGGGACACGGAGGTGCCTGCCTGGAGCAATTATACCCCCTGTGGCCATCTGAGCCTCCAGAAGGCAAATGCCATGATCCCTGGGGATAAAGCCCTTCCTGATGGCTTGGAACAGAGAGAGCATTTCTCCAGAGTAGGGGTCCTTGTATCCAGTGACGGTCTTCTCAGCTGAAGACAGTTTATCATGAAGCTCTGGGCCGATGAGGCCGACCCTGACAGCCTCATCAACTGAGTAGCTTTTATTCTTTATGGGGTCTGTCAGGCTGCCGGTGGAGGCCTGGACTTGCAGAAGCATCAGAGCAGCACCAGGCATGAGAAGATGCTCTCTCAGTGCCTGGTAAATGCTTTTCCGCTCGCTGGAAGGCAGGACAACACCAGCCACGCTCCTTGTCCCGTGCAGGAACTGTTGAACGGAGTCGTTCTCTGCTACCTCCTGGGCAGAAACTGTTCCCTCCTCAAGACCTCTGAACACATCAGGGCTGATGATGCCAGAGTCCAGCAGATCCCTGCTGCTCACCCGCCCTCCCAGCCCTGGGAACGTGATTTGCAGGGGCAAGAGAAGGAAGCCTGAGGCCGGATCAACAACACACCTCTTTATAAGCTCCATGTAAGTGACCCTCTCCATAGTACTGGGGTTGAGGAATCCTTTGCTGTCCTCATCGCTGGGGTCAGAGAGGAGCTGGGTCATCTCTTCATCTAAATACCCCCTCTCACAGGCCTCGTCTGCTGGGAGCCGGCAGCCGGTGGCCGGGTCGATGACGCCCCCGGTTGCAATCTGGGCCTCTAGCAGCCGAGTACCTTGCTCCCTCCCGATCAGGTCCTTCTGGATCGCCTGGTAGAGGGAGATTTTCTCTTCTGTGTAGGGGTCCACAAAGCCAGTAGCAGCTTTCTCTGCAGAGAGCAACCTCTCCTTCAGCTCCAGCCCCACCAGCCCCAGCTGCACAGCTTCTGCTACGGAGACATGCCTGTTCTTCACCGGGTCAGCGATGAAGCCCGTGGCTGCCTGGGCCTCGAGAAGACAGAGTGCCGAATCCAAACTCAGAAGATGCTCTCTGGTGGCATCATAAAAGCTCATTATCTTCTTCGAAGCCTCTACGTACACTCCAGCGATGCTGCCAGATGCCTCTGAGGGCTCACTAGAAGCGTCCATCACCGTCACATCCCCATCAGCTGCTTTTTTCTGTTTACGAGGCAATATCTCTTGACACAAATGGTTTGCTCCCGGCACGTCTTCCTGGTGAGAGAAGGGGGCAGCATGGCCGTTCACTGCCGGCTTGCTCTCCATCCTCCCGCTGCACTCCTTTCACAGCTGACAAGACTCCCTGGAGAGAGGGCAGAGAATGGGAAAGCTCAGTGAGAAATCAGCTTTTCTATGATTTGCGTGGTAAATACGGGGAAAAAGGGCGCAGAAATACCACATCGGCAGGAGGACGTGAGAGCCAAAGGCGGAGCGTGTTCAGGGCGGTGTGCTTGTCCCTGTCCCTGACGTGCTGAGCCAGACCTGCCAGAGGCAAGGACCCGAGCTAGACTAGCTGGGTGCACGGGGACGTCTCAGCATGAGACAGAGACCGGAGCAGCGGCAGCGGTGGGAGCGCTGGAGCACGGGGCTGGGGCAGGCCTGCCGCCTCTGGGGAGCGAAGCCCCCGCGAGCTGTCACGTGCGTGCCACCACCCATTCGTGCAGGGCTCGTCTCTGCACAGAACCCTCGTGCGGGGCTTCAAAGGCTCGGAGGGCAGCGGGGCTCGGGACAAAGCACCAGCCCCAGGGATGCCGGCACTCGCTTGGGCTGCTGCTGGCATAGGGATGAGCAAACCCCGAGCCAGCGCGGCAAGTGTCAGCCTGGTCCCCCGGCACGCTCCCCGCTGCCGGGGCCGGAGCCACCCGCATCCAGCAGAAACCCCGGAGGCTCTTTGCTCCCCTGAGTCGGGGTCTCTGCCCGCCCTGCGTTGCTCAGAAAGCGTGGGGAGGGGGGGCGGCAGAAGGAGGGGCGGGCAGGTGCAGCAGGTCACAGGAGGAGCGCATGGACCTGCATGGCCCCCACGCATGTTTGAAAAGCTCCCGGGCGCACCGGGATCAACGGCAATGCAGCCGTTATACAGCCAAGTCATGGTGCCGGAGGGAGGACGAGGCCGTCACACGCTGAGCTGTTGTTATGGTTTGAGGGACCCACAATGATTTATGGTTGTTTAGACAATTATTCTCTCACCCAATGACCCCTCCCTACCCCGGAAGGGGAATTGGGAAAAAACAAGGAAACCCAGGGGCTGAAATACAAACGGATTTAATAGAATAAGACTAGATAATTAACAGTAATAACACTAAAGAACCAATACTGATCCCAATACCAATATAAAATATACAAGGACTATACTCAGCCAACTATATCAGTGGGAAGCTGTGCACTCCCAGCAGGGGACAGTAAATGTCGGACACTGCGAGCGCTACGGCTTCAGGAGGAAGGGAAGGGCTCAGGGGTCCGGCACCGGGGCTAGAAGTTCTCAGCATCGCAGCCATCACGGGAAAGAGAGAACTCCTCCACAAACTTCCTAATTTCTATGGAATGTGTCGTTCATGGTATGAAATAATCCTGTTGGCCAGCTTGGGGCAAGTGCCCGGGTCTCGCTCCTCATCCCTGCACCTGGCTAGCTCCAAAACACCGAGACCTTGAAACCCACCCACCATGGCTGGCTGCAAAGTAAATGTTTTCACAAATTCAGACACTAGAGTCTTCTAAAAGTATGGTTTTCCCAAGCATTAGAAGATAAATTAGTCCTGTGTCGCTCAAATCAGGACAGCCGTGCACACCAGATGGCTGGAGGGCGTCTGTGGCTGTGCAGAGCCTGCGAGCCGCGGTCAGCCACGGCCTCCAGGCTACGGCTGCGGCACATGCTGCGGCCGAGGCACCTCGCTGACCACAGCCTCGTGCAGCGGGGCCAGCGTGCCCGGCACCCTTCAGTCCTCAGCCTGGAAGCTGGTCCTGCAGCAGGAGGAGAGAGGGGCTGGCTCCTTATTCCCTCCAGAGTCCCATCCCTGAACGCGGAGCCTCTGGCACCGGGGCAGAGTGGGGTGTGCCGGGGCTGGACCAGCCCTACGGAGGCAGGTGAGGCCAAGCACGAAGCGCTGCAGGAGGCCAAGGAGACCCACTTGCCCGAGCTCCCACAGCCGAGCTGGCTGGGTCACGGTGCTGCATGAAATCACAGAATCACAGAATAATAGAATCACAGAATGGTTTGGGTTGGAAAGGACCTTAAAGATCATCTAGTTCCAACCCCCCTGCCATGGGCAGGGGCACCTCCCACCAGACCAGGTTGCTCCAAGCCCCGTCCAGCCTGGCCTTGAACACCTCCAGGGATGAGCATCTCTGGACCCGGCTGCAAGGACGCAGCCGGAGCAGGGCTACCCCGCGGCACGCGGCGGCGGAGGGGAAGGGTGCTGGCACAGCAGCCCCAGGGTAGCTGGCGCCACCCTGACTCTCCTGCGGTGGTCGCACTGAGCAGGGATGGTGCCGACCAGCCGTATCTCGCTGCCCACACCAGCGCTGGGGCGCAGATCCTGCCTGGGGCTCAGAGACCCGCGTCCTGCCCCGTGCCGCCAGGGCAAACACACCAGGGCGTGCAGAACAGCATGCCGCTGCCAGCGGGTGCTGTGCCCAGGGCTCTGCTCACCAGCCTCTCCACCGGGGCTCAGCGCACCCGTCTCCGTCCCTGCGTGCCCACTCCAGCTCGTCCCATGCCCCCAGGCCAGGCCAGCACCTTTTCCTCGCGAGGGCTCCTCTGTCCCAGCCGTGCTCCAGCCTTGCTGCCCGTCCTGGGGGAAAGGTCCCAACACGCGCCGGCTCCGTCCGCCCGGTGATGTCAGCGTGAGCGCGGCCACGCGGGCTTGGATCTGCCCGGGCAATGCTGTTTGTGTTTGCAGGTTCAGGATTGCAGCTGGCTCTGGCGCCAAGAGGTGGGGACGGAGGGCGGGACAGCCATGGGCGCTGCTCCTGCCCCTGGGACCGGCCGTCCTGAGCCACACTGGGTGAGGGGACGCGCACGCACGACGCATGACGGGGCTAGCAGCACCGCACCGCTGGCTCTGCCCACCCTGGTCCTGGGGCCGTGCCGCCTCGCGGGGCTGGGAAAGCTGCTCCCAACCCTGCAGCCCTTTCCCGGCAGAGAGATGCGGAGTTAGATGGCGCAGGCTGTGCTGTGCTTGGGAGGAGCCGGGCTCAGCCCAGCCACGCCATGGCACAGGGGTGGGCAGCGCTGGCGTGGCTGCGGTATCCGGAGACCCCTGGGCAGATCCCCGCACGACCCAGACCCGAGCCAGCCTCCGGCACCAGAGTGCAGAGGGGATTTGGGCACTGGCACCCCCAACGCAGCGGCAGCTTGAAACCCCGGTTCCCATGGGGGCTGGGGGCCAGGGGCAGGGCGGCGGTGAAGCCCCCTGCCCTTCCCAGGCCAGGGAGGAGGCAGCGGGCGTGTGGGCAGGGGAAGGACTCTTTTCTTTTCCCTTTAGTCAGAAGGCGTCAGCTCCATGGAAACTTTTAGTAACCGGCTCTGCCTACAAAGCCAGGGAGATTCCTGGCGGAGGTTCAGGCGTTGGCACCTGCAGCCCTCCCCGGGGCCACGGTCTCTCCCAGACGCAGGCAGCTCTCCCTGGCAGCAGCGACCGCCGCACCGCGCCTTTCAATGCTGGCTGCATCAGGAAACCGGCATCAGCACTGGCATGAGCCCCGGCTCGGGACGGCGCTGCACGCACGGCCCTTTGCACCCGCAGGCACCCGTGCACACCTCCCTGCCCGCGTGAGTCACGGCGGGAGCTCTTCCACCTACACCCAGTACATGGGTGTGCTGCGCCTGCCCCGCATCCCCCGGAACGACCCCGCACCTCGGCATCCGCAGGGTGCAGCAATGGACCAGCACCGGCTGGGCAGGGACAGGTTCTGCTGGCGGGGTGGGGGTCGTGGTTTCGGGAGAGGGCGGTGGAGGAGGCGTCTGCTAGGGAAGGGGCTGGGGCTGCGGGTGGGAGGCTGGCGGAGCCGGGGGGGTCTGCGGAGGGGGTGTCTGGTGGGACAGGCTGAAGTCGGGAGTGTTTCAGGCGGAGGGACAGCAGTAGAGAAGCTGGCTGGGGCAGTGACGGAAGGGTGACAGGGACAGGGAGGGCGGCTGGGGCACTTTGGGGGTCCTTGCTCTAGGCAGGGCTGGGGGCAGCCCAGGACTCCTTCCAGGGCCGTGCTGCCTGCCCGGCTGCCACAGGGCAGGGGACACGGTGCCTGGGTCACGCCGGTGGCCAGCAGCAGATGGGCCCCGTTAGGTGCCGGGAGAGGGGCTGCTCCTCCGCCGCAGCTGTGGGATGGGGTTGCACCCTGCCCACAGCGGGAATCCCACAGCACCACGTACCCACCTCGCCGGGCACTGTGGAACAGCGCTGCCAGTCCCCCGCGTGCCCTGCCACACTCTCTATCCCTTCCTCAGCACCCACCGCCCCGTCAAGCCCCGCTGTGCCCATCGGAGCCCCGAGGCAGCACGGCTTTTCCCTGGGAGCCGTCCTGCCTTCTGTCCCAATCCCGCAGCATGCCGGGGTCAGGAACCAGCATCCTCCCGCCGTGCTTGGCCACAACGGCCGGCGGTGCCCGCGGACCGCAGCACCATGTGGCTCTTGCCCTACGCCCACTGTCCCGCCCCAGCACCTGGCTGCAGCTCCGCCGGACTGCCGGGCGCAGGCAATGCCGCATTCCTCGCATACCCGGGACCTGTGCAAGCGCCTCGGTCCACCGTGGCCCCCCCAGCATGGTCCCGCGATGCCCAGCCGGGCCCCTCTCCGCTGGACCTCGCTTACCTGCCCGCGGTGGTCACCGGACAAGCTCGCCCAGCAGGTGCCCGCGGTCCCGCTGCTTTGCCGCTGCTTCCTGCCTGCGACCGGAGCAGGTTTAAAACCTTGCCCTTCCCCGCCCATGGGGATGACACACCGGCCCAGCCCTGCCAGAAACACGCCGGCCAACCCTGCCCCGGCCCCCGCTGGGTCCCCCCTTGCAGGGGGTCTGGCTGCACTGGCCGCTGCGGCCCCATCACGTCCCTCCCTGCACCGTGCCGGCAGGGCTGTGAGCAGGGGCGAGGGCTTCTCCGGTCCCGAAGGGGCTGCGGTGTGGGCAGGTGGCCGTCCCGGCAAGCAGCCTTTTGCTCCGGTAGTGCCCTCCGCAAAGCAGGAGAAAGGGGGGAGAGACCTCCACGGGGCCGGTGTGCTGCGCTGCTCACATCCCCAGCCGCGTCCCATCCTTCTCCCCATCGCTCCGTAACCACCCCCTGCCTCAGCAGCCCCAGCCGTGCCCCGGCACCTTGTCCTGCCGGCAGCTCCTCTCCCACGGCAGCCCCTGCTGCCCTTACCACCGAAGCCCACCGTGTGTCCATCTCCTGTTGAAACGACCGCGCCGTTCGGCCAGACCCCGAGCTGCGGCTGCAGGGCTGACAGACCCCAGACCACCATCTGTGGGCCTGATCCCGGCACCACGGCAGCTGGGGTGGAGAGGGGGACCCTTCCCTGTTCCCCCCAACCTTGCCCACGTCCCTGGATGTGCAGGTAGAGCCTGAATTACCCAAAACATGCCCAAGCCACCCTGTTGCCACTTGAGTCACCCAAAAAACCACCCCTGCCCTGCCTCTGTCACCAGCCCCACGCCTTCTCCCCGGACCCCGCGCCCCGCTCCCGCTCCACCCCGAGAACCCCCTCTCCTCTCCCCGGTGCTGTGGGCGCTTGGTGGGCCCTGAAAGAGCAGCGGGCACGGCACACGGGGCAGGGACCCTCTGGGGCTGCGGGGTCGCGCTGCAGCCCCCTCCCGGTGCCAGCCCTGCGGGGCATGGTGCTGAGGAAGGGATGCGCACCGCTTGGGCAAGATGTTTATGGTGCGTGGGAGTGTGTTGTCTGGAGAGCTGCCGGTATCCAGGCACAGGGCTGGCCGGGCGAGCCTGCGGCATGGCACGGCGTGGTCTGGTGAGCCTGGCGCCTGCTGCTGGTGCGGCAAACCCCGGCAGTGATGGTGCACCTTGTGTGGAGGGGCATTCCCGCAGGAACAGCACAGCTGAACACCCAGGCAGGAACCCCCTCGGTGCCCACCGCAGCTTGGCAGTGCCGAGCCGGTGGTCCTGGGAGGGCAGACTGACCCTCGGGAGGGTCTCACGCCAGAGAAGCCAGAGATGCGGGGCCAAGAGATGGGCTGGCCCGGACGATGCCCTGGATCTGTGGGGCGATGTCCAAATGGGGGGAGCATCAGTGGGGCCAGCGAGAGGACCAGGGGCTGCATCCCCCTCGGCAGGGCCAGCAGCTGCCACCATACCCGTGTCCCATCCCTGTGGCACACGGAGAGGAGGTTGTGTCCCAGAAACCAGCGTGGGTTTCCGATGGCTGCACAGGCATTGTCAGCGGGTGTTGGAGCAGCGTTGCTCTCGGGAGGTGCTGAGGAGCCTTAATCCAAAGGCAAACAGGGATGAGTGTTCGCCGCCACAACACGCTGGAGCCGTGCCATCGCCGCAGAGCTGACCCGCTGGCCCTCCGGCGCAGCCTGGGCCAGCGGTACCCCCCTGCAGCCTCCCCGGGAGCGAGGACGGCCCCGGGGCTGCAGCGGGGCCAGGCACAAGCATGGCCAGCCAGTGACTGGCACGGGCGGCCCACTGGGCATCGTCTCCGTGCCTTGCTGCGGGGACAGGCAGGAGGGGGACCGGGCGACCGCGGCCCCCTGCCTCAGGTGGTGCAGCTGCTCACACAGGAACTGGTGAGCTGTGCTGGGCCATACTGGGCCATACTGGGCTGTGCTGCATTGTTCTGCTGTTACGCCTGCCAACGCTGTTTTGTTTTTGCTTCCCTGGGCACACCGCCCAAAGGCAGAGGAAAGGGTCTGGTTACGGTAATTAGCAGTAATGGATGGTTGCAATTCGTGCGTATGCATTTGAACTAACCGTACGCGGCTTAACCAAAGCACCTCAGCTACCTACAAAGACAAAGCCCAACCGACCTGGGCACCTCTGCCCTGCTCATGGGTGGCTGCGGTTTGGGCTGGAGGTGGCTGCTGGCTCCCGGGAGCCCCGGTGACACCGCTGCTGGGCTGGCGGCTGAGCCAGCAAGGCCACAGAGCCATTTGCTGCGGGGAAGGGGAAAGCCCAGAGGGGCAGGCACGGGGACATGGTGGCTCCGTGTCACAGGAGTTGTCCCACAGCGGGACACCCCATGTGGGTGGGTCGGTGGGGATGGCCGACCGAGCCGGCTGACACAGGGGGCATGGCCAGGGCCAGCCCTGCCCGACCACCGATGCCTCCAGTGCCTCCGGTGCAGCCCCCCCACTGCCCGGCATCACCAGGCTGCATGTCTTCCTTGCGCCATGTCTGTCTGTCCCAGCTGCCAGCGATCCAGGCCAGAGGACACATCAAGGTCCAGCCCCGTGGTCTGGGGGCTCCGGAGGGCCTGGAGCACCACCGGTGGCACCAGTGGGATGGCAGCGCGAGGAGGACGGGCCAGCTCGGGCGTGAGTTGCCATGCTCCCCGTCCCTTCGGGCATGTGCCAAGGAAGGGGCAAGGCGGTGCGGGAGTGTGGCCCGTCACTGGCTGGGACAAACCGTGCTGGAGCTCAGGCCAGACGCTGAGCTCAGCACCGGGGATGCCTGCCGGGGCTTTGCCGCCCGATACCTGCGCCCACACATGCTCTCGTGCAGGCGAGCACAGGTGTTCACACACGAGTACGGCTGTGCACGCGCATCTGCTGTGCAAGTGGCTCTGCATGCACACACGCGTGCGCTTGCACACGTGCCGCCCTCAGAGCAGCATGCCAACACCGACCCGTGCGGCACCAAAGCCTCCGGCCCAGCCAGCTGCCATCTCCACCATGCCGTTGCCCGCGGCCCCGCCGGCATCCCGACCCCGTGCCCAGCCGGTGGCTTTGCACAGATCAGGACGGGGGGCTCTGGGCTGTGGGCTCTTGCCCCGTGCCCAGCAGCGCTGTACCCTGGGCACTGGGCAAAGGCTTCACGTGGGATGCGGGTGCAAACCGCAGGCAGGAGAGCCCCGTGCCTGCCAGTGGGAGCCAGAGCAGCCTGGGACACCTTTGTGCCAGGCGCAGGAAAGCCAGGAGCGGAGCGGAGGGAGCTGAGGCTGGAGGAACCGCCCCGGCATGGGCGGTTGCTGGGACCTCCAGGGTTCTGCCCCTGGAGAGGGGACCGGAGGTGTCTGGGGGGGGACACCTGAGAGCACTCCCCTTTGCCAGGCCCCAGACATGGGGCATGGACGTTCTCTTCCATGGCGTGTCCGGGCTCTGTGGGGTGGGATGAAGCGACTGCTGCCAACACGTGGCTCCAATCTGGGGCTGGGGTGGCTGTGGGGGCGCAGGGTGGGCCCGTCACGCCCGGGATTCCCACAGCTGGGGCAAGTGCTGGGGTGGTTGGGCAACAGGGCGGCACCTGCCTCCCCCTCCCTGTGCCGGGGGCCAGCTGGCTGCCGGGGGTGCCCGCCGGCAGCAGGGATGAGCGGAGCCCCACACGACCTGGCTCCACCGGACAGCGCAGCTATGGAGGCTCGGGTCCAAGCGCCTGGTCACGATGGTGCCTGTTCGGGGCCGAGCCGCCATCCCTGCTCTCCTGCTGCCCCAGGAACCGCTCATGCAGCGAAGCGCTGTGCTCGCAGCCGTGGGTTGCTCCTCTCCCAGACCCAGCACGGGCTGCGAGCCATGGGGTCTCTCCCAGGACGTTCCCACTCGGCATGACGTCTCCCTGAGGATGGTGCAGGCTCACTTGGACCCTCTGTCCCCATCCACGTGCTCCGGGTCTGCATCTCTGCCCATCACGTCACCCCCATCCCCGGGTCCAGCCCTGATGAAGCTGCATTGCCAGTGTTTTCGTGGCCGCGCAAACATTTTGCAAAGTTTGCGGGTGCAGCCCGGCCACCCCCAGCCTGTTGTCTTTGCTTCCCGGGCCGGAGTCGTTGCCTGGGGCTCTGGATGTGGCTGACACAGGCCGGTGGTGCCGGTGGTGCCGGGTGTGTTCCCCCGGCTGGGAGTGGCGGATGAGATTTCCATAGGCGCAGGAATGTGCAACGCAACCCATGTCGGCAGTCCCAGCCTGCACCAGCAGCACCGCGTGGACCGTCCCGGGGCGAGTTGGCAGATGCGCCACGGAGAGCGGTGGGGCTCGGCACTGCTCTGGGGCCCTGACGTGCACGTGGGGTTCTGCAGGGCTCCTCCACACGAGGACTGGGGACGTGCCCCGGCACGGGCTGCCTGGCACGTTTCCGGACCTGGCCCCCTTTGGCTGCTGACTGATGCAGAAGTGTTTGTTCAGAAAAAAAAAGAATCAGTGTAGAGACAGTTTTAGGGGACAACAGTGCGGAAATGGGACGGAAACCCATTACGGTACGGCTGGCCAGCCAACAGGACTGAGATAAAGGGGGAGGCAGCCAGGCCAAGCCCCAGCCCCAGTAGGGGGATCGGAGGAGGATGGCAGCAGCCCCAGTACGTGCGGGTTTCGGACCTCCCCAACGCAGGGGGCTGCTGGGCAAGGGCCGTACTGCTGCGATGCCTGGGGACAGTCCCTGTACACGAGGTGTCCCCACCTCCTGGAGTGGGGACACTGCCAGTGTCTCCAGGCACCCCACCCCACCCCGACCTGCAGCCATGATCCGTCCCAACTGCCCTGGCGTGGGACCGGCCGGGCGGATGCACTGCTGCAAGGGACCACACTGGCCAGGGACCGCCTGGACACTCCCGGTGCCCTCACGGCTGTGGGGCGGCAGAAGGGCGGACAGGGATGGGGATGTGGCATCTCCCAGTGCTGCCCGCTGTGGGTGTGGGCTCCCGGCCCCGGGCAGAGGCGCTGGGGCACAGCAGGAATCCCAGCAATGCTTCCTCGGAAAGGAGGTAACACGGCGGCACGGTGCCTGCTGGCACCTATTGCAACGCCCCGGGCTTGCCAGCCCCGGCTCTGGCGCCGGGTGTCTCTGCCGGTGGCACTGGGCTGGAGGCACACCCAGCCGTGCCGGGCCACCACGTGCCGCCATGCCAGGCTGTGCATGCACCGTCTTTGGCGATGCTACATCCCCCTGTACCACCCAGCCACGGGGCGAGCAGACAGACAGACGGACGGACAGACTGCAGCAAGCCCCAGCTGCTCATAGAAAAAGAAACCTACTCTTTATTGTGGCTGGCAGAGCCGTGCCCGGCCAGGGTTACATTCAGCTCTACTGCTGTCCGGTTAGCGGGGCGACGTGAGCATGCGTCGGCAGGGCAGGGGTCCCGCTGCCCACGGGCGCTGCAGGCGGGACGAGGACGTGGGTGCGAGGGACCCCCCCACCCGTGGCAGCCCCAGCCCTGCCGGGGCGGGGGGCAGCTGTAGCCGGGGCCCCGTGCGCACACACCGAAGGCCCGAGGGGTGAGGGTTAGCACCAGAAAGGGGGCTCTGCATCCGGCGAGGGGCCCCGGTGCCTGGGTACCGAGCCTGGCCACCTCCCACCGGGGCACAGGCAGCGGGATGGGGGTACCCCTGCCAGCAATGCCAAATGCCCGGGGGCACTGGCCGCCACCCCGATGGCGCAGGAGCCTGGGGAAGAAGGGTAGGGGCCAGCCCAGTGGCGTCTGGGCTGCCACAGCCCTGGCTGACCCTACGGCTGCGGGATGCTCCCGGCAGCCTGCAGCCACCCCGGGCGCTCAGAGCAGGGCATCGGGGCTCAGTCCCCCCGTGCACTGCCTGGTGGGGCCATGGGGCGGGGGGCCATGCCAGCCAGAGCCCGGGGGTGGTTTGGTGTGTGCCGGGGGGATGCTTGCATATACACCGGGGCCAGGCCCGGTGGGATCGGTGACGGACAGACAGCTCAGCCCTTGCAGGCGGGTGCCCGCTCGGGGGGCCGCAGCGCCGGGCCGGAGCCCTGTGGGGCGCACGGCCACAGCTTCGCCATCCTCCAGCCTCGGGGAGGAGAGTCCTGAGTGGGGCCGGCCGAGGGTGCTGGGCGCAGGGCGGGCTGGGGGTCTCAGCGGCAGGGGCTGCAGCGCTCCGGGGGGGACTCTTCCGGCGGCTCTGCAGGGACACGGAGGGACTGGAGCGGCGTGCCCTCCGGCACCCCCACACCAGTGCCACTGGGGCTGGGGGACAGCCCCACTGCCCTGCCCCACACCGTCTCCGGCTCCTCTGTGCTTCCCCAGCCCCACCGGGCCCCCCCAGACCCCCAGCCCGCTGCCCCACAGGGCAGGCAGGGTGCAGCCTGCAGCAGGGGACCCCTCGCAGCGGCACGGCTCTCACCTGGGGGTGCCACGGCCAGGCTCTCCTCGGCCGCGGCAAACTGCAGCTCAGCTCCGTCGGGCAGCAGGGAGCCACGGGAGCGGGGGCACCGGTCTCCGGAGCGTGTCCTCCGCAGCACGGACTGGGGAGGGAGAGGGTCAGGACCCGCAGCCGTTGGGCTGGAGGGGTCGTGACTTCTGGCAGAGCCCCCCCAGCCCTCACCTTCCTGGCCAGGGGGCTGCTGGGGGCCGAGGCGCTGCTGTAGAGGCTGAGGCTGGAGTTGGAGCGGCTGGGGGACAGCACTTTGGAGGAGGGGGCCGACTGGTTCCCCGCGCACTTGGCCGCGGCAGCCCCGAAGGCGTCTGGGGACAGGTACTTCTCGTTGATCTTCAGGTTGGTCCTTCCCTTCACTGGGGATGACAGAGGCGGTGAGGAGGGCTGGCGCTGGGGGTCCCGCAGCCGGGGGAGCCCGGTGGGCTGCATCCCACACGGGCACCACCGACCCTCACGGCACCGCACCTGGGCACAGGGACGCCCGCCACACGGATGCCAGGGCTCTCCTGGGCTCAGCTGGCTGCAGATCCTGCCGGCCACAGAGCTGCGGGTGCCCCGTGCCCAGCACCCGATGTGGGACATCCATACCCACCTCTGCAGGGGTCGTTCTTCACCAGGAATTCGTCCAGCGCGATCCAGCCCCCGCCGACCCGCACCATCAGGGTGCTGCGCAGGATCCGCACCATCCGCAGCTGCTGGGACTCCCCGAACTGCGGGGGATTGGGACATCAGGGGCCGGGGGTCTTCGGCAGGGCTGGGGGCCGGGGCAGGGGTACCAGCACCCAGATCTGCCCATCACCAGACCATCGGGTCCCCTTTGGCCCCTCCATCCCCACCAGCACTGCCCTCCCTGCTCTGCCACAGCGTGCAGCAGCCGGGGCCAGGGATCCCATGGGACGTGCCCTCTCCCTGCCTCTGCCAAGGGTCTGGGGCAGGGAGCCACGGTGCACAGTGGGACCTCCGCATGGTGCAGGCTCTGCACAGGCGTCAGAGCCAGCCTGGGACTCCAGGCTGCGGAACGGGGGCTGCTGGCCGTGGCGGCATGGCAGGAGGCAACGGCAGCGGTGTGGGTCGGCACTTACCCGGTACCTGTTGGCGCTGATCTGCTCCACCTGGAAGCGCTTGGCACAGTTGCACTGGGCCACCTGCCTGTTCACCTGGGGACGGCACGCTCGGCTCAGACCCACGGCAGGGACCGCCACCCTGCCCGGCCCAGCCACCGCGGCCCTCCCGCTGTACCTCGTCCTGGATCTGGTCGGCATCAGCGGTCCGGCGCAGCGGGTCCCGGTTGGGGTGCAGGGCACTGACGAACTCGTAGTAGTCAATGAAGCCGTCACCGTTCATGTCAAAGATGCTTGCCACGGCGTTCATCTCCAAGACGTTGGTGGGGAACTCTGGGGAGGGAAGGGCACCCTCAGCCCGCCATGCCCTGTGCCAAGGCCGGCCGGCACCGGCACCAAACTCTGGCCCCTCTCCGAGGGGGATCCCGGCTGGCAGACCCTGTCCCTCCCCACCTCCGCCAGCACTGCTCCACCTCTCCCCACGCTGCCTTTTCCCAGGCTCTCGGGGGGCTAAAAAGCCCTGTGGGGTCCTCCAGCCCCAGGAGCCAGCCCAGCCCCGGGGCACTCACTGGAGGAGAGCACGCTCTCGATGAACTCCCGCTGGCTGATGCGCCCGTCCTGGTCCCTGTCGATGCCTCGGAAAACATCCAGGACACGGGACTTCATTTGGCTGATCCACTGCATGTAACGCTTTCTCCAGACCCCGAAGTCAAAGTGAGCAAACTCCTCCAGCTCGGAGAGGCACAGACGGGAGTTAACGCGCCGGCAGGAAGGGTCCCCCACGCCCCCCCATTGCATCAGCCTGGGTGACCATGCTTTGCCCCACGCGGGACCCACGTTCGGGCTCAGCCCTGCTGCCGGCCGGCCGGCTTGCTCCCAGCCCTGACCCCGCTGAGGCTGGCAAAGGGGGGGTCTCTGCCCAGGATCCCCAGCTCTGGGGTGCAAGGGGAGCCACGGGCTCCAGCAGCCAGCTCTTGGCTGCCAGGAGACTCCCAGCTGCAGGGACGGGGTCCGGCAGGGCTCCTGGGCACTACCTGCTCCATCTCCCCGACCCCGGGGACCGTCCCCATCCACGTCCAACCCCGGGCCAGAAGCTCCCACCAGCAGGGCTGCCCCTACCTCTCGCAGGCGCTGCATGGCCGTCTCCAGCCGGTACTGCCGGTCCAGGGCCAGAAGCCAGAGCTGCTGCCAGCGGTGCAGGAGCTGGGCCATGAGGGGCGTCTGGGGCTCCAGCCCCCCCAGCGGCACTGCCAGCACACCCTGCGCCTTGCCCGTGCTGCGGCGCCCTGCAGCCAGCAGAGACAGGCAGTGAGGGCGCAGCCGGAGCTCCCGGGGCACGGCGCAGCGCGGCACAGGGGGCAACAGGGGCCCTTACGTGTGGCCAGCCGGCGGGCAGCCGGCGGGCCCAGCTCCGTGGCCAGCTTCCGCTTGCAGCTCTTGGTGACCTTCTCCACGTCGGGCTGCTTGCGGTTCAGCTCCTCCATGAACACCTGCCGCAGAGCACCGGGGCTGAGCGCCCACTGGCCACGCCAGCGCGTCCCCATCCCCGGCAAGCCCCGGTGCCTCGCCAGCACAGCTGGGGCCGGGGGCTGAAGCTGGGAGCACGGCTACCCGCAGACCAGCCCTGCTGCCCCCCGGGACCCTCCTGCATCAGCAGACATCGCGGCAGACCCGGTGGGCTTGGGCTGCGGCTGCGAAAGGTGCTGCTGCGGTGCTGCTGCGCGCACGAGCTGCACCCACAGCCTCAGCCTGGAGCACCCGAAAGTCCTCGGTTGGGTCGAACGCGCACCCGGGGCCAGGCAGGGCGGAGGGGACACCGGCACGGCCCCTGGCGAGGAGGGGAGCTGGGCACGGGGTCCCTCACCGTGTGCTGGGCATTGAGCTCCTCCAGCTGCTCGGCCTCCTCCGGCAGCGGCTCCTGGTCCCGCAGGCTCAGCGCCTCCTCGGCGGCCGTGATCCAGTCGATGAGCTGCGCCATCTCCTCCCGCTCGGTGGCGAGGCTGGCCCTCTGCGCCTGCAGCCGCTCGCCCTGCTGCTGCGCCCAGCTCAGCACCTGTGGGCACGGCGAGAGGAGCTGGGCCACGGCGGCTGGCGGGGGGCACGGGACCCGCGGCGGACCGCGGTGCCGCGGCCCCGAGCAGGCACCACAGGGTCACTGCTTTGGCGGGGATGAGTGTCTGCACCGGGAGCCACGGCCCAGCCGTGCCATGCAGCTGTCATGACAATGGGGCAGGGACGTGGGGGCTCCATGGCCCACCCGTGACCACGGGGCAGGACCGAGTTCCTGCTGGGCGGCCGGGGCAGGGCTGACAGCGGAGGGGCCTTTGCAGCTCCTGGGTGCTGCCGCCGGCGCTTTGAGCACCGGTCCTCGGTCTGTCCCTGCGAGCAGTGGCTGAACATGCCGGTGTCCAGGTCTGCACCGCTGTGGACGTGCCGGCCGCCCTCGCGGCAGGGTTGTGCCGTGTCCTCGCTATCTGGGGCAAGCGGGGCGAGGAGGGCAGCCCCGAGGGCGGCAGGACCCCGGAGCAGATCCAGATCAGATACCGCAGCTCTGCTCCCTAAGGCCTTTGTGCAGGTGACGGTGAGGGATCGGCCGAACCCGTCAGACCCGTTCAGGGAGAGCCGGGAGCGCTCGCCTGCAAACCCACGATGCCAGGGAGCCTCTGAGCTGCTGCAGGAGCGGGGTCCGGGATGGGGATGCCCGGGCCACTGCTCCCCGGGGACTCCCTGCCTGGGCTGCACAGCATCTGCCGTCTCAGGTGTGTGGAATGAGCCACCACCGGCCAGGTGGGCCCGGAGATGCCCTGGGTGACCCCCTGCATGTCCCCAGGATGGGGGAGCAGGGGTGGGAGCGAGGGGATGGCCAGGGTAGCGCATCCCAGCGGCTCATGGAGGGCCAGGTCTGTGCAGGAGGAGCTGAGCCAGCGCCACCTGGTCACTGGCAAGACCGGGACCGTCTGTGTTGGCCGGGGATGGGGCTGAGCATCCCCAACTCCCTGCAACGCACCGGTCAGGAGGGCTGTGCCGAAGCGGCACCGGTGTCAGGAAAGGTGTGGAACCATGCTCATCCTGGGCGCGGGTGCAGATCTGCCCTATGTCCAGGGAGGGACGGAGAAGGGGCACCAAGCTCACCTCCTGGAAGCGGCTCTTGACGACCGTGACCCAGGACTTGATGGTGATGATGGAGTCAGGGTGGCAGGTGGAGAGGATCTCCTCCCCCAGCGAAGTGATGCACTCCAGCTCCAGCTGCTGGCACTGCAGGGACTTCATCAGCTCCTGGGGGAGCGCACGGACTGCGGTACTGCCGGGTCGCAGCCCCCTGCACCCCACGGCACACCCCACCGCTGCAGGGACCAGCCTCCACCCAGCCGGGTGCGCAGGCGGGGGAAGGACTCTGGGTGGAGTGAGCGTAGCCATCTTCGCGTGGGGTGCTGGGGTCCCCGAATCTCCACGCCTCAGGGTGCTTGGGGCCCCAACCCCCGCGTCTTGGTGTGACGGGACCCACGTCTCGGTGTGGTGCACCCCGCACCCTGGCAGGGTCAGCTGGGGCCGGCTGACCCCGGCAATGGGACGTCCCGGGATAAGGATGGAGCCGCTCTGGAGGCGGGGGCTGGCAGGGGCTGGTGGAGACTGGCACCAACCTGCAGCTGGTTCTGGCACTCCTGCACGGCCAGCTCCTCCTCGGGGAAGACACCGTACTTGAGGGTTTTCTCCGACTCAGAGAGGCGACCCAGGAAGGAGTGCACCAGGGTGTGAAACTCCTCCGCCTGCCACGGACAGCCGCGGACCTGCTCAGCGCCCACCCTGCGGCCGTGGCCCCAGGTCCCGGCCCCCAGGCCCCCCAGCCAGACCCCCAGCCCTGCAGCTGCTGCTCCTGCCCAGGGCCAGGCAGGCGCTGCGCGGCTCCAGCCTCCCGGGAGAGCTGCTGCCAGCCCGGCTAAGCCCCGCGGCAGGGCAGAGGATGCTCTTCACCCCAGCCTGGCACCTGGGGGACGGTGTCCCCGACCCCCACCGGTACCTCCCCATGGAGTGGGGCACCCCACACCGCACCCTGCAGCACGCAGCCATCCCCCCCCGGCCCTGGGCACCCTGCAGGCAGGTACACCTACACCAGGCGCCTGCAGCACCCAGACTGGCACCCGGCCACGGTGCCTTGCGACACGGCCACACAGCGCCCTGCAACATGTGGCCACCCACCGCCCGGCCACCCCACGCAGCACCCTGTGACACATGGCCACGCGCAGCGCCCACGCACCCCACACAGCACCCCACAGCGCGGCCACCCACCGCCTGGCCGCCCCACACAGCGCCCTGTGACACGTGGCCACGCGCAGTGCCCATGCACCCCACGCAGCACCCCACAGCGCGGCCACCCACCGCCCGGCCGCCCCACGCAGTGCCCTGTGACACGTGGCCACGCGCAGCGCCCACGCACCCCACAGCGCGCCCTGCAGCGCGGCCACCCACCGCCCTGGGCACACCACACGCCTGCAGAGCCTTCCCGTGAGGACGCGCTGCCTGCAGACCCTGACCTTTCCGCCCGGGGAAGGCCCCGGGCCGGCTGCTGCCCCCCAGCCACCCCCTGCCCGGACTCGCCCGGCTCCCACCTGCCGGAGCGCAGCCTCCAGCCGGGCTTGCTTGGAGACGGAGAGCTTGCAGACCAGGTCCCAGCGGGTGCTCAGCTCCTCCATCTGCTTCTGCAGCCACTGGGAGTCGACGCTGCTGCTGCCACGGGTCAGGTCCCGCACCGAGCGCTTCAGCATCTTGATGCAGCTGGCCCGCTTGCCCAGCTCCTTCTGGAAGACCTAGAGAGAGGGCAGGACCGGGTGGGCGACGCCGGGGTGTCCCAGCACCCTGTCTGGCCCCGGTTACTGTGCAGGGCCCGCGTGCGCCCAGGTCCCCTTGCAGTAGCGGGGTACACGGGGTGGCCCAGCGCTGCCCCAAGCACTGGGAGCGCAGGCTCCAGTAAAGCGGGGGCTGCTCCGGTGGGCAAAGCCCGGCAGGGCTGGTGCGGAGCCCGGGGCTCCCCAGGGACCTCCCCGCATGGCTGGAGACACCCACCTTGTGCTTGTCCATGAGGTCACTGACCAGGTCCCGGTCCCCTCCCACGGGCACATCCTCACTGAGCTGCGGCTCAGCCCGGTACAGCCAGTCCATGAGGGCCTGCAGCGCGTCCGTGAACTTGCCCGAGAAAAGCAGGTTCTCCTCCAGCTTGTGCTGCCTGCAGGGAAGGGCGCAGGCAATGCCAGCAGCGCCCAGGTGCCGGGGCTCAGCCCCACGGTGCAGGGAATGGCTGCCCCACGGGGAGCCTGGCAGCGCGGCTCTAAGTGCCCGGGCTTGCCTACGGCTGGGGACAGATCCTGGCTGCAGCCCCAGGGGAGCTGGGGCAGGGGGTCCCGAAGCAGGGAGCAGGACGCCCAGGGAGGAAGGGCAATGCCATGTCCCCCGCCTGGGACCTGCATGGCAAGCAGAGGACAGGCATCCCATCCCAGCCCATCATATCCCATGCTATCCCATACTATTCCACGCTACCCCATCCCGTGCCGCTCCGTCCCGTCCCTGCCTCACCTCTCCACAGCCCGGCTGCACAGCGCGTCCCAGCGCTCCTTCAGCTCCCCCAGCAGCTCCTCCAGCGGCTGCAGGTCATCCGGGAGCTGGGCTCTCTCCCGCAGCGCCCGCCCGCTCCGCAGCGTGGCCTCGTACACCGGCCGCTTCGAGCGCAGCACCTTCTGGAACACCTGCAGGCAGAGGGGGTGAGCCCACCCGCGCTCCCGGGACCTGGGTGCTGGCCCCAGGGCGGGCAGGCTGCGGGGAGACTCCCGCCTCCCCGAGTGCCGCAGTGCGGCTTGGGGTGTCAATGGCCCTCGGCCGGGGGCTCCCCGCCCTGCAGAGGCAGCCCTGGAAGGACATCCGACTGCTGCGGCACCGGGCGCGCCGGGGCACTGCTGTCCCGCTGGGCGCTGGGGAGCCCCCTCCCCTGCCGCCCCACAGCCCCCCCCGGCTCCGCTCCCCACTGCCCACAGCCAGGCAGCCGCCCCCGCCGGGACCCCCGTCTCCACAGGCTGGGCCCCCACCTTGTGCTCAGCCAGCTGGCACTTGATCTCCTCCTGGCTCGTGGCAGTGTCCTGCGGCACCTCCAAGCTCTGCTCCACCTCATCCATCCAGTCCAGGAGCAGCCGCCGGGACTCGCTGAACTGAAACGGAGGGGAGGGGTGCGTGGGGGGTCCTCGTGCGCAGAGCAGGGACTGGGCTGACCCGGACGATGAGCCACAGCAGCCGCGTGCACCATCGCGGTGCAAACCACGGGCCAGGCCAGCATGGTCCCTGTGCCGGAGCTGCACGGCCCCTGCACCGGCACAGCTCCCCGCAGGACCCGTGTCCCCTGGCACGGTGGCCAAGTACCTGCTTGGTGCGCTTGCGGGCCTCCTCCAGCGCCGCCCCTCGCTCCGACGCCCGCTGCAGCACCTTGCCCAGCCGCTCCCGTGCCGTCAGCACCAGGTTCTGGATGACGGCGCCGTCCTGCTTCCTGCTGAAGTCCTTCAGGCGAGACGCAACGGCCTCCAGCCCGCTGAGCTTCTCCTCGTGGGCGTTCGCCTCCTTAAGCAGGGCCTGAACAGAGCAGAGGCGGCTGGGGGCGTGCGGACGGCCCCGGGGCAGGAGCGGTGCCTGGGAGCGCAGCCCACGGTGGGACGGGGCGCAGAGCCGGCTCGCTCCACGGCCGCAGGGAGAGACGTCCCGCTGGCAGCCCAGGGCAGATCTCCACCGCCGGCGCCGCTGCCGGCGCCCCTGCCACACGGGACCCATCCAGGCAGACCCCAGCCCCGTGGAACCGACCCCGGCGTCAGGGCGTGCCGCCGGCTGGCACGGGGGCACACCTGGGCAGCAGGCGGGACGGCGCCACCGGCTGAGCCTGCACTTGCCTTGTGCTCCTGGATCTGTGCGGTGACGGTGTCCAGGACGAAGCTGGGCGGCACGGGGGAGCCCAGGAGCTCCTCGGCGTGAGCCACCCAGCGCAGCAGCTCCTGCACGGTGCCGTGAAACTCGGTGGTGACCGTCAGCCCCTCGGCGAGGCGCTCCTGTGGGCAGGGGGGAGGCGCTGACGGGGGACGGGCACCCGCAGCCCCCAGAGCCGGGGCAGGGTCAGCACCCCCGGGGCGGGCGGCGTGCCCCTGCCCCACGCACCTTCCTCTCCTGGGCCTCGGCGTGGACGCTCTCCCACTTCTGCTCCAGGATGCGGAGGCTGTGCTCGGTGCTGCAGGGCCGGCCGGCACGGCAGGTGGCCAGCAGCCGCTGCAGCCGCTCCCGCACGCCGCTGTACGCCTCCTGCTTGGACTCCATCTCCTTGCACAGCTCCTGCCAAGAGGCCGCAGGGAGCCCCGGGGTCACCACCCCGCAGGGGGACGGGGACGGGGAGGGCTCCTGCTCTGTCCCAGAGGAGCTGGAGCAGGCAGAGGAGGGGGTGCAGGGGGGCTCTGCCCAGTCGGAGAAGGGAGAAGGCACCTCAGCACAGAGAGGATTTGGGGCACACATCCCCCCAAGGGACACTCAGGGATGGCCCTGCAGCGGGGGGTGGAGATGCCACCACAGCCCCGGTGCTCACCAGGTGCGCGGCAAGCATCTCTTTGGTGGTGTCCGGGTGGCCCCACGCCGGCTTGGAGAAGAAGAGCTGCAGCTCCACCTGCTCCAGCCACTGCAGCAGCTCCGTGATCTCCAGCGTGATGTCCTGCACCTGGGGACAGCCTGGGGGCTCAACGTGGCCCTGGCCAGCAGCCGGACTGCGGCGGGCAGCCCCGGCACGCCGTGCCCCCTACCTGGCTGAGGTTGTTCTCCAGCTCCAGCTGGCGGCTCTCGGTCTCGCTCTGCACCAGGTCCCAGCGCTGGTTGAGCTGCTGCAGGCTGCGCTGCAGCCCCTCCACGCTCTCCCCCAGGCTGGAGAGCAGCAGGCCCTGCCCGGCCTCGTTGACGGACTGCACGGTGCGGGCGTGGGACATCACGTCATTCCGCAGCACCTGGGGACAGAGTGCCACCATCACGGCCAGCACCCTGGCCGGGGGCACCCCGCATCCCTGGCCGGCTGCGCCACTCAAAGCCCCTCGCCCCCAGCCACCTCTGCTGCCCGCACCACCGCCGCCACCGTGGCACCGGCGGTCCTGCAGGGCCGGGGTTCCAGGAGCGCCGAGCCAGGGGAGGACGGCACCCAGGGATGCCCTGGCACCCCAACGCTTCTCGTCAGCGTGGCACGGGGCAGGTGCGAGGCACCAAATTGGCCACTTTGTGGCAGGGAGGTTGCCGGGACGTGGCACAGAGGCGGCTGGGGCCATACCCATTCATGGCCGCCCCGGCCATGGGGCCGGCCCGCACCTCACAGCACCTCGCCTGCGTCAGACACGGCGCGAGCGTGCCCAGGCAAGGGGATGCGGCATTGGTTGCCTCCCGGCAGGCAGGGAGACAGCTCATTCCTTCCATGCTGTCACCGCGGGAGGGGACGCGTTCTCACGCCGCCCGCCCCAAGCTGCAGCCTGCCCGATCCGGCCACGGTCACCCCGGGGGCTCAACGGCGGGGCTGGGAGGGGACCGGGCAGCACCCTGCGGCACCGCAGCGCAGGCACCACGACAGGGACCGGGCTGGGTCCCCCTGGCAAGACTGTGCCATGTCCCCTCCGGTGCGGTCCCGCTGCCGCCCTCACCTTGTGCTTGGCCAGCTCGATCTCGCAGCTCTGCAGGTCGAGGCGCAGCAGCGTCGGGCCCTGCAGCTGCTCGGCGGTGCGGCACAGCCACTGCTGCAGCTCCTCCAGCTGGTGCTGGAACTGCCCCAGGCCCAGCAGCGCCGCCTCCAGCTGGTGCTGCCCCGGCAAGGGTGGCACCGGACACCCGTCAGGTGGGAGCAACGGCAGCCCTGACCACGCGCCCACCCAGCCCCACGCACCCAGCACCCACACGGCACCCCACGCACCCAGCAACCACACGGCACCCCATGTGCCCACCCAGCACCCACATGGCACCCAAACACCCAGCACCCACACGGCACCCCATGTGCCCACCCAGCACCCACATGGCACCCAAACACCCAGCACCCACACGGCACGCCGTGCGCCCGCACAGCCCCCATGCACCCACCCTGCCGCGGCTCTTGCCTCATGCAGATCCTGCCCCCGCAGCGGCCAGGCCCCCTCCCTACCTGGCGGCTGACGATCTCCTCTTCCAGCCGGTCCCAGCGCTGGCGGAAGTCACTGAGCGCGGCCGGGGGGTCCCCCTGCCCTGCGCCCCCCGGGCTGGCCTGGTGCCGCAGGCTCTCCACATCCACCTTGCACTGGTAGAGCTCCCTCTTGAACTCCTGCGGGGCAGCAGTGAGCGGGCGACCCCCAGCCCCACACACAGAGACAGGGGTCTGCTGTGCCACCAGGCATGGCACGGCACGGCATGGCAGAGCTGGGTCTGCTTTGGCACGGCACAGCACTGTATGGCATGGCATGGCATGGCACAGCACAGCATGGCATGGCATGGCAGAGCTGGGTCTGCTTTGGCACAGCACAGCACTGTATGGCATGGCACGGCATGGCATGGCATTGCACAGCACGGCATGGCATGGCATGGCAGAGCTGGGTCTGCTTTGGCACAGCACAGCACTGTATGGCATGGCACGGCATGGCACGGCACGGCACGGCATGGCACGGCATGGCACAGGCACCTGGGCCCAGAGCTCCTCCTTGTGGGGAGCAGGGAGCCCTGCCTGCTCGGGGCACCCTGGCAGGGCAGGATCTGGCCGCCCCAGGCAGGACTTGGCCACTCAGTGCCCACCATGAGCGGGTGCCATGGGGGCACCGTCCAACGTGCCACCCTTTCATCCCGCTGCTGCCCTGAGTGCTCCACTTGTCCCCCGCCCCCTGCCCCCCTGCCTGACCCCGGGGCTCGGGGCCCCGTCCTGCAGCCCACCCACCTTCAGCTCCGCCAGCTGCTGCTGCACCATGTCCAGGTCCCCACCGACGAGGAACTCCTCCGCAATGCGCAGCTCAGCCGCGTCCAGCCACTCCAACAGCCGCTGGGGACGGAGAGGGACCCTGGGCTCGGGAAAGGCAGGGGCTCCCCAGCCTGTCCCCATCCCTGTCCCCGCACGCCGGACACATCAGTCCTGCCAGGCCGCCAGGACAGCCATGTCCCTGGGAGCGCTGGCACGCTCGCCCCTGCACCCTACAGCCCCGTGGCCCGGAGCGGGGCTGGGACCCGCCGTGGTCCCCAGAGAGGGACAGGGCAGGAGGGTGCTCCAGCCCCTTCCCCCCCAAGGGGAACCTCCACTGGGGACGTCACACTGGGCCAGGACACAGGCATGGCTGGCCCCGCTGCCCTATGGCCCAGCCAGCCCCATTTCCCCTCCAAGCCCAGCCAGTCCCCCACCCAAGGCACCGTCATGGCCCTATAGCCCAGCCTGCCCCACTGCCAGGTCCTGGGGCCACCACGGTGGCCCCACGGCCCCTCGCTCCCGTGAGGGGGACGGGAGGGTGACGTGGGTGGGGGGCAGGCCCCTGTGGGGGGTGTCCGCCCAAGCGGTCCCCCAGCACCCCACCTGCATGGTCTCCTGGTAGCTGACGGAGGCCTGGAGCTGCTCCTCGAGGCGGGCGTACCGCTCCGTCCACACCTTGTTCAGGCTGTGCCAGGAGGAGTAGAGCTGCGGCCGGGCGCGGGGGTCAGCGGCACCGCGCGGTGGCCAGCGGCGCGAGGGTCCCTTGTGCAGGGACACCAGCCCGGGACGGCCGCCCGCCCTCCACCCAGCCCAGCCCCGGGACATCCAGGGGACGCTGGATCTGGGGAGCGCGCCCGACCCTTCTGCAGGGTCCAGGGGTGGCTCAACTCCGGGGACACCCGGTGCCTGCGAGCAGCGCCCCCAGGACGCCCGTCCCTCGCCAGACCCACGCCCGCCAGCACTCACATCGTCCAGGCTCTTGGTGACGTCGGGCTTGTCGGGGTCTCCGCAGGACGCCATCAGCTCCACGCCCAGGCTGCCCAGCGTGTCCAGCTCACCCTGCAGTGCGTCGATCTCCTCCCGCAGCGCCTGCGGGACAGGAGGAGGCTCGGTGCTGCCTGTGCCGTGGGGCTGCCCGTGCCATGGGGCTGCCCGTGCCATGGGGCTGGCCATGCTGTGGGGCTGCCCGTGCCGTGGGGTTGCCCATGTCGTGGGGCTGCCTGTGCCGTGGGGCTGCCCGTGTCATGGGGCTGCCCGTGCCGTGGGGCTGGCCACGCTGTGGGGCTGCCCATGCTACGGCGCTGCCCGTGCCACGGGGCTGCCCGTGCCGTGGGGCTGCCCGCCAAGCCCCCTCCCCACGCTGTACCTGCATGGTGCGGAGCTGCGTGCGGATGCCCTCGGGCTCGCCACCGGCTTCCTCCAGCCCCAGCACCAGCTGCTGGGTGTCGCTCAGCGTCAAGGCCAGCTCGGAGAGGCCGTGCCAGAAGCGGTCGGCCAGGGCCAGCAGCTCCCGCAGCCAGCGCTCCCGCTCCTGGCAGCGGCCCCGCAGGCTGCCCCACCGGGACAGCAGCTCCGTCGTCCGCTCCTGGATCCCTGCAGGCCACGAGAGAGCAGGGCTCAGCCTGGGGCCCCTCGGGGTGCTGCGAGGGACCCGGCACCCCGACACAGCCCCAAAGAGGGACACGGCCCCGCCGGGACACCCCAGGCGTGGGGACGCAGTGCCACGCATTCGCACCCGCCGGTGGGGCTGTGTCCGCCCCTCCGTGCTGGTACCTCTGGCAGCAGCGTCGGAGTTTGCCGCCTGCATGCTGGCCAGCAGCTCGCTGCCCTGCGCCTGGACAGTCTCCAGGGCCACCCCCAGCTTCTCCAGCTCGCCCAGGGCCAGGCTGTTCTCCCGGATCTGCTCCCGAAGGTGGGCTGCGTCGCCACGGACGGAGGGCTGGCTCTGCAGGCGGCTCTGCAGCCGCTCCAGGCACTCCAGCAGCAGGTCCATGCGCTCGGACAGCTGGGGAAGGCGCAGGGACACCGGCCCGGCCACTTGAGCGGGAGCCCTTGGCGGGGGATACCAGCCCCCCGGTGCCGTCCCTGTACCTGGCTGTAGCGCGGCAGGGCGTCCTCCAGCAGAGCCGCCGCCTGGCGCAGGCGCTCGCGGATGCGGCCGTACTGCTCCTCTGCCTCCCGCCAGCGCTGCTGGAACGGGGCGCCCTGCTCGGGGCTCAGCTCCACCAGCTGCGCCGAGACGCGCTGAAGCTTCCCCATCAGGGGCCGGTGCTCGGCGATGGCCTCCCGCAGGCACTGGGGGCAGGGGAAAGGGCCGTGGAAGCGTGCGGGGTCAGGATGGGGCACGTGCCCTGGTGCATCCCGGTGCTGCTGCCAGGCTGACCCCGGCACCCTCGCCTGGGCTCCGCTCATGGCGGACGTTGCCCGTGGGTGTCGGTACCGCACCGGTGCCCCCTCCATCCCGTGCACCGCCGCCTCCCTGCTCCCAACGTCACGGGGTGGCCAAGCGCGTCCCTGCCTTCCCTTCCCCGCCTTCCCCCCGCCCTCACCTGCAGCAGCGCCTGCTGCTCCTTGAAGGCCTCGTAGCTGATGGCGCTGGGGGAGAGCTGCACCCCGAGGACCTGCGTCTCCTCCAGCCAGGGCGACAGCTCCCGGTGGGCCTCGGAGAACTGGGTGAGCAGGGACTGGGCGTGCTCCAGCTGGACGGCGCAGGCTCCGCTGCGCAGGAAGAGCTGCTCCGTGCGCTCCCGCAGCGCCTGCACCGAGGGCTGCGGAGACGGGCGGCTCACCGGGGTGCTGCGCGGCTGCGGGGCTGGGCACAGGGGGCACGGCCATCCCCGGCAGCGGCAGCATCCCACCCAGCACCCGCGGGCAACCGCCCCAGCGCGGCCGCTCACCCGGAGGTGCAGCCGCAGGGGCTCGGGGCAGGAGCGGAGCAGCGGCTCCGAGATGCCCAGCAGCCGCTCCACCAGCCCCCGGTGGTGCAGGATCTCAGCGGAGAGCAGCTGCAAGACAAGAGGCGTGTGGGCGCCAGGTCCCGCAGCGACGCCGGCAGGTCCATGCGACTTGGGGGGGGGCCACTGCAGGAGCCCGGGGCGGTGCGGGGGACACAGTGTCTCTGGGGACCTCTGGGCACCCCCTTTGGGGTGCGGGTACCGGCGCGCGCACCCGGCCCAGACCCACCTTCTGGTCGGAGAGCTGCGAGCGCAGGGCCTGGGCGTCCAGCTGCACCCGGCCGATCTCCTCCAGCCGCTCGCCGAGCCCAGCCAAGCGGGCAAGCTGGGAGTCCAGGATCTGCTCGAACTGCAGCGGAGAGGAGAGCCCTCAGGGCGGGCGGGCACGCCGGCGTGGCCTCTCCGGCACGCAGACCCCAGCGACTCTGCCACTGGTTCCTGCGGGACCTTCTGCCACGACCCGGCGTGTCCCTTCCAGCCACGTCCCTCCGCAATGCCGCGGGAGCCAGGGAGCGGTGAAGGGGGCAGAGGGTGACGGTGCCCAGCGCCCCGCATCCCGCACCTTCTCCCTGTCGCTCGTGCTGACCGGGGGCTCCTGGCCACCGTGCTGGCTGTGCCAGGAGGCCAGCTCCTTCTCCATGCGGCCCAACCAAAGCGCCAGGTCCTCCTGGGCAGTGCCCAGGCGGGACGAGGCCTCCAGGGTCTGCCCCAGCCGGTGCATGGTGTCGGCGCTGCTCTGGCCCACGATCAGGTACCGCATCCTCAGGGACTCCATCTTCTCCTGCGCCAGCTGGGCCTCCTCCCCTGCGGCAGCACCGCAGCCGGCGTCAGTGCTGCTGCGGCCAGTGTCCCCGGGGCTGGGGACCTGGCGCACCGACACCTTCCCTCCCTCGTGACGGTCGCTCTGTCCCGACCATTCCCCTGCGCCTGCCCCTCCTCTGCTTCTCCTGGACCCGGCTCTGGCCTCCTGTCCCCGCTGGAGGCAAAATTCGGCTCCCCGGCCACCCCCGCGGCCAGCACACCCCGTCCCACCGTGCCCTGACCCCAGGGGCCAGGCTGTCCCCCAGCCCCTCTCTGTCCGACGGGATGCTGCCTGCCCCATCGCGCGATGCCGGCCATGCTCCCACTGGCAGCCCTGCGGGGAGCGGAGCGCCCCAAGGACACCCAGCGCCCGGGGTCCCCTGGGTGCTGGCACAGCCCAACACTCGCTGCTCCTTCCCTCCCACCTCCCAGCCCTGCGGCCACCGCTTCCAGTCAACCCCACTCGCCTGTCACCATCTCCAGGACCCGCTGCCCGCTCTCCAGGGCGCCATCCAGCTCTCCCAGCCGGCCGCGGATCTCCTCGCACAGAGTCTGGGCAAGAGGTTCCCGTGGCAGTGACGGCCACAGGCACCGTGGCACCGTGACGCCACAGACACCGTGGCACCGTGACGCCATGCTCCCCCGTTCCCTGTGTCCCCCACCACCATCCCCAGCCATCCCCACAGCCCTACTCGCCGCCCCCCTGCCCCACCGTGCCCGCTCCCCCTGGCCGCCCGTGCCGCAACAGGTGCCGGCACCCGCCCGGCGCCCAGCCCAGCCCTGACCTGGGTTTGCCGGTGGGCGTCCTGCACGCGGCCGACGCAGCCGTTGGCATGCCAGAGCTGGGCCAGCTGCCGCTCCGTGGCACCGAGCCACTCCTGGAAAGAGTCCACGGCCTCCTGGAAGCCCTGTGCCGCCGGCAGGATCTGCTCCAGGCGGTCATACCTGCGCCGGGAAGTCTGGGTGAGCTGGGGAGGGTGACAGCAGGTACGAGACCGAGGACCTGGCTGGAAAAAGCCTCCCCTCCCCCTGCCACCGGGGCCAGGTCGCCGGTTCCCATGTCTGGGGTCCCCTATTCCCTCTGCCACCCACCCCAAAGCTTCCCACCCCGCACGCGAGGGGTGCGGCAAGGCCAGCACCCCCTGCCCAGGCAGCGCCGGGAGCACCCCAAGGACAGGCTGCCCCGGCCAGGCTGTGCCGGCCCCAGCCCCGCTCGGTGACCCACCGGTTGCCCGTCCTCCGCAGGACAGGACCCCCCCTGCCCCGGCATCACCCTGCCAACCAGGCCGGGCGCCGGCATGGCCACGCCGGGGCACGCAGCCACGCTGCTCCGCTCCTGGCCCGGCAGGACCCCAGTGAGCTCTCCCTGCCGCCGGCGGCGAAGGGCCAGCTCTCACCCCGGTGCTCCGCGGCCTCGTGCCGGAGCAGCCACACAGCCACAGACCCCGGCGCCGGGAAGGAGGGGAGAGATGTGGCGAGAGCCTGTCCCAAAGCAGAGCCCTCGCCCACGGCTCTGCACCGTGCCTGCCTGAACCACGCCGGACCGAGACCCCGCGGCGGGGAGCGCAGGGCGGCGCAGAGAGGCGGTGATGCAGCTGCGGCCGGCAGAGCCCCGGCAAGGCTGCGGGGACCAACCCTGCGCCGCAGACGGCTGCAGGCGGTGGGGTCTGCGGGGCACGGTGCGGCCCCGGCACAGGGCACGGGGACGGTGCCTCTGCCAGGGCAGCCCTGGCACAAGCCAGGCAGAGCACGCCGGGAGGGTGGGGGGGTCGCAGCAGAGTCTGCACCGGGGGGGACGGAGCCGCCGACCCCACTGACCACGGTCTGGGCCCTGACCCACCTGGCTTCAGCCTCCTGCATGAGCTTGCCCCACTTCTCCCCAAGGCTGGAGAGGCTGCCGCCACCCTCGGGTGCCGCCGCCGTGCCGGAACCGTGCGCCAGCGGTACGGGTCTGTCCTGCAGGATGAGCTCCACCCGCGGCCTCCGCTCCTCCAGCAGCCGCTTCAGGAGCTGCAAGGCAGCGGGGCACGGCGCTATGCCGGAGATCCCCCTGCACCACCTCGGCACAGCCCGGCACCACGGGCAGAGTGGGCAGCCCCGGGATGGCTGCTCTGCCCCAGCCCCCTAATCCCCGGCAGGCGAGCGGCGTGGGTGGGACGCGCCAGCCCGGATCTGCCGGATCTGCTGACCTTCTGTTCCTCCAGCTGCGCCTTCGCCACCTTCACCTCTGCCGACGGCGGCTTCTGGTTGCTCACCAGCTCCTCCATGTCGGCCACCCAGGCCAGCAGGCTCTCCAGCGTGTCCTGGGCTCGCTCCGCGCCCGCCGCCACCTCCTCCGGGACGGGGACAGCCCGCAGGGACACCTGGGGAGAGAGGCGGCTGAGCCACCCAGGCGGGCGGGGGGCAGCCGTGGGGCAGCCGTGGGGCTGCCGTGGGGCTGGGGTGCCCCGGGAGGCGATGCCGGGGACAGAGGGACCCGGCTGTGCCCGGGTTCCCCCCCGCGTCCCCCGCTCGCCCCATCGGCCGGGCTGTGCTGGGACAGGCTCTCCACCAACCAACGCTCGTCCTCGGGGCCAAAGGAACCGGGCGCCGCCGGCACGGCTCCCCAAAGCCGGGGCTGCGCACCCCGTGCCGTGCAGACCCCCGGCACCCGCAGGTCCGCGTGGTGGCGGCGTGGGAGGGCGGTGGGAGCACGCGGCCCCGCGCCAGCCCCGGCCAAGGGAGACGAAGGCTGAGACCCGTTTGAGGAAACCACTGTGCCGGCGGAGCAGCCGCGCTGGGGCCAGCACGGTGTTTTCCGCAGCGAGGGTCCCTGCCTGGCAGTCACCTCTGCGGCATCCGTGTGTCCGGCACGGCCACCGGCCACGAGCTCCCCGGCGCACTCCGTCAGCACCGTGACTGTCCGGGTGACCAGGGGCTCGCCGCCCTTCTCGCTGGCCGGGTACTCGGTCACCTCCACGATCTCCGTCACGATGGTCTCGGTCACCTCCGTCACCTCCGTCACCTCCCGGGTGGTGACGGGTTTCCAGGACCAGGTGCTGCGGGGGGCGCTGGCCCGGGGGGGGGTCCAGGCTGCGCCCCCCGCCTGCCCCTTCAGCGAGACGCAGGCCGTGCTCCCGTTCTGCACCGCCACCTCCGACTGGCTGCGCTTCAGCACGGGGCTGCCCGGCCGGCTCCGGCCAGCGCCGGCCACCGGGCTCCAGCCGTTCTCCACCGGCGGCTTCTCCGGCAGCCCCGGCCAGGCCTCCGCAATGCTCCTGCCGGGCGGCTGCCCCGCATCCAGCCCCAGGTCCCGGAGCTGCGGCTCCCGGAGGAGCTCCTCCGACCGCCGGCTCTTCTCGCCCAGGCAGCTGGGCCGGCTCACCGAGTTCCCCATGGCACGGGCACAGGTGCTGGGCCCCCCGCCTCAAATCCCGGCCTGAAACAAGCCAGGAGGACACACGTTACCGGAGCCACCGCGGGGCTGCACGGTGCCCGGCCCCCATCCTGCGCCCGGGGCCACGCGGTGGCAGCTGCGCCTCTGCCCGCGGCAGCCGCTGGTGCTGCCCAAATTCCCGCGCGGGCTTTGGGGGGGGGTCCCAGCACCCCCCAAGCAACGGGATGCCGAGAGCCGGGGCCCTGGGGACAGGGAGGGACAAGGTGCTGGGCGTCACCCAGCGCCAAGCGGAGGGAGGGGACCCCGAGGGATGCGTGGCATTGTCACCCCTCGCCTGGCGGCACACAGGGCGCGCATCCCGGCAGGGCACGCGTGCGTCTCGGTAGCAGACGTGTCGGCGGAGGGTACCGGAGGCAGCGCGGGGCACCCGGCAGACGGGCAGATGCTCCCGCCCGGCATCGCTTTGTGCCATTAGATTAACGCGGGGGCCAGCGGAGCCGGGAGAAAAGGGCCATCTGTCTGCGGGGCGGACAAAGGGGATCTGCTGGGGGGAGCGGGGCCGGGGGCCATCGTCCGTCTGGGAGCACCCACCCGGCGGCATCCCCACCCTGCCGCAGCCATAAATCCCCCGCGCCACCCGCCGGGACCCTCCCACGCCGGGGCCTCACCGCAGCCACAGCGCTGCCAGCGCCCGGACCCCCGGCAGCCCGTGCCCGGACCTCCGGCCCTGTCCATCCCACCCGGCACCGGGTGCACAAACGCACTCCCACGCGTGCGTGTGCACACGCACCGCTCTGCCGCGCACGCACCGCTGCCGTGCACCGAGCAACAGGCACCCGCAGGGCAACACGCCACGCACACACGCCCATGTCAGCCGCGCGCACACGCCGCGGGAGCACACGGGGCCGGCCCGCTCCACGCGTACGCGCGCCCCGCAGCAGCCGTGCGCCCCAGGGTGCGTACTCCTGCGTGGCCGGGGCACCTCCAAGCCCCCGCACGCGCGCCGTGGCACACGGCACGGCCGCGGTCCTCGTGCAGGGCCCTGACACGCTTGCACGTGGGGAGGCCGCGCAGCCCCACGCGCAGCATCGCTCGGCCCCAGCCGTGGCCCCACAACTCGACCCGTGTGGACGGGCTCCCACGGGTGGAGGGGCGGCTCGGGGAGACCCCACGCCGGCACCGCGCGCCCCTGCGGCATCACCGGCCTCTCCCCCACCAGCAGCCAGCCCCGGCCACGGGGACAGGGATGGGGACAGGGATGGGGACAGGGGTGGGGACAGGGATGGGGACATGGACGGGGACACAGATGGGGACACGGGTGGGGACACGGGTGGGGACAGGGATGGGGACGGGCGGTGCAGGCAGTGGCCAGGGTGCTCTTCCCGCATCCCTGCCCGCACCCGCCCCGGCCCCACGCACCCCGCGGTCTCGCCGCCGGCCCTCGGCTCCCCCCGCCGGGGGGGACCCGGACCCGGACCCGGACCCGGACCCGGACCCGGACACGGACCCGCACCCCCCGGGCCGCCCCGCACTCACCCCTCGGCGGAGCCGGGCGTCCGTGGGGCCGGGGCCGGGCCGGGGAGGGGGG
>VFFE01007139.1:40672-67298 GCA_008921705.1 Burhinus oedicnemus | reverse complement strand
TCCACCAGACCAGGTTGCTCCGAGCCCCGTCCAACCTGGCCTTGAACACCTCCAGGGATGGGGCAGCCACAGCTGCTCTGGGCAACCCCAGCCAGGGTCTCACCACCCTCACATCAAAGAATTTCTGCCCAATATCTCACCTAAATCTGCCCTCTTTCAGTGTCAAACCGTTGCCCCTCGTCCTGTGGCTCCACTCCCTGATCCAGAGTCCCTGCCCAGCTTTCCTGGAGCCCCTGGAGGCACTGGAAGGGGCTCCAAGGTCTCCCCGCAGCCTTCTCTTCTCCAGGCTGAACCCCCCCAACTCTCCCAGCCCGTCCCCATAGCAGAGCGGTCCCATCCTCACCAGCCAGGGCCGAGCACCCCTGGCCGGGACCCCGGACCTCCATCCCCCGCTCCAGCCTCGCAGCCTTCGCCCACCAGCCCTCGCCGGTACCTGCGGGTTTTGGCTCTGCTCATCTCGGTCTCCTCCGCCAGGACGAGCACTGCGATTCCCGCAGCGCTCCTGAATTTCCTGACCCTTCTTTACCCGGGATTGCTCCCAGATCTGACATGCTGCCGGCTACGCCTGCCAGCCCCTTTGGCACGTTCTGCTCGCTGGTCCCCGATGTCCCCACATCTGCCGTGTGCCGCGGAGCCCACGGTCCACCGAGCCACGGCAAACTGACCCACAGCGCTTCCCAGCCCGGCCAGGGTCTCGGCCACTCGCCCGCCTCGCGCTTCCACCGTCCCCACAACCACCCCATTTCCCCAGCCCCACGTGCAGGATCAGGCCCCTCTGCCCCGGCACGGCCGGTGCCTTTGCCGGGGGCAGGCAGCGTCTGCCAGAGGCAGCAGGACTTGGGCAGGCAGGACGGGATCATCCTGCTTTGGGGGTTTTTCCAGCACTGAGTTGAGCCCGAGTCACCCGGAGCGCCCGGGACGACGGAGCCGGCTCGCTGCGGAGGCGTGGAGCGATGGCATCTCGGACACGAAAAAAAGGCGGGGGGCTGGGCAGCGCCCCTCGAACCACGGCACCCAGTGCCCCAGAGCCGCCCGTGGCACGCAGACAGCACGCGTGGCCCCACAGCACACGTGTCCACACGCAACACACCGCCCCGCTCCCGCACGTGCTGGGGCAAACAGGGGGCCGTGGTAACGGAGCCCTGTGGGGAGCGCGGCACGCCGAGGCCATTCACCGCAGTTTGCCGAGAGCCACCATGCACGGGGGCAGCTGCCGCCCGCAGGCACCGGCGTGGGCTGGGACGCCATGGCATGGGCGCCGCGTGGGGCCGGCCCCTGCCTCCCCCCGCCAGCCCCCACGGGGACCGGTGTCTCCCGGCAGAAACCTCCTTTGCTTCGGTGCCAGCGCCAGAAGGGCCAGGGCGGCGCGGCCGTGCTGGTGAAGATAACTGTTATCAGCCCCGCGGCCCTTCGCTTGTGGCTCTGCCAGCCCAGGAACCGCCGTCTGTGGGAGATGTCCCCAAGGTCACCCCCCCGCTGCGACCGGCCGGCCGAGCCATCAGAGGCTTCCCAGGGCTCCGGCTATGCCACCGGCTGGCTCAGAGCTCAGCCACCTTGTGCCATTCCTGGCTGCGGTGAGCTCAGCTGCTTCGCCGGCGCAAGGGGAAGGGGATGCCGTGTGAAACCGAGCCTGGGAGCAGTGCCTCTGCGCCGGCACGGAGACAGCGGGAGGACGAAGATGCCAGCGGCTGCTCCGTGCCGGGATTGCAGGAGGGGTCGCACCGTGCCTGTGCCCGAAGGCTGAGGGAGATGCGCACACTCCCGGCACCCCAGTAATTAACTGTCATTAGCCCTGGTAACGCTCTGCCGGGTCACCTGGCTGAGTGTGACGAGGGGGAGCAGCGCCCCACGCTGCGGGTGCCGCTGGGAATCCCGCAGAGGGAAATGGGAAAGCGCGCGGTGCCAGCGGCCGGAGCCCTGGCCAGGGCGGGTGACGCCGGGGCTGGGACGGGCTCCAGCCGCCAGCGAGGGGCCGCGTCCAGCACAAAGGGCCGCAGGAATGTGCCCAGAGAGGAGGAGGGAGCGGAGACGCAGCCGCGTCTGAGGCTTTCGTTGGAGGATCAAGGGAGCCCGGTGCTCCGGAGCCAGTGAGGGCGGATGCCAAGGTACGGGAACGAGAGCGCGGGTGCCGCCAGAGCTGCGGGAGCAGGAGGTGAAGTGTGAACACGGGTTACGGTGATGCCAGGAGGGTGGCGATGAGCACGAGCCCTGAGCGAGGGCAGGGCAACGCGTGTCCGAGAGGTTGTGCACGGGCTCTGCCTGCCAGGGGAAGCGGCCGAGGGCCACGGGCTCCATCAAGGGGAGATAAAACCGACTTGATGCAGAAGTGATGCGGTGATGCTGCCCTGGCCGGACACGGCGGCGGCCCCGGACAAGATGCAGCCCAGAAAGCCCCCCGCATGCCGGGCTGCATCCCCAGCAGCGTGGGCAGCAGGGCCAGGGAGGGGATTCTGCCCCTCTGCTGCGCTCTGGGGAGACCCCCCTGCAGTGCTGCCTCCAGCGCTGGGGCCTCGGCACAGGAGAGACATGGACCTGCTGGAGCGGGGCCAGAGGAGGCCACCCAGATGCTGCCAGGGCTGGAGCCCCTCTGCTGGGAGGCCAGGCTGGGAGAGTTGGGGGGGTTCAGCCTGGAGAAGAGAAGGCTGCGGGGAGACCTTGGAGCCCCTGCCAGTGCCTCCAGGGGCTCCAGGAAAGCTGGGGAGGGACTCTGGATCAGGGAGTGGAGCCACAGGACAAGGGACAACGGTTTGACACTGAAAGAGGGCAGATTTAGGTGAGATATTGGGCAGAAATTCCTGAGTGTGAGGGTGGTGAGACCCTGGCCCAGGTTGCCCAGAGCAGCTGTGGCTGCCCCATCCCTGGAGGTGTTCAAGGCCAGGTTGGACGGGGCTCGGAGCAGCCTGGTCTGGTGGAAGATGTCCCTGCCCATGGCAGGGGGTTGGACTGGATGGGCTTTAAAGGTCCCTTCCAGCCCAAACCATTCTCTGATTCCATGATTCCAAGATGCTGCTGACGGCTGGGCAGGAACAGCAGCGTGCCCGGTGTTTGGCAGAAAACGGGGCTGGACGGGGCTGGGAGGAAGCGATGACCGATGCAGCTGCTGAGGAAGGAGCAGCAGGCGGGGGTCTGGTCAGAAACCGTGCCAGAAAAAGCAGCAAATTGCTGAGAAAAGAGGAAGCAGAGCTGGGCTGGTGCCTGCTGCTGCTCCGGCGGCCGCCCCGGGCCAGGCTTGGCTGGCGCGCAGGTCGCAGCCCAGGATCCTGCCCGCGGCCGCAGGGCTCGCGGTCCGGGCTGCAGCGCGCCGCCACGGCGCCTCGGTGCGTAACCGAGAAATTTGCTCCGCGCAAAGTGGTTCGGAGTTCAGAGCTGAACGACAGGGATGAGCTCCCCAGGGACCCAGCGCTCCGGGTGCTGGGGGATGCTCACCGAGAAGAGGGTCAAGAAGAGACGGATGTTTGTTCACGCCCCCAAAACTGGGTAAATACAGTAAAAGGACCATATTCCCCTGTGTCGGAAAGGCAGAGCGGCAGTCTCTCCTGGGCTGAAGTGCCAGCAGGGCTCCAGCCCATCGGAGACGCTCCCAGGCACTTGCAGCGCTGCAGACCCTGCGTGCACGATGCCGTCGGCTGCAGCGGCGCCCCGCGGCCCCACGCACGCCGCAGCCGCGGCTGCTTGCCCCTGGGGCCAGTGCTGGTGGCCCTCACCAGCTGGCCAAGCCACGGGCTGCGTCGCAGCTCCCTCCTCCTCCGGGCCAGGCGAGCACCCAGGGGAGGGAGCAGGACGGTGTGGCCGGGTGCACCGAGGCACACGGAGTCGTGGCAGCTCCGGTGCAGTCACCCGCAGATCCTGCCCCTGCGGTCCTGCAGCCCTCCTGCCCTGCGCCGCTGGTCCCTGGCCCCACGGCTGAGTCCTCATCCCGGGCAGGGCTGCAATGCCGCGGTGCACGGTGCCGGCCCTGCTGCCGGAGCCCGAGCACGGGGAACCCGCCAGAGGCTGCTGCCGCAGGCAGGCGGTGGGCGACGGCACCGGGAGGCCTGGCCACGGAGCCTGTGGTGGGAAACGCTCTGCCAGCAGCAGCGCCCAAAGCCCAGACGGGGCAGGCGGGGACGGAGCCCTGGCCACTGCTGCCAGCCCGTCCCAGACACGGCGCAGTGTCCTGGGGACATGCCGAGTGACACGAGACAACGAGGGGCTGCAGACCCCAAAGGGGCGCAGGGGTGCCGGCACGCGGGGTGCTGCGTGCGCCTGCAATGGGGACAGGCACGAGGGTCCCCACAGCCGCCCTCTGCCCCGGCACGTCGCGGGTGGATCCGGAGCAGCCGCCCAGCACCGGCTCGGCTGCCGGCCCAGGACAGCCACCAGGCACAGTGGGCTGCACCGGCTACGCCCTGGGACATGACAGCCGGAACAAATGGATTTGGAGCTGCCCGTCAGCAGCGACGCGGTGCCCCGGGAGGGAGGCACAGGTCCCCGTACCGCGTGGCCACACCGGCGGCTGCACAGCTCGGAACATCCCCAGGCTGCTCGGCGCTACCACCGGCACCACCACCGGCACCACCGCGGACACCGCAGCCTGCAGAGCTGCCCGGTTCCCGGCGGGACGGGTGACGCGCTGGCTGCAGCCCTGGGTCAGGCTCCTGGGCACGCCGCACCGTCGCCCCTCTCTTGCCCGCCGGCACCGGCAGCAAGGACATGGGTGGATTCACCAGCCCAGCCAACACCAGCCCCCGGCACAGACCGTGCGGTGCCGATCGACGGCAGTGCCGGTGCACGTGCGAGGCGGGGACCGGGCTCCGTGCCCCAGGGCAGCGGGGGCGGCCCGGGGGGGGTGTGAGGGTCCCAGCATGCGCAGAGGAAGCAGAGCTGGGCAGCTTATCTCCCTAAAGAAAGGTCCAGCGCCCTGGCGAGGGTGGGGGCGTGGGAGAGGCCGTTGCGGCTTTGTGGCCGCTGGCTAAGCCGTACAGCCAGTTCCCAGAGCGGCGCGCTGCGGGCTGGAGCCAGCAGTGCCCGGGGCGGCAGATGGCGTGTGCCAGCAGGGCCGAGCCGGCTGCCGCAGCCCGGCTTGGGACGGCAGCCACGGGTCCCCCGCGCTCAGCGGCGGCTGCCGCCGTGGGAGGATGGGGGCTACAACGGACGGTGCCGCCGGTCGTGCAGGGACGGGCAAGCGCCCACGTGCTCAGGGCGTGAGAAACCATCCCCGCGGCGGGGCCGTGGCACGCAGGGTGCCCAGGCACAGCCTGGCTCGGCCGAGCATCCTGACGGTCCCGCCAGTGCGGTGTGCGAGCCGGCAACGGGCTGTGTGCTCGGGGAGCACGGGAGCCCTTCCAGGGCTGACCAACAGCCGCGGCCGGCGCGGCATTCGGCACTTCGCATGCTTCAGCACTGCACGACAGTTTGGCTCGGAGGGTCTGAGAGGGGTGAACCCTGGCCCGCGCGTCAGCGGGGCGAGCGAAGCTGCCCCGCGTTAAAGATGGGAATATAATAGAGTTATCCATCATAATTAGCTTGGCCCAATTACACGCTTGCCCGGCCGCTCCCGGCACATGGTGCGGCTCCGCGGCAGCTGACGCTGCTCCCGACTGAGCTGCTGCTCCCCCTCGCCCGGCTGCCAGCCCCGTCGCGCCTCGCACGGTGCTCAGGCTCGGTCGGCTGCACCGAGGTCGGCAGGGCGGCAGCCACCGGCCCTCTCCGCCACATCGACCGGGAGGGAGCGACAGGACGGGGCAGACCTGCTGCTCGCCCACCAGGGCTGGAGCTGCCAGGCCGGCCATTGCTGGCTGCCAGGGCTCGGCCGAATCCTGCCCCACACACCCGGGCTCCCCTTGCAACCGGCCCTGCACCGCCTGGAGGTACGGCAGCACCGGAGTGGGGGGCTGTTTCCCTTACCCGGCGTGTTTCTGCCCCCCGAGCCCTCGGCAGCACCGTGCGGCACGATTTGGCTGTGACTGCTCTGTGGACCAGCGAGGGGCTGAGCCACCGCCATCCCCGCGGCACGTCCCCTGCTCCCCACTGCGCCAGCGCTGCCACTTGCCATTGCGCTGCCCGTGCCGAGCCCGGCAGATGCTGAGCCCCGCCACGTGCCGCCTGTCGGCTCCACACCAGCATCACCAGCGCCCGCGGGAAGCCGGGTGGCTCCAGGGCTGAGCGCGGGAGGCAGACGCTGCCCGTGGGACGGGGCTTTGGGGTCCCGGGGGAGCAGGAGGGTGACATGGAGGAGACGGCTGGAGCGGAGCCCGGATGCACGGGGTGTCCCTCGCCACCTCGCCTCCCGCGCCCCTTTGCAGCCACCGCAGCGGGATCCCACCGCCCCGGCTCGCCCATCACACCGGCCAGCGGAGCAGCTCCTGCCCGGTGCCAGCCCGGCTCACCGCGGCGCCCATCCCCGTGCCGGGGCCAACGTGGGCGCAGGGCTGAGGGCCGTGTGGGGAAGGGGGTCCCCTCTGGCAAACAGGCACGCGTCCCAAAGGCTGGGCCCAGGAATGTCGCTCAGGAGCCGGGGGGTTTCTCCCCGGGGGAAGTGGAGCTGGACCCCACAGATGCCATGGATTATGGAGCGGGGCCGGGCCGGGGGTCTAGCTGCGGACGCAGAGGGGCCTCGGTGGTGTCATGGCGCTTGTGAGAGGTGTCCGGCCTTGAGGGGACATCAGGAAGGTGGGGGGTGAGCGGGGAATGCTGGAGGTGGAGCACAGCCCCGGGCTTCCCATGTCATTTCCAGGGATTCATCCCTGCTGCCCTCCCTGGGACCCATCCTGAGCCCCCCTGACGGTCCCCAGCACGGGGGACGCTCCCCTGCACCGTCCCCCCACCCCGGCTGCGTCCAACGGCCACCTCCCGGCGCAGGCCAGCAGGGAGGGACGCTGCTGCTAATTGCAGCCGCACAATACAATTAACGTTCTCCCAAGCTACCGCCATCTGCCCGGGCCAGCCCGGCACCCGCACGGGCCGACACGCTCGGCCGTTCCCGGCACCGTCCCGCTGCTCCCGGACAGACCCCACCGGCCCCGGACACCGCAAGGTCCCGCATGGCTCCAGTGCTCCCGGCACGGCGCCTGGCGGGAGGCAGTGCCGCGGGACGAGCCTCCCGGCTCAGGGAGACCCAGCCTGGAGCGAGCAGTGGCGCGTGGCTCGCAGGGCCGGAAAGACTCCACGCGCCGTCCAAGCCAGCGCCAGCGAACCTGGCGGGCGGCCGTGCCACCGTCTCCCAGGTTTGCCTGGGCTGCCCCTAACGAACCCCGCGGCCCCTCCGCCGGCCGGCTGCCCGACCAGCTCGCCCTTGTCCCCGCCAGCCCCTCGCCCTCGCAGCCGACCAGGGCTCCCCGGCCGCTGCCGTCCCGGCCACAACGGCTCCTGGGAGCACCCACGGCACAGCCTGCACAGAGCCCAAGGCACCGGTGGGCACAGCCCCGGCACGCATCGCCACAAGGTACGAGCGCCTTGGGTGACCGCGGCCCCACTGCCGGAGGGACGGATCTGTCCCCATGCGAAGGACACGGCTTCAGAAGCCCCCACGGCACCAGCCGTGCCCGCACGCCGCTGCTGCCCATCCCCAAAACCAGGGACATGCTGGCGTGGGGCGGGAGACACCCTGGCCCCGCTGCGCCCGCACTCGCTGCCGCACGCAGCGAACCCCGGGACCAGGAGCGGCTCTGGGGACAACCCCGCTCCGTGCCCGGTGGCGCGGTGCTGCAGGGATGCCTGGGCACGGCTCCACCACGACCTGCGGCGACGTGCTGTCCGGCCCATGGCACGAAGGTGCGGGAGGTGACCGGGAGCCCCCAGCCCGCACCGGCAGTGGCGAGGCGGGGGCACGGGCAGCGGCAGGGAGCAGCGGGGGCGAACAGACCACGCGGAGCTGCCGGCTGGTTTCATAGGATCTCTTTTACTGACCTCGCTGGGGAGAGCCATGGGTCCATACTGCATGTTTTACAAACACTTCGCGGTATATACAAGTCAGGTTTTAGTGTTTTGCCCCCAGAAAAAGAGATGCTTTTGGATTATTGATCAGCCCCAGCTGCCCTGATGAGAAATGATTGGGAAATCAGGGGAGCGCAGGGCCCCGAGGGAGCGGGAGCCCCGGCTCCGGCTGGGCCGTGGAACAGAGTCGCCCACATCAGCGTGTCATGCAAAAGCAAAACTGGATAATGAGAATAATAACAACGAATGCTGCGGAATAACATGACTCGATTTACACGTGGCAGATGAGAGCAGGCGGGAAGGAGGAGAGGAGCTGCGGAGATCCGCGGCTGAGCCGCGGCACCGCACCAGGAGACCGTCCCTGGGGAGGAGGGGGTGCACCCCGGGGTGCGCTGCCGCGGGGCGAGGAGGGGCCAGGCGACCGCGCGGGTGCCTCTCGGGGGCTACGGCCGCCATGGGGGGGGCCAAGCGCGGAGGGCGATGGCCCCGACAGCCTGAGCCAGCACAGCCCGGCCGCTGCCGCGTCACTTATGGCTTCAGCCCCTGCCCGGGGCCCGGTGGAGTGTGGTGGGGGCCGGGGGGGCAGGGGGCAAGCAGGTGGGCCGGGGCTCCCTGCTGCCGGCCAGGGACTCCGGTGCCGCCAAGCAGCCCCCGCGCCGGGGCAGCGTGGCCCCCCCCCGGTCTCTGCCCGGGGACTCTGGCAAGTGCCAAGGGAGAGGGAACACGTCCCTGTGTCCTCAAGTGCGGTCCCACTGGCCCCAAGACGGGGGTACGGGCTCCGTGGCAGCGGTGAGGGGAGTTGGGATGGACATCCAGCAACACTAAAACAAAGCGAACAGAAAAGATGGGATGAGACACGGAGACTGGTCCATGAGATGAAGCCATCGAGCCCAGCCGGCAGAGCTGCGCGCCCGCCCCACGCCAGCCTGCTCGCCCCCGCGCTGCCTCGGCCGGCGACACCGCCAGAGCGGAGCTGCAGAGCGCAGCACCGGTTTGGCACAACCACGGCTGGCAAGCCTTCACCATGGGTGACCGTACCCCAAACTATACTTGGGAGGACAAGGATGCCCGCTGGACATCTCGCTGTCGCCGCCTGGAGAACCCGGCACCCAGCTAAAGCCCCGGCACCAGCCCAGCGCGCTGCAGGACGGCGGCAACCCCGGCTCCAAAGAGAGAGACTGGAAAGGTTGGTGTTACCTGCGCCGGCGAGCACGGCCGAGGAGCCGCCACGTCCCGGGCTCCCCTCGAGCCCATCCATGACTTGCTGACGTCGGAGACCCAGCTAAGGAACTCGTCCATCGGCAAGGGGACTTCTTTGGTGGGACTGGAAAGAGACGTCTGCCAGAGAGAGAGCACGTTATTGTGGGAGAAGGGAAAACCGAGGGGAAAGGAATTGCCACGAGGAAGAAAAGAGGAGTCCAGATTTAGAGTGTTCCGCCTTTTTTCTAACAAGAGAGCACGCCGGGCTGCCGCAGCATCCCACGACCCTCCCTGGGCACGGGGGGGTCCCGTGGCCTCTGTGCCCCTCAGGAGGGTCTGGAGGACCCCTGTGGCAAGCGGGGGGCACGGCCAGGCAGCGGCTGGGTCTGGGCGCAGGAAGCTTTGGCAGCGCCGGCTCTGCCAAGCTCGGGCGCAGGCTCTGGCGGACGCCTGTCGATTCATTAAGCCACATCAGTGTTAAGAAAGCAACCTTGTGCGGAGCACTTCCCAGATACACGGAGAGACAGACAGACAGACAGGCAGCGGCAGGCGCGGCCGCCGGCGAGCGGCGGCACCAGCCACGCCGGCGGGGAGAGCCAAGCGCGGCAGGAGCGTCCCAGCGGGCGGGCGGGCTGGCGGAGGTGGACACGCAGCGAAGCCCCTCAGCGGGCGAAGCGGCGGAGCGGAGGCAGGTCCCTCCGCACGGCGCGGAAGCACCGGGCAGCGCCAGCGCGCACTTACGGTCGGGGCACCAGCTCTGCAGCCGCGGTGATGTGCCGGGAGGCCAAGCCAGGGAGCTGGGGCAGCTGGGGAGCCGGGGCGCAAGAGCCCCCTCCTCGCCGTGCCGCACCGAGGGCGGCTGGAAGGGGTCCAGGCGACGGCTCCGGGGCTGGCGTGGAGGGTCTGGCTGTCCAGCGCCGAGCGGCAGGGAGCCCGCGATGTCCTCCTCCGTCCCGCCGGCACGCCGGCTGCGGTGCGTGCTGCGGGGACAGGGTCGTCTCCTCCTTCGGGGTGCGGGGGATGAAGCCGGCAGGGTTAATTACAAAAGAGTCACTAAGTGGTTAGATCAAAACGACAGAACTGTTGTCCGGCTCTGCCCCGCGGTGTCCGAGCGTCCAGGTGGGATCAGCTCTGCAGAGGGCAGGAACGGCAGCAGGGTCCCAGGGCGGCAGATCGGGGAGGGTAGTGTGTTTTTTCTCTCTCATCTCTTAATATACAAATACTGTCAGAACAATCGTATATATTAATATATTAGTCTAGTCTTTTTGGTTAAACTTTAGGCACTGCTTTGGAAGAATTACGGAGTTTAAAAGTTAAAAAAAAAAATACTAGTGGTTAGCCAGCAGCGTTGCCACATGCGGAGCAGGCGAGGCAGCAGGTTGCCCGGGCAGGAGCCGTCGGGTTTCAGGCCAGGCAGAGCGGGGGCCCGGGCAGCCCGGGGCGCTCCCCGCTCACCTCCCACCCGCAGCTCCCGCTCGGCAGGGACAAGGCGAGGGCAGCTGCCTCCACGGCGCTCGGCGGTCCCACGGCGTATCTGCGCCCAAAGCTCGAGGAAGAGTAGGAGGAGGAAGAGAAGGTCATGGAGAAGCCAGAGCCTGTGGCATCGAAGCTCCCTCGTCTGGAGCCTGACCGAGAGCCGGTCCGGGAGCCCGACCGCGAGCCGGAGGTGGAGCCGGCACTGCTGACGTTGTAGGGACTGTAGTAGCCCTTGCTGGACTGGGAGGAAGCCTCCAGCAGCCGCAAGCCAGTCCCGTCCTCAATCATGCTTCGGTCCATCGCGTCCTTGTAGGAGATCTTGAGTTTGGTTTTGGGGCAGGTGAGATACTTGGAGTAGGTGTTCACGTCCCGCAGCTTCTGGGCTGTGCGCGTGTCAATGGTGCCCTTCTGCAGCGCCTCATCCAAGGAGACGCGGCCCTCAACGTCGGGCTCGATCAGGCCCCCCGTCAGGTACTGCACCTCCAGGAAGCGCTGCCCGGCCTCGTAGTACAACCAGCCCTTCTTCAGGGCCTGGGCCGCTGACATCTTCGTCTTGGTCCGCGGGTCCTCGAAGCCGTAGAAGGCCTTCTGCGCCAAGTTGATGCGGTCCACCATGATTTTGTCGACCAGGCCCTTGTTCACTGCGTCAGCGACAGAGCACTTGTCCCCGGTGTTGGGGTCGATGATGCCCCCGGTGCAGGCCTGGGCCTCCAGCAGCCTCTGCCCCGTGATGTTATCCACAAGGTTGCGGCGCATCGCCTCCGTGATGGACACCTTCTCCAGGGTGTCTGTGTCCAGGATGCCTGCCACCGGCCCGGTCTCCTCGGTCGGGTCGCTCCACATGGATATCTGCGTTCGCACAGGGGCCGGACTGATGGTGTAGGAGGAGGATGATCCCACAGAGGATGACCGTGACCGGAAGCCGCTCATGTTGCCGGACAGCATGTCTGCAAACTCGGTGATGGAGAGGGTGCCCGAGCGGTACTGGTCCAGGGCTGACTGGTCGATCAGGCCCTTGCCGATGGCATCGTCGATGTCATACTGGCGCCCTGAGCGCCTGTCGATGATCATTGACTTCACCACGCCGTCAGAGGAGGAGGTGGTGATCTCCTCCCACTCGCACTCCTGCTCCGACAGCTCCAGGTAGGTCTGGTGGTCGATGAGGCCCTTGCGGTAGGCTTCGTACACAGACATCTCCTTGCCCGTCTCCGGGTCAACAATCACCACCCTGCGCTTGCGGACGGAGGACTTGGAGGAGGTCTTCCTCTCCCGCTTCTTCTCCTTCAGGGGCAGGAGGCAGAGGCCGGTCTCTGGGTCAGTGATGCACCGCTCCATGAGCTGCAGGTAGGTGAGGTTCTCCTCTGTGTTTGGGTCAAAGAAGCCCTTGGTGTCATCACTGGGATCCAGCAGGATCTCATTCATCTCCTCGTCAAAGAGGCCCCTCTTGTAGGCAATCTCCACAGGGAGGCGGTGGCTCTCCTCGGGATCAATTATGCCTCCCGTTGCAATCTGGGCCTCAAGCAAGCGGATCCCGTGGTCCTTCAGGATCAGACCTTTCTTCATGGCCTGGAAGAGGGAGATGAGCTTTCCGGAGTACGGATCCCGGTAGCCGGTGACCGCCCTCTCAGCGGAGAGCAGCTTGTCCTTGAACTCGGGGCCCACAATGCCCATCCGTACAGCTTCCTCCACTGTCAGCTTGAGGCCCTTGATGGGGTCAATCACGTAGCCCGTGGCTGCCTGCGCCTCCAGGAGCTCAAATGCGGTGCCTGGCCTGATGATACCCTTCTTCATGGCCTGGTATACGGACAGCCGCTCCTTCGTGGAGTCCACGTAGACGCCAGCAATGCAGCTGGTGCCCTCCAGGAACTTCTTCAGGTTCTTAGAGACCTCCTCAATGGAGGTGAGGCCCTCCTGGAGGCGCTGGGCGGTGGCTTCGTCCATCACCTGCGAACGGACCAGCTCCTCGACGGTGATCTGCTTCCGCAGCCCCCGGAAGGTGAGCTTCCTTGTGTCGCAGAGCGGGAGCAGAAGGAGCCCGCTGTTCTCGTCTTTCCGGCACCGCTTCAGGAGCTGCGTGTAGCTGAGCTTCTCCTCTGTGGACGGGTCCACGTAGCTTCGCACCTCGCTGGGCTCAGACAGCATGTCGTACGTGTCCTTGTTGATGAAGCCCCGCTGGTAGGCCACCTCCAGGGGCAGATGGAAGCCCAGGTGCGGGTCGATGATGCCACCGGTGGCTATCTGGGCATCCAGGAGCTTGAGGGCCTCTTCGCTGGGAATGAGGTCTTTCTTCATGGCCTGGAAGATGGAAATCTTCTGTTCACTGTATGGATCTCTGTAACCAGTCACGGCCCTCTCTGCGGACAGGAGCCGGTCGTGGATTTCAGGCCCCACCACGCCTTTCCGGACTGCTTCATCGACAGTCAGCATCTCATTCTTTGTGGGGTCGATCATGAAACCGGTGGCAGCCTGGGCCTCCAGGAGGGAGCGGGCCACTTCGGAGTTGATCAGCCCCTTCTTCAGCGCCTGGTAGATACTGAGCTTCTGCTTGGAAGAGGGGATGTAGATGCCAGCCACACAGCCTGACCCATAGAGGTACTTCCAGACGGTCTCCACATCCAGGAGCTCCCGGAAGGTTTTGGAGCCCTGCTTCAGCAGGTTGTAGATGTCTAGAGAGATGATCTTGGCCTCGTAGAGGTCCTCGGCTGTGATGCGGCGCCGGACATAGTCATAGGACGTCAGATTCTGCTGCCTGATGATCTCGGTCTTCTCGATGATCTCAATGATGATGATGATCATGCGCTCCTTGGACACACGGCCTGACTGGAACTCTTCCATGAGCTGCTTCCGCTGCTCCTCAGGCAGCAGGTCTGAGTGCATGATCTCCCACAGAGACATGGAAGAGCCCGCCCTGCTGCCCACGGGGATGTCCACCCGCGTCTCCTCAAACACTTTCCGCGTCTCTGCCTCTGTGTACACCTGGGTGGTCTCCACCACTGTAGGCTTCTCAGGCTCCCGCAGAGGCAGCAGATACAGGCCCGTCTCAGGATCCTCGATGCACTTCTCCTTCAGCTGCATGTACGTGAGGTTCTCATGGGTGTTGGGGTCAAAGAAGCCCTTGGTGTCGTCGGTGGGGTCAGAGAGGGTCCGGTTCATTTCCTCATCGAAGTAGCCACGCTTGTAGGCCACCTCCACGGGCAGGCGGTGGCTGTTGACGGGGTCGATGATGCCGCCGGTGGCGATCTGGGCCTCGAGCAGGCGGATGCCGTGCTCCTTGACAATGAGTCCTTTCTTCATGGCCTGGAAGAGGGAGATGGTGTTGCCCGAGTAGGGGTCCTTGTACCCAGTGACAGCCTTCTCAGCCGACAGCAGCTTCTCATGCAGCTCAGGCCCAACGACACCAGCCTTCACGGCCTCATTGACGTACAGTTTCCGGTTCTTCACAGGGTCGATCAAGAACCCGGTTGCTGCCTGGGCCTCCAGGAGGACCACAGCGGTGCTGGGCCTCAGCAGGTTCCTCTTCATGGCCTCGTAGATGTTCAGCTTCTCCTTGGTCGCCTCCACATAGACGCCAGCAATGCAGTCGCTGCCATGCAGGAATCTCCTCACCGCATCCGTCTCAGAGAGGTCCTTCACTGATTTCTTGCCTTCCTTCAGCTGCTCGTACTGGGCTTTGCTGATGATGCGGGACTCCACCAGCTCGCTGGCAGGTACGGGTGCCCGGAGACCACTGAACGTCAGCTTCTCCTGCTTTTTGGTCTCTGCCTCCTCGATGATGGTGATCACGATCTTGATGATCTTCTCGATGGTCACCTTGCCAGTCTTGTACTGTCGGAGCAGCTCCCGCCGGTGCTCCTCCGTGAAGTATTCGGAGTGGATCAGCTCCCAGATGGTCATTGTCTGGCCCTTCATGCTGCCCACTGGGACCTCTACGGTCGCCTTGTCAAAGCACTCCTTCGCCTGGCTGTCGGTGTAGACCTCCTCCTGCTGCGACTGGATGGCTTTGTCTGAAAGGGGCAGCAGGCAGAAGCCGGTCTGCTTGTCACGGTGGCAGTTCTTCTGCAGCTGGGTGTAGGTGAGGTGCTCTTGGGTGTTGGGACAATAGAAAGCCTTGACGTCACCTCGGAGCTCGGACAGAGCCTCATGTATCTCAGGGTCCAAGTAGCCCCGCTTGTAGGCGACCTCGAGCGGGAGCCGGTGGCTGTTCACAGGATCGACAATGCCTCCAGTGGCAAGCTGGACGTCCAGCAGACGGACCCCAGTATCGCTGGGGATGAGGCCCTTCTTGAGCGCTTGATAGAGGGAAACCGTCTGGCCCGTATAGGGATCCTTGTAGCCAGTCACGGCCTTCTCTGCGGACAGCAGCTTCTCGTGAAACTCTGGCCCCACCACCTCGGCCTTCACCGCCTCGTCAACGGAGAACAGCTTGTTCCTCACAGGGTCGATGATATAGCCGGTGGCTGCCTGTGCTTCCAGCAGGGACAGGGCAATCTCTGGCTTCAGCAGGTTTCTCTTCAGGGCGTCGTAGAAGGTGAGCTTCTGGCCAGTCGACTCCACGAGGACGCCGGCAATGGCATCTGTGCCCTTCAGGTACTGCCGCACAGACTCCATCTCTGCCACGTCCTTCACAGACTTCTTGCCCTGGTGCAGCTGGTTGTAGAGGTCCTTGTTGATGATTTTGCTTTCCAGCAGCTCAGCGGCAGGCACGGGGGCCCGGAGGCCCTCGAAGCACATCTGGCTCTTTTTCTCGCTTTCCTCCACAACCGTGATGATGATTTTAATGATCTTCTCCACTGTGATCTTGCCAGTCCTGTACTGCTGGATCAGGTCCCGCCTTTGGTCCTCAGTGAAGTATTCAGAGTTGATGAGCTCCCATATGGTCACCGTCTTCCCTTGGAACTTGCCAAACGGTGCCGTCACCGTGGCCTTCTTAAAGACATCCTTAGCTTCTTTGTCGGTGTAGACCAGCTCTCTTGCTTTGGCCGCCTGGTCAGTGAGCGGCAGGAGGCACAGCCCCGTGTCCGGGTCAGTCACGCAGCGCTCCATGAGCTGCATGTAGGTGAGGTTCTCCTGGGTGTTGGGGTCGAAGAAGCCCTTGGTGTCGTCGGTGGGGTCAGAGAGGACCTGGTTCATCTCCTCGTCGAAGTAGCCCCGCTTGTAGGCAGCTTCCACAGGCAGGCGGTGGCTGTGCACGGGGTCGATGATGCCGCCGGTGGCGATCTGGGCCTCGAGCAGGCGGATGCCGTGCTCCTTGACGATGAGCTCCTTCGTCATGGCCTGGAAGAGGGAGATCTTGTCGCCGGTGTAAGGATCCTTGTAGCCGGTTACAGCCCGTTCAGCAGACAACATCTTATTGTGCAGTTCTGGCCCAATCACTCCCTCTCTCACCGCCTCGTTTACCGAGAGTCTCGCGTTTCGCACAGGGTCAATTATGAAGCCGGAGGCAGCCTGCGCCTCCAGGAGGACCAGCGCGGTGCCAGGGCTGAGCAGCTTCTTCTTCATGGCTTCATAGATGCTCATCTTTTGATTGCTGGGTTTGATTAACAAACCGGCGATGCTGCTCTTGCCCTGCAGGTACTTCTTGATGTCTTCCCTCTGCGAGAGCTCGCCAACACTCACGACTCCCTTTGTCAACTTGTCTAAGTTCTCCTTGCTCAAAATGCCGGCATCAGCCAGCTTCTCTGCGGATACCTTCTGACGGATGCCATCAAATGCAAACTCCGGCTCCCCGTTCTGAGCCAAGCCATCCACCGCGTCTCTGCCGTTGGGCACAGCTTTGATATCTGGCAGCTGTGTCGTCGTAACCGTTGCCTCCTCAGGCAGGTCATCCGTCTGGATCATGATCTCTCGTGTCTGGGCCAGGGCAGCCTTGTACTCTTCCTGCATCTGCTCAAGCTTCTCCCTGAGCTTCTTGTTCTCCTCTTCCAGGAGTTTCTCCTGCTGCTGCCGCTGCCTCTCCAGCTGCTGCAGCTCCTCCTGCTTGTGCCGGACATTTTCCTCTGCTTCTTGCTGATGCTTCTTAGCTTCGTCCAGCATGGCTTTCAGCTGCTGCTTCTCCTGCTCCATCTCCTTCTGCTGCCGCTCCTGCTCTGCCTTCAGGTTCTGGGCTTTGTTCACCTCATCTTTAAAGAGCTTCTCCAGCTTCGCTTTCTCCTCCTCAATGAACTTCTCCTTCTGCAGCAGGGCGTCCTTCTCCGTCAGGAAGGTCTGCTGGAGGAGCTGCGTCTCCTGGCGGAGCTGCGCCTGCTGGGCCACCTGCATCTGGGGTGGGAGAGAGGACAGCACAGTCAGATGGCACTGTCTGCCCGGGAAGGCAGCACCGGCAGAGCAGCAGGGGCGGGAGGACAGGCAGCAGGGGTGGCACCAGGCTGGTAGGGGCGCAGAGTCACCCGGTCGCTCTGCTGTGTAGGTTAGGAGTGAAGGGAGCAGAGCTGGGGTTAGGGAGCCACAGCGAACAACACGTGGGTGGAACGAGCAGGGGAAAGACACGAGCTCTTCTGCGGGGGTCGGGGAGCTGGGGACGGCTCCTGTCTGTGGAGCGGAATACGGCAGGATGCTCCACAGAGCCAAGAAGCTGCCATGGGTGGTGGGGATCGCCCCTCCGTAGCGGGAGCTGCCGGCAGCAGGAGAGGGCAGGGGGTGGGAGGTCCCGCTCCAACACCTCCCTGCTGGGTTTGGCTAGCTGCACGTGATGCTGGCCCCGTGCACACCCTTGACCTGCAGGTGGGGGTCCTGCCCCACAAGCAGCCACTCGCCATGACCCCTGGCAGGGGGGACAGACACCGGGTCCTCCCAGAGCCCGGCCAGCCGCCCGCATGCCGGCTGTGCCGGGACACGGCACGGGGCAGCTGGGGAGAGGGAAGGCCTCCCTGTGTACCACCACCGCTAAGGGGGAACCCGTAGCCCAGTACCTCCTCCGCCTTCTGCTGCAGCAACGCCGCCTCCTGCTTCAGCTTCTCCTTCTCCTGCTCCAGGTCAGCGATGGCCCTCCGCAGCTTCTCGGCGTCCTGGTCGCTCTGGTGCCGCTGGATCTCCAGAGTGTGCACCAGCGTCATCTTCTCCTGCGTGGCCAGCTCGGTCTCGTGCAGCCTTCCGCTGATCTCCTCTGCCTGCTTCTTGAACCGCTTGGCTTCCTCCTCCGCCTTGGCCTGGGCCATGCTCATCTCCGCCACGTGCAGCTTGAGGCGCTCAGCCTCGGCTGTGATCTCCAGCTGCCGCCGGCGCTCAGCCTCCAGGGTTTTCTGGAAACCCTCGGTCTCCTCGGCCAGGCGCTGCTGCATCTGCTCCTTGTCCTCCTGCAGCCGCTTGGCGTGCTCCTGCGCCAGGTCCTTCTGCTTCTGCAGCATCTCCGCCTCGGCCTTCAGCCGCGTAGCCTCCTGCACTGCCTGCATCTTCTCCTTCAGCATCTTCTCTGCCAGCGCCCGCTGCTGCGCCAAGTCGTCCTCGGCCAGCTTCCGCATGCGGGCGGCCTCCTGGGCCTCCACGCTGAGCCGGGCGACCTCCTCCGCCACCTGCTTCATCTTCTCGGCCTCCTCCGCCAGGAACTTCTGCGTGTTGTCCTTGTCCTTGAGGATCAGCGCCTTGTTCTCCTCCTCGATCCGGCTCTTCAGCTTCGCCAGCTCCTCCATCTGCACCCGCACCTTGAAGAGCTCCTCCTCCACCTGGGCCTTCTGCCGGACGGCATCGCTCACCTCCTCCTTCAGCCGCTGCAGCTCCTCGTCCAGAATGCCCTTCTGGTGGTCCGTCTCGTCCAGCTGCAGCTTCACTTTGGTCAGCTCCTGCTCCACCTGCGCCTTCTGCCGCAGCGTCTGCTCGGCGAACTTCTTGTGCTTCTCCATCTCGGCGTCCGCCAGCTGCTTCTGCCGCAGGGCCGCCTGTTCCGCCTGCGCCCGCTTCGCCGCCTCCAGCTCAGCCTCCTTCCGCAGCTTCTCCGCGTCCGCCTGGGCCTGCGCCTGGGCCTGCGCCTCCTCCTCCGCCCGCTGCTTCAGCCGCTCGGCCTCCTCCACCCGCTGCCGGGAGAGGCCGGCCTCCTGCTCGGCCTTGCTGCGGGCGAACTCGGCCTCCTCGGCCGCCCGCCGGGCCCGCTCGGCCTCATCCCGCAGCCGCTCCAGGAGACTCTGCTCCTGCTGCCGCGTCTGCAGCAGCTCCTGCTCCTTCTGCTGCACGGCGGCCAGGTGGGCCTTCTCCTCCGCCGCCAGCCGCTTCTGCGCCGCCTCCCGCGCCAGCTGGATCTGCCGCTCCGACTCCCGCTCCGCCAGCTCCTTCTGCCGCCTGGCCTCCTCCACCATGGCCTTCAGCCGCTCCACCTCCTCCAGGGCCAGCCGCCGCTGCCGCCCAGCCTCCTCCTCGGCCGCCAGGATGGCCTGCACCTTCTCCTCGGCCTCGCGCCGGCGGGCCTCCTCCTCCAGCGCCAGTGCCCGCTGCCGGCCGGCCTCCCGCTCCGCCTGCTCCCGGCTGCGCTGCACCTCCTCCGCCTCCCCGCGGATGCGGCTCAGCTCCCGCTCCAGCTCGCTCTTGCCCGCTGAGGCCTTCTCAAAGCTGGCCTTCAGGGCGCGGATCTCCTCCTCCACCTGCCGCCGCTGCCGCAGGGTGTCCTCCACCAGCCCCTTCTGCCGCTCCAGCTCACTCTCCGAAGAGCGCTTCAGCAGGGCGATCTTCTCCTCGATGTCCTGCTTGTGCTGGGCCGCCTGCTCCTCCAGCAGCTTGCGCTGGTAGGCCTCGTCCTCCGCCAGCCGCCGCAGCCGCTCGTTCTCCGCCTCCTTCTCCTTCAGGGCGATCTCCGCCTCCGCCTTCAGCCGCGAGGCCTCGTTGATGGCCGCCAGCTTCTCCTTCAGGATCCGCTCGGCCTCGGCCCGCTGCCGGCCGGCCTCCTCCTCCGCCAGCTGCCGCTGCCTCTTGGCCTCTTCAGAGAGGGCCCGCAGCCGGGCGGCCTCCTCGGCCAGCTCCCGCAGCTTGCTGGCCTCGGCCTCCAGCCGCTGCTTGGACTTCTCGCTGGTGGAGCGCGACTCCTCCTCCGTCTTGGCCTTGCTCTCTAGCAGGACCTCCATCTCGGCCCGCAGCTTGGCCAGCTCCTCCTCCAGCTCCTTCCTCTTCTGGATGGCCTCGCTCACCTCCTCCTTCAGCCGGGACTGCTCTTCCTCCAGGAGCAGGCGCTGCTGCTCCCCGTTCTCCATCTCCGCCTTCAGCCGGATCAGCTCCTGCTCCGCCGCCAGCTTCTGCTGGGCCGTGCCCTCCGCCAGCTCCCGCTGCTTCTCCAGCTCCTCCTCCGCCAGGTCCTTCTGCCGCAGGGCCGCCTCCTCCGCCTTGGCGCGCTTGCGGGCCTCCCGCTCCGCGTCCTCCTTCTGCTTCTCCGCCTCCTCCTGCGCCAAGGCCTTCTTGTGGGCCACCTCCTCCGCCTGCAGCCGCAGCCGCAGCGCCTCGTTGGCCTTCTGCCGCCAGCGCTCCAGCTCCTTCTCTGCCTCCTCCCGCGACTGCTCGGCCTCCTGCTGCTGCCTCTTCAGCCGCTCGGCCTCCTCCTGCAGCTGGGCCACCGCCATGTGCTCCTGCTGCAGCGACAGCTCCAGCTGCGCCGTCTTCTCGGCGAAGGAGAGCCGCTTGCTCTGCAGCTCGGCCTCGGCGCTCCGCTGGGCCACCTCCTGGGCCACCTGGATCTGCCGCTCCTTCTCAGCCTCCGCCTGCCGCATCCGCCGCTCGGCCTCCTCCGCCTGCAGCCGCAGCTCCTCCAGGTCCGCCACTGCCTTCTGCTTCTCCCGCGCCGCCTCGCGCTCCGCCTGCACCTTGCGCTTGAGCTCCTCCTCCGCCTCCCGCTTCTTCTGGCTCTCCTCCTTCACCTGCCGGCGCAGGCGCTCGGCCTCCTCCTGTGCCTGCCTCTTCTGCCGCTCGGCATCCTCGGCACGCGCCCGCAGCTCCCGCAGCTCCGTCTCGGCACCCGCCCGCTGCTTCTCGGTGCTCTCCAGCTGGAGGCGGATGAGGCGGATCTCCTCCTCCACCTTCTTGCGGTTGTACTCGGCCTCCTCGATCAGCTTGACCTTGGACTTGATCTGGTGGTCGGAGTTCTGCCGCAGCTGCATCAGCTCCTGCTGGATGTTCTGCTTCTGCTGCTCGGCGTCCACGGCCACCACCTCCCGCCGGGTGACCTCCTCCTGCATGCGGAGCTGCAGCTCCCGCGCCTCCGCCTCCGCCTGCGCCTTGGCTTTGGCGTGGGCCTCGGCCAGCTGCCGCTGCTTCTCCAGCTGGGCCTCCACCTCCGCCAGCCGCTGCCTCTCCTCCTCCTTCAGCTTCTCGGCGGCTTTCTGGAGGGGAAAGAGGGTGCAGAGAAAACAGAGAGGGGAGAGAGAGAGAAATCACAAGGGATGTGACCGAGCCGCGGCGTCAACGCCAGCCACAACCACGCGCCACCGAGAGACGGGGCGGTCCGGGGCAGAGGGGTGGAGGATGCGCATGGAATGGCTTCGGCTCCCTGGGCCTCCCCACGAGCTGGAGGCGGTGACGCCAGCTTCCAGAAGACGTGTGGCAGACAGGGGACACGCGACTACCGTGTCGCACTCAGCACAGCGCGGGCGGACAGGCGACAGGACCGAGACAGCGGTGCAGGAAGCGAGATGGCCCACGTACCACAGAGAAGGGATGGAGCGCGAGCAAAGCCCGAGGCGACGGAGAGGGATGCGAGCAGCTTGCACACCACCACCGTGCCCACTGCCCGCCGGGGAGGGAGAGCCCCACAGAGGGGAGCCTCCTCCCTGGCTCGCCGGGGCTCCCCGTGCGAGAGGGGCTGGCACGGACAGCCATCACCGCGGGGAAACGACAGACCCAGCCGAGCACCGGGGAGAGCAGGACAGAGGGAAGCGCCTAGAGAGGGAGGTGCCAGGGGAGCCTTCCCTGCCGGGAAAGCCTCGACGACCTGGAGAGCAACCCAAGCGCCGGCCCGTGCTGCCCCAGCTGGCCCGAATCCCCCCATTGCTGGCCCGCTCCAGGCAACCCAGCCAGCCGGCCGTCTGCCGAAGTACTGACGTGGCTCGTGCACGGCTCGGGGCCAAGCCGCAGAGCACTCGTGCCGCATGCACCGCAGGCAAGGTAGCACCCGGGCTCCGGCAGCGCGCATGCGGGTGAGCCGGACCCCCGCGCCGCAGGGCTGGGTCCCCTCGCGCCACCCCAAAGGCACAGCGAGGGCCCGGGGGCAGCGGCAGCGGAAGGTGAGGAGCGTGGGGGCTTTCCGGAGAGAGGGGGGGGTGCAGCGGGCGGGGGGGGAGCACAGGCTGCCGGCGGCCATGGGGTGAGGCGGAGGGGTGCCGTGGGGTGGGGGACATGCGCGGAGTGAGTACCTGGTGCAGGGATGCCAGAGTCATCCTGGTTTTTTACCCTCCATTAGATTCCCCACCAACACAAACATCCCCCAAGACAAAGCACTGGCAAAGCGGCTCGACTTCCAAAGGCAGAAACCAAGAGTTAGAGAGGTTTTACCGAGACAGAACACCCGAGGGCTCCGGCCCCGCGGCGCCCGAGCACAGCGGTCATGCGGAAGGCAGATGCTGACTGCGCTACGTGTATCTGGGAAGTGCCTCCTACCACCAGTCACGCCAGAGCCCAGCAGTGCCCAGAGCCGGCTCTGAGCACTGGCCCCCTCGGCTCGGAGACCCGCTGCGCCCAGAGCCAGCAGCTTCGGTCCTGGGAGCCCGGATCAGAGCGGGGTTAGCGGCCGTGGGCCAGCGTTAGTGATGGGGGGGCCGGCAGTCGCCATGAACCACGTTCCCCGTTGTTATGCAGGAGAGAGGATGCAGCCGGAGACATGCCGCCCCGCACGCCCGCACGCCGCTCCCCTACCTCCTCCTCCTCCAGCCGCCGCAGCGTCTCCGTGATGAACTTGATGTACTGGCTGGTGAGTGTGGTCAGCTCACTGTACCGCGTCCGCAGGTCCACGTACTGCGGCAGATGGCGAGGGTCAAGCCCGGCTGCCCGGCACCCCGGCAGCAGCGGGGCCGGACGGAGGCGAGCCTGCACGCCAGCCCCACCGTGCCCACCCCTTCGGCAAGGGCTGAAGCCCTCCGCTCCTGGGGAAGGAGCCGCGCCGGGACCGCGGGCCCCTCCTCACCTCCTGGATGATGCTGTCGGACGCAGACTGGACTTTGGGCTTCTTGGCCGGAGAGGCCATCGGCTCCACCTGCGCCTTGAAGGTCACCAGCTGCAGCTCGTAGTCCTGCCAGCGAGAGGGGTCCTCAGCATGCCGGCCGGTGTCCCCCGCGAGACCCCCAGCCCTTTTGGGGCCACCTGCCCCTCCCCAGCCCCCATCTGCCCTGGCGCCCCAGGGAGACCAGCTCGGAGCGAACCTTGATGGCGTCGATGTACTGCTTGGCGTAGCGCTGGCACTCCTCCACCTTCTCCTTGTTGCGGTCGCACTCCTCCAGCAGTTTCTGGGGAAAGACACCGGGGTGAGCTCAGCTGCCCCGTGGCCACCCCACGGCAGCCAGGGATGGCCAAGCACACCAGCCCCGCTTGCCCCCGCCGCCAGCGCTACCTTCTCCTGCAGCAGCTGCTCCCGCACGGTCTGGCTGTCGGTGATGGGCACCGCCTGGATTTTCTCCTGCCGCTGCTTGGCGTCCTGGATCCACCGGAGCAGCCCATCGCAGCTCTCGCGGTAGTACCGTAGCTGGCGGCCCAGCTGGTCCAGCTCGCGCTGGCGCAGGTCCGTCTGGGTGAGGACGGCCTGCCAGCGCTCCAGCAGCTGCTGGACTCGCTCCCGGTACCGGTCCAGGTCCACGTCACGCTCGCTGTGGCCCCTGACCATCCGCTCGTTGACGTCCTTGGCCTTGCTCAGGTCAGTCTCCAGCGTGCTGAAGAAGGGCTGGTGCCCCTCCGCCTGGGCGCGCAGCCGCTGTGGCAGGCAGAGCGGTGGTCAGCCCCGGCCCCGGCACCCCCCGGCTGCCCCCCAGCATGGTGCCGCCGCAGCCCTTACCTTTAGCTCGGCCTTGCTGGCCTCCAGCTCCTTGAGGTCAGCCGGCACGGTCTGCACGTCCTTCAGCTGGTCCTCGTACTTCTTGACCAGCTCCTCTGCCCCCTGAGTGCTGCGGATCACCAGGTTGATGGTCTTCAGCCTGCGGAGAGAGGAGACGGGCTCAGCCGGTGCCGGGCAGCAGCGTCAGTTGGCTGGGAAGGGAAGGACATGCCGGCACAGCCAGCTTCATAGAATCACAGAGTCACCGAAGGGTTTGGGTGGGAAGGGACCTTAAAGTCCATCCAGTCCAGCCCCCTGCCGTGGGCAGGGACATCTTCAACCAGACCAGGTTGCTCCGAGCCCCGTCCAACCTGGCCTTGAACACCTCCAGGGATGGGGCAGCCACAGCTGCTCTGGGCAACCCCAGCCAGGGTCTCACCACCCTCATCGTAAAACATTTCTTCCTTAGATCCAGTCTGAATCTCCCCTCTTTTCATTTAAAGCCATTAAACCTTAAACTATCGCAACAGGCCCTGCTAAAAAGTCCCTCCCCATCTTTCTTATAAGCCCCCTTTCAGTACTGGAAGGCCACAATAAGGATGCAGTTGACTTTCTGGGCTGCCGGCGCACGTTGCCGGCTCACGGCCAGCTTTTCCCCCCCCAGCACCCCCAAGTCCTTCTGGGCAGGGCTGCTCTCCATCCCTCCATCCCCAGCCTGGGCTGGTACCGGGGGTTGCCCCCACCCGGGCGCAGGACCCTGCACTTGGCCTTGTGGAACCCCATGAGGTTCACACGGGGCCACTTCTCCAGCCTGTCCAGGTCCCTCAGGATGGCATCCCGTCCCTCAGGATGGCATCCCGTCCCTCACTGTGCCCACCTAACCACAGTACCGGTACCGTGGTCAACATGCAAATATGACCACGAGTCAATCATCTAACCCCCATAATTAGGGAAGCGCCCAAGAGCCCGTGGAGCTCTCCTGCACGGCAGCGGCTGCACGCCAGGATCTCCCTGGGCAGGGACATCTCCCGGGGTTACTCCTCGAGGCCGAGGGATTCCTTGCCACCACAGATCCTCGGTGGGTGACTGACAGCACGCTAAACTTCGAAGCTTCGCTAAGATTATAGCTTGGAGTGATTGTGCACTTATAATCCTTCAGACATGAAGCGGTGTCCGAGTCTGGGATGAGGACTGGATCCCTCCGCACCCAGGTGCCTCTCGAGAAGGAGCGGAGGAAGCGAGGGGCTCCTCTCTGCACCCCCACCCGACGGGAGGGTCTCCCTGCCCGCTCGGTCCGACCCCCTCCTCCATGCAGTAAAGAACCGTGTGCCTCGCCAGTGGATCTTGTTAAACCACCGCTGCGTTTACCATCAAACTTTGTTAAATTGTTGTTTTATATCAATAAATATATTGCTGCTTCTCTCTTAGGAGTGAAGTCATAGAGTCATAGGGTCACCGAAGGGTTTGGGTGGGAAGGGACCTTAAAGCCCACCCAGTCCAACCCCCTGCCATGGGCAGGGACACCTCCCACCAGACCAGGTTGCTCCGAGCCCCGTCCAACCTGGCCTTGAACACCTCCAGGGATGGGGCAGCCACAGCTGCTCTGGGCAACCCCAGCCAGGGTCTCACCACCCTCATCGTAAAACATTTCTTCCTTAGATCCAGTCTGAATCTCCCCTCTTTTCATTTAAAGCCATTAAACCTTAAACTATCGCAACAGGCCCTGCTAAAAAGTCCCTCCCCATCTTTCTTATAAGCCCCCTTTCAGTACTGGAAGGCCACAATAAGGATGCAGTTGACTTTCTGGGCTGCCGGCGCACGTTGCCGGCTCACGGCCAGCTTTTCCCCCCCCAGCACCCCCAAGTCCTTCTGGGCAGGGCTGCTCTCCATCCCTCCATCCCCAGCCTGGGCTGGTACCGGGGGTTGCCCCCACCCGGGCGCAGGACCCTGCACTTGGCCTTGTGGAACCCCATGAGGTTCACACGGGGCCACTTCTCCAGCCTGTCCAGGTCCCTCAGGATGGCATCCCGTCCCTCAGGATGGCATCCCGTCCCTCACTGTGCCCACCTAACCACAGTACCGGTACCGTGGTCAACATGCAAATATGACCACGAGTCAATCATCTAACCCCCATAATTAGGGAAGCGCCCAAGAGCCCGTGGAGCTCTCCTGCACGGCAGCGGCTGCACGCCAGGATCTCCCTGGGCAGGGACATCTCCCGGGGTTACCCCTCGAGGCCGAGGGATTCCTTGCCGCCACAGATCCTCGGTGGGTGACTGACAGCACGCTAAACTTCGAAGCTTTGCTAAGATTATAGCTTGGAGTGATTGTGCACTTATAATCCTTCAGACATGAAGCGGTGTCCGAGTCTGGGATGAGGATTGGATCCATCCGCACCCAGGTGCCTCTCGAGAAGGAGCGGAGGAAGCGAGGGGCTCCTCTCTGCACCCCCACCCGACGGGAGGGTCTCCCTGCCCGCTCGGTCCGACCCCCTCCTCCGTGCAGTAAAGAGCCATGTGCCTCGCCAGTGGATCTTGTTAAACCACCGCTGCGTTTACCATCAAACTTTGTTAAATTGTTGTTTTATATCAATAAATATATTGCTGCTTCTCTCTTAGGAGTGAAGTCATAGAGTCATAGAATCACCGAAGGGTTTGGGTGGGAAGGGACCTTAAGGACCATCCAGTCCAACCCCCTGCCATGGGCAGGGACATCTTCCACCAGACCAGGTTGCTCCGAGCCCCGTCCAACCTGGCCTTGAACACCTCCAGGGATGGGGCAGCCACAGCTGCTCTGGGCAACCCCGGCCAGGGTCTCACCACCCTCACACTCAGGAATTTCTTCCCAATATCTCATCTAAATCTGCCCTCTTTCAGTTTAAAACTGCTGCCCTTTGTGCTATGGCTCCATTCCCTGATCCAGAGTCCCTCCCCAGCTTTCCTGGAGCCCCTGGAGGCACTGGCAGGGGCTCCAAGGTCTCCCCGCAGCCTTCTCTTCTCCAGGCTGAACCCCCCCAACTCTCCCAGCCTGGCCTCCCAGCAGAGGGGCTCCAGCCCTCTGATGTCCCAGAGCAGGGGGGGCTGGAGCCCCACTAAGGTCCAACACTTGGTC
>VFFE01007138.1:384997-410938 GCA_008921705.1 Burhinus oedicnemus | reverse complement strand
TTTTTATTTTTTGGGGGGGGAGGTGGGGCACGGGTGGGGTTGTTTTTTGTTTTTTATTTGTGGCTTCCTTCCCCCTTCTTTGTTTTTATTTATCTTTAATGAACATGTGTTTTGCTTTCAGCATACCATGAAGCCCACCTTTTGCCAGGTAAATCTCTAAAATATCATACTATTGCTTTATATTCAGATTATAAAGATATCAGCATGTATCACAGCTTTTCTCATTGTGACACTTTTTCCTCTGAAATAGTGAAATACAGCTATGGTTTTTTTAAATAATTATCCTACTGTTTGACTGTAGAAGAAAACTAAAAATCAATTTGTCAGTCACTCTGCCTTGTGTTTTTCTTCCAGCTTTATCTCCACCAACTGGGAAATTCACAGTGAATTTCACCATAACAAATCTCCAGTACTCTAGTAATCTCAGAAATCCATATTCTGCAAAGTTTAGTGCTACAGCAAGAGTCCTGACTGCTCTGGTTAGTACAATATATTCCTGGGTTTTTTTGTCTTTGTTATATCTTTCTCATCTAAATATGATTAACTTGCAAAATGCATTCTTTTTCAGCTCGATCAGCTGTTCAACAAGACTAGTATTCATTCTGTGTATACTGGCTGCAAAATGATGGCTTTCAGGTAAGCATAATCACGCAGAGTTGGAAAATACACTTTTTTCCTTTTCATGATGTAGTATGATACACAAATCTCTTAATTCACTTTTACATCATTTAACTTATCACCCAATTCAAGAAACCCAAATCCTTACACTTTGTTCAACGATGTCTTTATAATTTTACTTGAATTCATGCTTGCAGCATCTGAAAGGTCAAGTTTGTTCTCACCATTTTGATAACACACTTGAAAACATCATCATGGGTAAAAAAAAAAACCAAAACAAGAAAGATTTTATTTTCTACCTGGCAATATGGTTGAATTAAATAAAAACCCCATCTGTATGTATCATGAATATTGAATTCTGGAACAGAACAGGATATATCCTATTTTCTCTAGACCTGCACAAAAAATTGAGGACACTGGAGTAGATGCTGTGTGTACCTACAAAACCAATTCTGCTGCTTCCCAGTTTGATCGAGTGATTCTTTACCATGAAGTGAGCGACAAAACAAATGGCATCACCAATTTAGGAATCTACAGCCTGGACCAGGAAAGCCTGTATATCAATGGTAAAGCATCCGTTTTCATGTGGATGGGGGGATATTCATTGGTCTATAGCTGTCTCGTATTAAAGCACGGTAATGACTAGCGTACAGATGGAATAGCATTTGCAACATATATACTTGGGCTCAACCCATGTGCTAGATAATTCACAAAGCTCCTTCACCTACACAAATTCTCCTCAAGCTAGCACCATTTACCTTCAGAGGTTTTGCATTGTCAGTTGCAGCTTTTTTTTCAAATTTTAAATAACATCTGATAAATTACCAAAACATGCAAAGCAGCATGGGTCTTTTTAGTCTGGAGAAGAGAAGGCTGAGGGGGGATCTCATCAATGCTTGTAAATACTTAAAGAGAGGGTGCCGGGAGGATGAGACCAGTCATTTTGCAGTGGTGCCCAGTGATAAGACAAGAGGGAAGGGGCACAAACTTGACCACAGGAAGCTCCATCTGAACATGAGGAGGAACTTCTTTCCTTGGAGGGTGGCAGAGCACTGGCACAGGCTGCCCAGAGAGGTGGTGGAGTCTCCGACTCTGGAGACATTCCAAACCCGCCTGGACGCCGTCCTGTGCAACCTGCTCTGGCAGGGGGGTTGGAGGAGATGATCTCCAGGGGTCCCTTCCAACCCTGGTGAATATGCGATATAAATCTTAAAAGTAAAGGCAGCTAATTTCAGCATAAATTGGGAACCTTCCTCCACCAGTTAAAACAAGTTTTCTTCAAAATAACACCTTGCTGCCCTGTCATAAATAGTTGAAGTGACAGCTCAGAAACAGCAAATCTATTGTCCTTCAGTGGCATTGTTCACCTAAACAATAATCTGATTCGATTATTGTCTCTCATTAGTAACATAAGTCATTACTATTTTGTCCTTTCTTCTTCCAGATTACCATGAAGCCCATCTCATGCCTTGTAAGTACTTTTAGGTAAATAAAAAGCCATAATTGCCCTAAGTGTCAATATACAAGATAGAGATGAATGCCTATTCAGATGTGTTGTCTTTTTTAGCCTTTTAATGGAACTAGAAGTAAAAATAAGGTGTGAATATTTAACAGTGAGAGGAATTAACTATTAAACGCCATTGGTATCAATGTCTCATGAAGCATTTGAATTCAATCGGGATTCCATAGGAGGTCAGTTGGGACTGTGTGAGGAGACCTGTTTGCAGAAACACAGAATTACCCTCTTGGAAGGCTAGAGGGTAATTGATGTTGACATGCAATTCAGGCTTTTCCAACAGCAACACTCCAAGTAAAAAGAATCCAAGGTTGAAAAAAGCTAGACTATCAGGCCAGCATGGTTGAAGGACATCAGGTTTTGTATCCAGCAGGATAAAAGGGGAGATGGAGTTAACCTCAGCTCCTCATCGGAAGTGGTCGGGTACCTGTTTACAGCCCGCTCAGCTATGACTGGCCTTCCACAGGGCTCTGGATGAGCTGGAGAGCCCTCATCTGCTCCACAGCTGTATGCCCTATGCTGTTGCTGACATCATCATTCCATACTGAGCTGCTCAGTGTGGTGCCCATCCACTTCAGCTGATAGGAGCTGCTTTATCCTTGGCTTTAGCAGGTTTGCAAGTATTTCTTTTCTTGCTGTAACAAATTTTGTGCTTTTCTTGCAGCAACATCTCCAGCTCCTCCTCTTGCTAGACAGGGATATTTCACAGTGAACTTCACTGTGACCAATCTCCTCTACACATCAGCATTACAAAATCCAAATTCTAAAAAATTCATTGCTACAAAAAAAGCTCTGGCATACTTGGTGAGTGTCAATCAGGTTCCTCTTGTAGCTGTGTTCTAGTTGGTTTTATTATTTATTCACTATGACTTATCAACTGGCTTTTTTTCTTGGCAGCTTGATCATGTACTCAAGAACAGCAGCATTAGCCCTGCTTACACGGGATGTACAGTGGTGGCACTAAGGTAGGCACGTCCTGGAAGTGTTACAGAAGATGAGCAATTCAAATTTTAGCCGACAATAGGATTATGCAGAAATCTTTCCTTTGCATGTAATTCCTTCCTGACTTTGTTTCCTCCTAGCCTGGTAGAACCTGTTAAGTCCTAGAGAGTGCCAAGTAGAGTTACACCTCATTTATGATCCCTTGTGATGGGGTGGTTATTACATAATTTCTTCTGATTGCGCTTGCATTGATTTCACACCAATTCAGCACTAAAGAGGATAATCTAATTTTAAATACATTTCAGTTAGATCATAAAAATGCTGCTCCAGTTGTATAAAACAGCATAATACTAAATTTCCAGAATTTGAGGGCTTTCTTTCATTTAATAACATTGTTTTATAGTATTTTAAGGGGAAACCCAATTCCATGGTAGCGTGCAAGCAAACTCAAACAAATACACAGAAGTGTGATTCAGGCCCGCAAACAAGCGCGTGATTTTTTTCAGGTCTGTGAAGAACGGAGAGGGCACTGCCACAGACGCAGTCTGCACATACAGAGCCAATGCTACCACTACTGAATTCGACCGAATCAAGGTTTATCATGAGGTCAGCAAGATGACAGCCAGCTGCACTGAGCTGGGACCCTACAGGCTGGATGCAGCGAGTTTTTATGTCAGTGGTAAGTGGCTGAGCTGATGCCAGGAGGGAATCCTCTCCCGACGGCTGATTTGGTATTAGGAGGAATTGAATTACTACGTAACTACAGAAGCAATAAAACCTGGAGAAAGAGCAAGAGCAAATGCTAACCAAAGCAGAGGAGCCACTGTCACTCATCACCTTTGCACCTTGTTATTCCTTTGAACTAAGTAACTTAGCCAAATACAATACATCATATCTTAATACAGCATAGGTCATTCTCCAGAGAACATAAGGACTGGCCTCTGAAGGTGCACTATGGCATGTGCTCCCCTGCAGAGGAACAGCGCTAGAACCAGACACCACTTGACAAAAGTCATACTTAAGTTGTCAATGTAGAAGTTAAACTGGATTTAGGGCATGGGTAAATTCCCTCTCAACATCCCGAAGGATGGGAGAATCCTGTGCACTGCTCTACAAGAAAGGCAGCAGCTTGCCAACAACATACAGCAGCATGAATGTGCATCTATGCCTAGACAGTCATCAAATCAGTCTTTCCTAGTAGTACACAGGATCTCTCAGATAAAAACAATTCAAGGTCTGTATTCCACTGTGTGACAGACCTTCCAAATTGTAAGCCAGTTTCTCAAATACTGTCCTTTTTTCTTCCCCTCACAGGTTATAATGAACTGCAACCTGGACTATGTAAGTACCTTTACATTCGAACTGAAAGGGCAAGAAGATTTTGTTAATTAGCAATAGCCAAAAAAGAAGGCTGAACTAAGCCAGAGCACTACTAGACTTGTAGAACAGTGTTAAGAGAAATTGGGAGCCTGTTAGGGAACCACAACTGCTATGACCCTGAAGCCAACTAGAATATCAGAGTATTTTTCTTATAGTGTTTCCTCTAGGGATGATCATAAATTGTATTTTCAAGCAATGGTTTGCCTTGCTTATTACAGCTTTTGGTCAAAGAACAGAACCTCTGTCACCAGCAGTGAGGAACTTCACGTTGAATTTCACTATAACCAACCTCCAGTTCACTGCAGACCTGGCCATGCCAAGTTCTAAAAAATTCAAATCAACAGAAAAAGTCATGTACCATTACGTAAGTCTGGCAAAATGATGCCCTGCATGGGCACATTTCTTTTAATATCCCTAATCTCTTACCTTTGCCATGACATTTTACTTAAATATTATTATTAAATTTCTAGGTTGACCCTTTACTCCAAAAAAGCAGCATCGGCTCCGCTTATATTGGCTGCAAAGTAACAGCGTTCAGGTAAGTCATGTCTGGGAAAAGTCTGCATTACCCGCTGCTGAAAGAGTTGTTTCCCATCTCTTAGCATTCAACATATTAATGTAACGTCACCAAGTCATTTTCTTATATGCGTCTTTGATCTTCTAAAAGTTAAGACGGACTCTCAATAATGGCTAAAATATCCTAAAACAATGCCTCATTTCCTAGGTCAAAGAAGGACAGGGATGACACGGGAGTAGATGCCATCTGCAGCTATAGAGATGAGCCTTCAGATGCCAAGTTCAGCAGAGTGACAGTTTACCAGGAGCTGAGCAATATGACAAATGGCATCACCACGCTGGGACACTACAGCCTGAACAGCCAGAGCCTCTATATTAATGGTAATGAGACCACCTCAAGGCATTGCTCCTTATGTTGACACAGACTATTTTGGAATGAGAGCAAAGAGGATCATATACACCTCTTGAAACAGATACCAAAAGGTAGAGGGCAAAAAACTGTCAGAATCACTAAGTTAACACAGTCATGAATTTAGTAACCATGGTTTCTAATAAAAACCCACATGTCTAGTCCTGCTGAGACCTTCTTGGACTATTTTCCTAATATTTGCCCATTTCTTTTTCAGGTTACAATGAACCACACAGTCCGTCACGTAAGTACCTTTAAAAACAGATACCTATTAAAGCTACTCAGAGGCATAAGTTGATTTTGTTTCCCCCTGATTTGGCAATGCTCATAAGATTACAAAGTATGTGAAATGTGTGAGCGTGTTCATATGTTTTTCTGCTCTAAACATAAAGAAAAAAGTAACAGTACTGTGTCTTATGAAAATCCTGTTCTTAATTTACCTGTGTAACTTCTGTTCTGTCTTACAGTGGTGAAGCCAACCACCACACAAAGCCCAGGACCAGTAACAGAGCAATTCACACTAAACTTCACAATAATCAACCTCAGGTTCACAGCAGACCTAGGCACACCAAATTCTGCTAAATTCAATTCGACTGAGAAAATAATGCAACATTATGTAAGCAAAGTCACATTGTTTTTTTTTCACTGAAATCACCCAATATTTTGGGGTTCCCATACTCACAAAGACCTTTCCTTGTCAGATTGACCTCCTGCTTCGGAAGAGCAGCATTGGCCCCTATTTCACTGGCTGCAAAGTAACAGGATTCAGGTGAGCGATATAGATGAGAGATTAACTTTGAACTTTAGCAAATGGATTTCCTTATGCTTGACTGACAACTAATAACAGCTCCTTTTTCAAGAAGTCAGTATCATTATAATAAAGCTTCTGTACATTTTTGAATGGCCCTTATCTTACAAAGCCTTTTTCTTTGTAATACCATCTCTCTAATTTCTGCAGTTCACCTCTGAGAACTAGGGACAGATTTTAATTGTTTTGTGTTATTTTAGTCACATCAGAGAAAAGCCAGATTTTTGGAATAGCTAACAATTTTCATGATACTCAATTCCTCAGGTCGGTGAGGAATAGGGCTAACACAGGAGTAGACACCATCTGCAGCTATGGAAACGGCTCCCAAGTGCCCAGGTTTGACCAAGCTAAGGTTTACCAAGAACTGAGGAGCATGACAAATGGCATCACCAACTTAGGAATCTATAACCTGGACGACAAGAGCCTCTATATCAATGGTAAATGCTTGATTTTCTCATTCCTCCAGGCACCAGAGCAGTTTGGGGCTACCTAGGGCATTAGGGAGCATGTCAATGTAGGAAAAAATAGTGACCTCAAGGAAAAGGTGGTCCCGCTGGAGTTTACTGCATAACACGCTTAAGATGAAGTGTATGCTTCCAAGAACGTTTTCACATAGACATTTTTGAAGATTTTAATTTCTATATTACATTGAAGAGTGACTTAACTTTAGTCTTGACCTCAGTCTTCACCTGCCTATGAACATTTCACCTGATTTCTATCCCACCAGTATTTAATTTAAACAGCAGCACATATATTTTCTCATTGTAGTCTTCACTATCATAAAAGCACCTTGTTCTGCTTAGGTTGTTTGCGGTAGGTTGTTTGTTCGATAGATTCACACCCTCGGGGACTGGTTCTGATGATTCATTCCCAAGTCATCTATTTAATCATCCCCTCTTCTCCTTCATTCTCTTAAGCGTACAGTTCTCTTACGTAACGTTTCTCTTGCATTTCCTTTCCAGGTTACAACGAACCACTTGAGAGATCATGTAAGTGTTTTGCCAAAGTCATTCCAGAGAAAAGCTATCAAAGGAGCGGTGCGCTCAGAAAAAATAAAAGGGGAAGAGATTCTCCAGAGTAGCCTTGAAGCATGCTAGGATTGGGAGTGCCTTTGAAAGCAAAGATAGCTTTTTGTATAGCAAGATCATAATCCTTCTCCCCTTTCCTTACAGCTCTGAGCACGACTACCGCACCAAGCCCGACATCGAGGCATTTCACGCTTAATTTCACCTTGACCAACCTCCAGTACACTGCAGATCTGGAGGCACCGAGTTCCCGCAAATTCATTTCCACAGTGAAAGTTATCAACCATTATGTAAGTCTGGCTCTGGTTTTGCCCATTTTGTGTTACGGTGGTGATCCTAATCTGCCCGCATTAAACTCAAGACAAGCTTTCAAGTTCTCAGTTGTACTTTTTTTTTTTTTGACAGATTGACCCTCTTTTCAAAAGAAGCAGCATAAGCTCTGCCTACGCAGGTTGTAAAGTGATGAGATTTAGGTAAGATTTCTGAAAGTGCAATTAACCGTTTCTTTATCTGCTCTTATACACCTTAAATTTGCATAAGTTCTGATTCCAGAAAACGCAAGCCAGTGACACCTCCCTGTCTGTTCATGCTTTTCTTGCTGGTAAAATCATTTTGGTATCTATACGTCACTGCCACAAATCTTGAGAATCTGCTGAAAGATGTAGGAGCCCAATTGCACTGATAGTTTCCAGTGGCTGTTGTTCTTAGTCATACAAATTACACAGGCTGTTCTGTAAGCATCAGTGGTGTCCTAAAGAGCACGTCTGACATTTTTCCTCAGGTCTGGGAGAAACAGGGATGACACAGGTGTAGACGCTGTCTGCAGTTACAGAAACAGTGACAGCCTTGCCAGGTTTGACAGAGAAAAGGTTTATCGTGAGCTGAGCGCCATGACAAATGGTGTCACCAAACTAGGGCACTACAGCCTGGAGAAGAACAGCCTGTATGTCAACGGTAAGCATCCGTGACCTGTATCAAGATATGATTTTGGGGTCACTTCGAGATCGCTTCTCATTCTTCCACTCCAATGGAGCTTGAACGCTAATGAACTTCACCTTTGGTTTGCTGGTATTCTGTAGGTTTTGACACTATGACAAAACCAATCCAGCGTGATATTGCCTTTCTAGAAGCATTTCCACCACTTAAACCATACAAATTCCTGGGGGAAATCTTTGTTACATTATATAATCTAAACAGGGATATACCTGTATTGCTTTTGTGGTATGGATAGATGTGATGTAAAAATAAATACACTCTACCTTTTTTATTTAGGTTTCCCCGTCACAGACACAGCTAACATCAGAAAGCCTGTCTTGACTGAAGCTTCAGCCAAACTGGGCTACAGACTGAGCTTTAGAATAGTCAATGAAAATCTAACTAACCCAGACTCCCAGTCTCCAGAATACAAAGCAGCAGTGGAAAGCATCGGTAACAAGGTAAGGAGCTGCAGCTCAATTACCATCATGTCTGCACTGGTCCATTTTTGCAGTGGCTGCCATAGATTTATTTTTTAATTAAAAAAATAAATCAGCATTTGAGAACAAAAATTTCTAGAATCTAAAAAGACAAGATTGGTCTATGAATCACTTTTTTATGTTACATGTGGTCTTAAGAAATTATCTCCAGCCAAAGACATGCACTACAAGATGCAAGAGGTTTAGGTCATCTGCTAAATGCACACTCACTCAGCATTTCAGTCCCATCTCTAGAAGTGTATACAAATCTCTGCCAGCTCAGAGGTCCGCACCCCCATAATTCATTGCTGAGAATCCAACACATTCCCTTCAGCACCAATCTGCCAACATAACAGCCCAATAAAGCCCTAGTTAGGTAGGCTTTGATTTTTAGATGAAGCCGTAACGTTCCATACTTTGAGTTCCGAGTCTGCACTGGCTGTGAGATGCGGATGAAGATGACAGCTGCCAGTCAGCAGATTGTGCTGTTTAACACTGGTAGCTTGCTCGGATAAGACAGAAAGGCTTGCCAAGCTGGAAGTCAGACTCCATCACCAGAAGGCATATTCTGCAGTAAAAACCAACTCGCATGAAATCCAACTAGCCAAAAAAACCAAACCCTGGTATTTTTCCAAAGTTAGAGGTCCTTCTGCTGCCCTAAAGCATCTACCATGGGGCTCAGACCTCATGAATATTTAATGTGATATTTTTATTTCAGATGAATCAACTATACCATCAGAGCAACCTGCGAGACCAATTCCTGAACTGCAGTATCACAAGGCTGAGGTCAGTGATACAATCTGATTTTGTTTGAAAGGTTGCCACACCCTGGCGCTCTTCCCCAGTGGCCAAGTACCATTGTCCTCTGCAGAATTCCTCCCCTCCATTCTCATGTTGGAAATTACTTGCTTCATACCCTAAGAAGTCATTTCCAGACTTCCCAGAATTCATCAGTTTGAATTTTTCCTGACTTGGTATGGACTGACATTTTTCTAAGTGTCAGCCGGGATTTCTGCAAGGCACCCGTAGGTCTCCGAATATCTCAGTAACTACCATCAATCTTACCTCTTAATGAGGATGGAATATTGACCCTGCAACCTCTGCCCTCCTTCTCCTGACTTGGACTCCACTAGGTTTTGAGAGTGGGCTTCAGGCACAGCTGTAGTGTCCTACTCTAGATGGGAAGGGGCTTGGACAAGGGACCCTCACACAGGGTAAAAGCTTTTAAAAAAAAGCGCTGATCATTCGTTGTATGCATGCAGTATAACCTAAGTTTGCAGAGAGAAGAGGTTGTGGTATTACATTTGCTGTTCCTAGCCAAAGGAAAAGCCTAAAGCAACCTGTTCCACATCCCTCAATAGCATCACATTAGCTTAAAAACACTTAACAGTGAGAATGGCAGGAACCCTTCAGGAAACCCTTTCCTGCATGAAGACATGAAGAAGTTTTATGGTTGTCAGCCTATTTATCTCAGAACCTTCTGTTCCTCTGTCCACAGGGCTGGATCCATAGTGGTCGACTGCAAGTGCTTTTTCCAGCCGGAGCCCAGCATCAACAGGGCTGTGGTTGAAAAGGCTTTTCAGGACGGGACTTCAAATGCAACCGGACTATGGCTGGGAAGCACTTACCAGCTGGAAGGATTCTCAGTAGACAGTACGTAGAGCTCAAATCACAGCTGCCCAGTTTCCACCCAGGCCAACCCACTTTGCCATGGCATAGTCAGAGTCCCCCAGTTTCTGGTCTATCAGAGGGTGTGTTGGGGGTGGGGTGTATGGAAATATATCGATGTTATCAAGTTGAATCACTAAACTCCGGTGGGAGCTGGGCCAGTCCTTTGTCACATTCAGTCTGGCCCAGTGTAGCCCTTTAGTCCTCAGTGGCTTAAGGTGTTACTTGTTGTGAAAACATAAGAAAATGAACATGTAACTACTCACTGTAACTTCAAACATTTCAAGATAAACTTCTGGCTTTTTGCAAATGTACAACTTCCCAAAGAAATGAGTGGCCTAGTACATTGCTGAAGGACTGATTCAAAGAGTAGACTGGGAATTTGCTATCAGACCCAAATGCAACTGAAGTTCTGTTAATCTATTAAGACTTCTTCACATTTCCTCAGCTAAAAGCCTGCAGATCAATGCTGCTTGGTAGAAGAGCCTCTGTTTCTCTCTGCTAGAATTTATACTGACTTTTCCTCTCAATTTTCAGGCTTGGAATTAGCAATTGAGGCAGCAACTTACAAGACACCCCTCAAGTCTGGCAAAGAAGACTTCAGATTGAACTTCAGAATCTCCAACCTTCTGTACTCTCCAGAACTGCAGGACTCCAGGTCACAGATGTACCACGTGAACAAAGAGAAAATCGAGAAAGAGGTAAAACTAATAGCAATAGCTTGATTTCCCTGTCCAAATTAAAGAGGTATTGAATTTACTCAATTTTCCTCGATTGTTTTGTTTCTTCCCATCAGCTTGATGTATTCAGAACTGGCAGGCTGAAGGACTACTTTGCTGGTTGTACCGTTGAGAAATTTGGGTAAGTCCTGCTTCAGAAGTGTTTTTTTTCGAGTCCCAAAAGAGCAGGTAGCAGAGAAGGCACTCAAAGCCACAGGGTGGTGTTTATGCCTCACTGCCAGCCTTTGTGCTCTGGATGACACATAGGAGGCACCTTCATTCACTGTCAGTTTTGCCTTTACTACAAAAGGTTTCTGTCCAAATGAGAGGTGGTTTTGTTTCCATGCTAGCAAAGCTATTTCCATGCATAAACAATTCCAGAGTAAAACAAATACATTCGTTCTCTCATTTAGCTTATTCAAATGAGCTAAAGCTCCACTGAAACACATTAGCAAAGCAATCATCAGAACTGACCAGCCCGAGATCAAAATCTACTTCTGTGTGATTTCAACACCTCTCTGGAGGAACAAAAAAACGCTGAGCTGATTTACCTCTCAGAAATGCCTTGCCTGGGATTAAATCAGGGGGTGGATTTCACAAACCTGCACGAGTTCCTGTTTCATCTAGCATAAACTGCAGAAACTGATCCCAGGCTACTAAAACATCACTTAGACATCTGCAAACCTGACCCTGATTCTGAATCCCTCTCCCTGCCTCTACTCGGCTCTGCCTTTTATTTTTTTCCTCCCATAATGGTGATTCTGGCTGTCATCCTCCAGGCCTGTCCATGGGAAAGCTTACACCAGTGTTGCCTCCACCTGCAAATTCATATTGGATCCCTTCTCAAGGGCTGTACAAAAGCAAGAGGTCTACGAGGAGCTGAAACGCCTCACGCACGGGTTCACCGAGCTGGGCCCCAGCTACGAGCTGGAAGAGCAGAGCCTGGTTGTTGAAGGTGAGAGCGCCTGCGGTGACTCTGTGGGAATGTTTATTAGTTTTATTTTAATCACTTCTAGAGTGCTCTATGTCTCACCTGTCCCACCCTGTATTTCCAGGTTACTCTCCGGTCAAGACAGATGAACAGGAGTCCGAAAGATCTGGTAAGTGGTTTTAGGGAGGGATTGACCCTACAGCGACTGAATACTTGAACTGTAGCAAATTCGCATCACACACCTTGAAATGGAGACTAGACTCATACAAGAGCCCAGAAATCTGGGACTCTTGGTAGGCTGGTGGCAAAGAGCAGGTACCACCCCAGCCAACCCGAGGAAAATGGAAGTGAAGGACAGGCAAAAGCAATACAATTTGGGAAGCTGTTTTGGAACTCTGGCACCAGTAAATTTTGGTAACTGCACTATTTACAAAAAAACCCCAGATATGGTGTTGTAAGCTTAGCCACAACCCCAGAACTAACAGTAAACAGGAGGAAAAAAAAGTAGTCTGAACTTTTGCTTCTCCGTGCACCACAAACATGCTGGCAAAAGTAACTACAGCTTTTGCTGACACCCTCAGTCCTGTCCCCTTCCCCAGAAGAGTCCAGCTAAGAGAACTTTGTCTCTCTGAAACCATCTGAGGGCTCTGACGCTTGCTGAGGTGGCATTGAAAGTTGTAAATCCTTGGACCCTCACTCCATTTTACCAAAGTTTCTGTGCATCCTGCCCATATTCGCATTGCTGGGGCGTGCTTGCCCTGCAGGCAGGGAAGGCCAGACCCTGCCTTTCAGCAATTTTGCCTCACCTATACAGTACTTTTGAACTTCACCCGGGCAAGATCTCCCTCTCTGTGCCACGTACAAGAGTCCAAAAAACCTGATGTGCCTGTATTTTGCCTTTGCAGGGCTGCAGTTCTGGGCAATTATCCTCATCTGCGTTTTCTCCCTGCTTGGCTTCATCTTCCTCCTCTTGTTATGCTTCCTGGTAAGTGGCCCCTTTGCTGTCCTACCTCTAACTTGACACCAGCAGCGCTCGGCCATCTGGGGACCTGCAGGAGGGACATTCGGACACATCCACAAGAAGCCCAGTGGGAGCAGTACCTGACATGCATGGTCATGCCAAATCCTCCTTCAGTTACTGCCAACTCTTTCAAGGACTTGTGCACAGGAGGATGGGGAAGAGTATTTCTAGTCAGCTAAGTAGGTTTCTAAAAAAGGAAGCACTGGATCATGAATGAGAGAGTCCTTTGCAGAGAGAAAAATATAAAACCAAAGGTAAGGCCAAGATGACAAGCAGGTTGAATTGGGGATCTCCTACAGCATTTCCTAAACCTCTTCCCTGTTCAAACATCTGCAGAATAATCAGGTTACAGATAAGTCAGTGCAGAAGACAACATTTTTAATAACCTGTAGGAATCACATCCGGAATTTTGTATTCAATGCTCTTAACATACAGACTGTACAGCCTCGCAGGGCTGTACTCCAGCTGCAAACCCTTGGAAAGAGCAGGGGAGATCCTCCTCTGATCTCTGCTGTTGATTTGATGGGGACAGCATCTTAACAGCACTGTTTCAACAGTAGCTGTGTTTGCTTTGCACCAGCTAGAAGAGAACAGCTAAATCCACCGAGAGCATGGATTACTGAGTTCAGGAGTAAAAATTAGTCAGCAAGATTTAGAAGAGGAAAACCCTCAGATTCAGAACTGGGGGTTGTGCTACTCTCTGCCCAGGCAGCTTTAGGCAAGTGTCTTAATCACAGGGTCATAGAATCATTTAGGTTGGAAAAGATCTTTAAGATCATCTAGTCCAACCATTGACCCTACTCTACCAGGTCTGCCACTAAACCGTGTCTCTAAGCACCACACCTACACGACTTTTAAACACATCCAGGGATGACGACTCCACCACCTCCCTGGGCAGCCTCTTCCAATGTTTGATAACTCTTTCAGTGAAAAATTTTTCCTAATGTCCAGCCAAAACCTCCCCTGGCGCAACTTGAACCCGTTTCCTCTTGTCCTATCACTGGTTACTTGGGAGAAGAGACCAGCTCCCATCTCACTATAACCTCCTTTCAGGGAGCTGTAGAGAGCAATAAGGTCTCCCCTCAACCTTCTCTTCTCCAGACTAAACAATGCTAATTCCCTCAGCCGCTCCTCATAAGACATGTTCTCCAGCCCCCTCACCAGCTTTGTTGCCCTTCTCTGGACACGCTCCAGCACCTCAATGTCCCTCCTAGACTGTGGTGCCCAAAACTGAACACAGGACTCAAGCTGCGGCCTCACCAGCGCTGAGTACAGGGACACCATCACTTCCCTACTCCTACTGGCCACACTATTCTTATACAGGCCAAGATGCCATTGGCCTTCTTGGCTACCTGGGCACACTGCTGGCTCATGTTTAGCCAGCAGTCCACCAGGACCCCCAGATCCTTTTCTGCCGGGCAGCTTTCCAGCCACTCCTCCCCAAGCCTGTAGCATTGCCTGGGGTTGTTGTGACCCAAGTGCAGGACCTGACACTTGGCCTTGTTAAACCTCATGCGGTTGGCTTCAGCCCATCGATCCAGCCTGTCCAGATCTCCCTGCAGAGCCTTCCTACCCTCCATCCCCACCTGGCAACATGGTTTGAGGGCATCTAATGAAGGGCAAAGACTTTTTTTGGCATTAACACTGCTCTTTTCCCACCAGATCGTCTTTTGCCTAAGAAGAAAGTCTCATCTATACCAGGTTCAGCAAGGCATGTACGGGGTGTACTTCCCACATCTGAACACAAGGAAAGTGCATTGACGTGACAGATGAAGTCTGTCTCCACAGACCTGTTCGTCCATTGATGAAGGAAAAATGTTTACATGTACTAGAAAAATGTTCCTTTAATAAATTATGTTTAGCATTTTCTTTTGTCTTGAGGCAAATCTTTGCACTATTACCACAACTATTTTCATACTGTGGGAAACTGCCAACAACGCAGATGTTGAGGAAAACATTTTTTTTTTTAAAGCACTGCAGTATTTTATACAAATATTACACAACCAACAGAAAATGAAGACTACCAGGAACTGCGGTTTGCAGGGCTCTTCAGTGTTAACGTCAGTTTTCTAAAAAGGCTTAAAATTATACTAATTTGTAGATTTTTGGGACTGACTACTGTAAGCTTAAAAACTTCACCTAGATTTTAGCTTTTTCCTCAATTTATCTTTTAAAATGTAAGTATCTTAAACTGATTAAAACATTTCATATATTTAAAGTGACATCAAAGGATTGTGTAAAGATACATTGCTAAATCCGAGCGCGATACGGTCACCCTGTGTCTTTTGAGATTGGTACTGATTTCAGCTGAATAAATGCCACGTTTATTGCCATGAAACTGTATTTCCTTCTATTTCCTCTGTAGCGACACTTTTCATCCCAAATCAGAAACTACTTTTGCCCTGGTGAAATCCCTGAGTTTTTGCTCCTCGGTTGTCCAGGGCTTCCCATAGCGCAGGATTTGACCTTCTCCCACCCCTCCAGACCCCCTGAGCCAGCCAGACTTGCCCGAGAGTGCCTGGTGTGTGCCTCAATTTTCTACAGAACACAGGAGATGGTGCTGATCTCTAGGTAATTATTTGATACTAACGTTAGATGAATTCTGCTGAAAGTGAAAGCACTAGAATTAATGAAACCACGATTAGTCATGAATCCTTCCACTGCAGGCAATGTTTCCACGCAATCAAACCGGCTTTTTACTTTCAAAGTACAGCTCCTCAACGGCGAGTCGGACCAGTTCATCCCCCGGGTCAGGTTCCTCAGTGCAGAGCGGAGGATTAGAAACCTGTTTGCTCCATCAACCAAAGGTGTTCAAGCACCCACTATTATGTCAGTGACATCGGATTAAAAGCTTTCACAGCTGATTGCAAGAGACCTTTGCAGGTTTCCATGCCACCCAGCGTGCCCTGGCTGCCACAGCCACTGCATGACAGAAGCGCCGAGAGCAGAAAGGACTTCCCAGGTTGGGCTTTGATGGCAGGCGCTCAAGAAAAGCTGCACAACAGAGCAGGGCTGGTGGGGTCCAGCCTTTAGAGCACCAGCTCCTGACTTGGCAGTGCTGGGTAAAGCCCCGGATCTTCAGCCGATTCCCTGCTGCGCCACCGCTACCTTCATCCTGCTCCCCTTTCACCACGGAGCCCCGTCTCTTCCACTCAAAAACACACAAATGATGCTAATAACAGCGCAGGGTGCGGAGATGTGACAGCCGGAACATGCTGGGAGAGGAAGGTGCTATTTTACGGACCTGTTTCCCAGGGGTTCTGAATTTTCTTTTTTACGCCACAGGAGAAGAGCTGCCTCTCAGCACCATGAGCCACACCACCACCGCCTCCTCCCCCAGGCTCTCCCCACCAGTTTTCTGGGAACAGGAGAAGCCCAGCACACATTGCGGAGTGCTGCCACCACTGTCCTGTCCAGCCCTGGGGACAGAAAGGAAGGCAGAAAATACAGCAGTGTCCCAGGGGAGCTCCAGACAGTGCCCCAAGCCCCAGGACAAGCCTGAGAAGAGCGGGGCAAATTTGTGTCTGCTCAAAAGAAAGGCACATATAGCTGATCTAATTTAGAAAAGCTTCAGCTCCGATGCAGCACAGCAGCACCCAGCTCTGCCCGACCTGCTTGCGGGGGCTCCAAAGAGCCAAGACCACCATCCCGGCAGCACCATGAGACCCCATTTCCTACGGGGCCGTTGCAAATGCGCCTTTCTGCAGAAAGAGCTGTAGACAGACATGCCGAGCATCCCCCTCTCCCTGGCACAGCCACCAGCACTCACAGGCAGACCAGGACGTGCCACGTACGTCCCACCCCACACACCTTTGCCACCACGGGCAGCCCCCCCAGCCCTGACCCCACGGGCAGGGGGAGTCAAACCCCAGCCCTGCCAGCTGGTCTCCCAAAACTAAAGCTGAAACAGGCTAAGGAAGGTGCACCAAAACAACCGAGATGGGTAAAGGGGCTGAAGAGCTGAGAAAGAGCAGCAGCTTGCAGGGTGAAAGGGCCACGCTTGAGCACACTGTGCGGGCGGCGGGTGCCCACAAGCCTCCCCGCAGGGCTGCTTTCCAAGAGGAAGGAGCCCTCGCATACCACGGTGCTTCTCAGCATCCCCCACGCTGTCGCAATGCGTTTCGTGTTATGGTTGGACACCTGCCCACGTTTGCTATGGAGCCGCTGTTCCCAAACAGGGGCCCCTGGCAAAGCTGCTGGGGCCAGGCCAGCTCGGCAGTGACGCAGGTGGCTCTGGCACGGTGACCTGGCCCCGGTCAGGGATTGGCGCTGGGCAAGGGCAGAGAAAGCCAACGAAGAGGCTCAGCTTGACCTCCAGGAGCTGCCCTGGACCCAGTTCCACCAACACCCACAGCAAAACCCTCCGTGGCTTCTTCCCCCCGGCACAATCTTTGGCCTCCGGCTGCCTCTGCTCTGCAGATGCACCGGGGCTGCTCCTCAGCATTTCTGTCCTTGTCTTCACACAGCCCAGCCCAGCGGTCCCTGCTGCTACCGGTGTCCAAACTGGCATCTGGCCGCACCTGAGCGCCTCCCTTCCCATCACAGGGCTAGGCAGACCTGCCCAGCCCCGCCTCGGTAATTATGTTTAGTAAGAGACAGTTTATCCATCTCCTTTTCAGGTCTTTAACCATTTTGTGCTGAACACCGGCAACAAACCTGAATTGCAGCGATAAAAGATTCAGCTGCTTCTCCTCGTTCTCCCCAACAATTCCTATTCAATTTGGCTCTTAGATAGAAAAATGCTCTGTCTGCTTTGGAAACAGTCATGAAAAAGCCCTTTGTGCAACAAGGGCACCATTCAGCGAGGGCACCGTTTCCCAACGGCAGAACTCCATCCGCTTCCACCATCGGCCAAGGAGAACCTGGACAACCTCAGTTGCCTGGTCCAGAGCAGGACCCAGACTACCCAACCCATGCTCATGTTGCAGTAAAATTGATATTAACTAAAAAAAAAAATGAAATGTGAAATGTAATTGAAGCAACTAAGAAAACCTACTACTGCTAAAGTCCTCTATACTGCTCCAACACTATTTAATTATTTACCTAATATTAAAATAAGGAAATAGTAACTAGACGTGATTTATCTACGATTCAATTAAGGAACTGACCACTAGACAATGTAGCTTTGTTGATAAGTAGGGTATTCCTGTCAAGAGAGTGATGAACTGTAGGCCTGGTCAGCAAACCGAGAAAACCACCTGGAACTGCCAAGGTTAGAGGAGAAGTAGGTAAAAGGTAATTTTGGCAGGGGGCAATCGCGACCACCGACTCATTGACCACATCCCCAAACGACACCACCTACGCAAGAGAACAATGGAAGAAGACAACAGAGTCTGGGCATTAATTTACAGGGAAGGTGAAGAAGTCTTGACCAATCATTAAAGAGAATAATAATGAATATGTAGTAATTGTTTGAATATGTAATAATTAATGTGCAAAAGTGGAGATTTTTGAAACTAAGGTGTGCTCCCATTTTGGGATGAGCACCCCATTTCTGTGCATTAATGGAATAAACTTGGAAATACCTCTGCTCTGGGTGTTACTAGCTTGCACAGTGGGTAAAGAACCCAGATTTGGGACAACACGCAGACACCAGCAGCGTCCAGCCCCAGCTTCGCTGCCGGGATTTACAGCTCCACAGGCCAGGGCACATCCTTTCCGCTCATCCTCCTCATCGCTTCATCACTAATTGCGCCTCATCAGCCATTCTCCTGCCCTGCTGCACTGCTCACCAGCAGGAGAGCTGCTCTGCACCCAACCAGGAGCTCAATTTGTGAAACGCTTGCTTTATCAGGAGCAAAAGCTTTATTTTGTCGGCACCACAATCGCTGGATTTTGTGTCCTGTCCCCCCTTCACCAGCCCGCAAGCAGCAAATAGGCTCTTTCCTCTGCGCGAGCACGCCTGCACCTCTCCAGTAAAAAGCACCAGATTTAGGGGCAGCAGGAGAAAAAAATTAGGAAATTATATTTTTATGCCTCAGCTTGCAGTTTGCCCAACCCGTCAGTGAAAGAAGGAGCATTGAGGCACATGCGAAGTTTCATCAGCTCTTGCGCCCGCAGCCCAGCCCAGCCCCCCGGTGCAAAAGCCGGATCCGTGCTGCAAATGGCCGGACAGCAGCATCCCATCCTGCTGCCTGGTGTCACCGGCACGTTCTCCAAACAGCCCCGGGAAACCTCCCCAGGCGCAACCACAGCGGCTCAGCAGTGCCCACCTCCAGCGGGGGTAAGCCCCCGTGGTGCCAGCTGGCCCGTGGGGGGCTGTCACCTCCGCGAGAGCACGGAGCAGGACTTTACAAGAAGTGACAAGCCCTTGTCCTGGTTTGAGGTAAAACAGGACTGATTTTGTTCAGGAACTTTGCTTTTTAGCTCAGCCTCTTCTAACTGCTGAAATTAACAGCATGTTGTGCAGAAAACTGTTTGCTCTCAGAGTGATAAGACCTGAGTAATCGTAATTTATGCCAAGGAATGGGATGCAGAGAGGCTCTTGCTTATCCTGATTGCTATAACGACCAAGGGCAGCCAACTTTGTTATTTTCCCCATTGGAGGGTGGGAAGCGGAAAAGCATAGAGGGGTCACCCCTGCGGGGAGGAGCGGACAGGACAGGGGACCCAAACCTGACCCACAGGGTGTTCCATCCCATCGGCCTCATGCTCAGTGTAACAGCTGAGGGATCAAAGGGTGAGCCCTCCTTCAGTGGCCAGCATCCAAGGACCATCTGTCTGCCTTTGATCCCGATCCTGAATCCATATCCAGAATCCAGTTCCTATCCATCACTGAGTCCACTCTGGGACTTCCCCAGTGCCAGCCAGTGACGAGGTCGTCATCCTGGGAGCTCAGTACGGTTTTGTATATATGTAATTATTTTCTTTTTTATTTTATTATTAATATTTCATTGAAGTAGTTCAGTTCCTTCCCAACTCAAATCTGTTTCTCTCCCCTGCCTCCCTCCCAAGCAGGGCAGGAGAGAGCATCTGTCCTTCCGCCCGATTTGGCCAATCCAGCCCAAACCACAACACCCTGCGGGAATCCAGGAGCTGTTTTCCCTGGCTGTAACCACAGCCACAGAGGAGCTGCGCTAGGCACACTGTACCCAGTGACGGATCCTCCCGGGGCGCTGGCTTCTGGCTAAACAGCATTACAAGAAATAACAACAAAAAAGCCCCAAAGATGACCACAACCCCCCCCAGGACACGTGAGCTGGCACCAGCCAGAGCTGGGCAGCACCATTCGCTTTTCCACCACATTCCTGCCAAAAAGCAGACGATACCGTCAAGCACGCCGGCATTACCACACCGGCTCAGGATACAGAGGCAGAAAAATCCCGTTGCGGGGGCCAGAGGTGCCTCCCCGCTCTCTTTAACCATGACTTTCCAGTTGATCTTACCTGGTCCGAAGAGCCTTACTGCAGTCCAGGACCTCAACCCCACCACTGGGACACCGTCGCTAAACCCATGTTTTTCACGCCAGACTGAGCGAAGAGCCCGACGTGTCATGCTGCAAACGCGGCCCCTGGTCCCAGGGACATTTCTACAGCTGCGGCAACGCTCCTGCATCTGCCACTAGCCCATTATTCAGAGGGTGCCAGGCTCAGCAGTGGCCACAACTCTCCCCCTGGCCCTCAAGCCTTTTGGGGAAGGCACCGTTTCACCAGGAGACAACCAAAGGGGGCTTCGCAGGACGAAGAAAGAGCAATTCAACCCCATTGGTAAAGGAGGGGGGAAGGTGGGATATTTGCTCAGGACCTCCCACAGCAAGGCAGACCTCTGTCCTTTTTGGGACAGACCATAGACGAGGCAAGGTGGCCTGGTGAGACCCCAGGACACACAGTAACCAGTTGGGGACCCGCTGCCACCACCTCAGACCCAGCTGATGTCACAGTTCCCTTTGTCAATGATCCCGCCCAAACCCACTCGGGGTGGGGGGGGAGCCCCTGGGGAGGAGTGTGCTTCTGCCCAGCTCTGCAGGGACCAAGAGATGGGGGCTCCCCAAACTGGAGACCAGGACCACCTATGAGAAGGCACTCGCCCCCTGATGTCTGCACTGCTCAAATATCCCCAGGACCACGCAGGCCTGGGGTCTGTGAGCATCATCTCCTCTAACACCTCCAACTCCTCCTCAGGCAAGGAACAGAGTTGAGAACAAGAGCAGTAGTGGCTGATACGGGCACGAGCAGCTGTGAAGTGGGGCTCTCCAGACAACAGACACCCATAGCCAAAAATCAACACCCCTGTGGGCTGCCCCATGGCATGGTCCCCAAGGTCAGGAGAAGACAGGTCCTTTCATTGGGAAGGAAGCCTTGCTTTACCCTGACACTGAAATTATTGAGCCAATGCAGAACAGCATCACCATCAATTGGGAAGTGGGGCCACCACTAGCCCAGGGCAAAAGCTCAGAGGTGATGCTGAATCCCTGCCCTAAGCTATCTGGTCCCCGGGCCCCTGTTGTGCTCTGTCACCTCCCTGCCACCCTTGTGGCCCCAGGCACACACGGTCGCTTCCCCATCCCTGTCCCCACAACCCTTCATATAACCCCACGTGGCCAAGCTGATAGTACAGATCATGGTGTCCCCTACCAAGGCCAATGCAACAGCATCAAGGTGACATTGCCACCCACACCAGGAGCTCGCCAAAGTGCAGGGATGGACATGGGGGTCCCACACCAGCCCAGGCTCACCTCTAGGAGATGTGCACAAAGGCTCAGCCAGCACCAGCATTTCATGCCATCATTTGCAGAAAAGCCACTCCCTTGGGTCTGCAGCTCGCGTACCCAGCAAAGGTCCTTTGCTCCCCCATGGGGTTCCCATCAAGCAACCAGCCCTTGCAGTCACCCCCAAACACAGAAAGCTGGCCATAATCACCTATATTTGGGCAAAACCCAGGTACCACATCCTGGGCTGCATCAAAAGAAGCGTGGACAGCAGGTCAAGGGAGGGGATTCTGCCCCTCTACTCCACTCTCGTGGGACCCCATCTGGAATACTGTGTCCAGCTCTGGAGGCCCCACCATAACGAGGACACAGTCCTCTTGGAGCAGGTCCAGAGGAGGCCACGGAGATGCTGGGAGGGCTGGAGCCCCTCTGCTGGGAGGCCAGGCTGAGAGAGTTGGGGGGGTTCAGCCTGGAGAAGAGAAGGCTCCGGGGAGACCTCAGAGCCCCTTCCAGGCTCTCAAGGGGCTCCAGGAAAGCTGGGGAGGGACTCTGGATCAGGGAGTGGAGCCACAGGACGAGGGGGAACAGTTTTACACTGAAAGAGGGGAGATTTAGACAAGATATTGCGAAGAATTCCTGACTGTGAGGGTGGTGAGACCCTGGCCCAGGTTGCCCAGAGCAGCTGTGGCTGCCCCATCCCTGGAGGTGTTCAAGGCCAGGTTGGACGGGGCTTGGAGCAACCTGGTCTGGTGGGAGGTGTCCCTGCCCAGGGCAGGGGGGTGGAACTGAATGATCTTAAGGTCCTTTCCAACATAAACCGTTCTATGATTCCACGATACACAGAGCAGCCTGCCAAGGTACAGGAGAGAAAGCAAAGCAGAAAACCAGAACATTATGAGACCTCTCCCAAACCACGTAAAGGATTTTCATACCTGGACCAGGAAAAGGACTGCCATGAGCCCGGTGCCACCCAGTGGAGAGGAAGGATGCTGGCTCCCCACCCCTAGTGCTCTCTCTCAGGAGGAGACCTCCTCCTTCCTCTCTGGGTTTTATAGGGTTGAGGGTTTATGTGCTGCACCTGCAGGTCCTCCACCACCTTGCACCATCAAGTCAGGACTTGATCACCCTCATCTGTGGTCCCCAGCAGGGAACCAGGAGCATTCCCCAGCACTGGGGCTTGGCGTCAGCTCCCAGGTGTGACAGGCTAAATCCCCCACAGCTGCACTTTGTATCAAGGACAAGAGTTCCCCATCTCCTACTGGGCATGGGGGACCCGCACCCACATTTGTCATCCTCTCCCAGTTCTCATTCTTCTCTGTTCAGCCCCAAGATCTCTATGTCCCGTGAAGACCCCGTATTTAATGCACTCCAGTGGGCAGTTAAGGGTACTGCGGCAGGTTTAATCACTGATCCTGAACAGCAACATGGCAGATTTAATTGACTTTTAAGGAGCGGAGGTGTCCGCTCCCCACTCCAGCACTGCGAACACGCGTGGGCTGGAGCAGCCTCGGTCATCCCCCCGCGGCTGTTGCCTGCGAACACCAACACCTGCACATGAGTGATTTGCTCACTGCAGAGACGAGCAAGAGCCACAGGAAATACCACAAACGGTGTCAAGCTCAGCACCACACTCTCTTTCAGACCATCCCCAAAAGCATCGTGCCAAATTTGATAAACTTTTGAGAAACTCCCCCTGACATCTTGAAACTGCCACAGGGTTTGGTGGAAGGGATGCAGGAGGGATACGGGATGCTGCAGGGATGCAGGAGGGAAGTTAGAGGGATGCTGCAATGAGGCAGAGTGGATGCCGCAGGGATGGTGCAGGAATGTGGGAGGGATGCAGGAGGGATGCCACAGGGATGCTGTAGGGATGCAGGGAGGATGCTGCAGGAATGCTGCAGGGATGCAGGGAGGATGCTGCAGGGATGCTGCAGGGATGCAGGGAGGATGCTGCAGGGATGCTGCAAGAATGCAGGGAGGATGCCACAGGGATGCAGGGAGGATGCTGCAAGAATGCAGGGAGGATGCCACAGGGATGCAGGGAGGATGCTGCAGGAATGCTGCAGGGAGGATGCTGCAGGAATGCTGCAGGGATACTGCAGGGATGCTGCAAGGGTGCAGGGAGGATGCTGCAGGGATGCTGCAGGGTTGTTGCAAGGATGCAGGGAGGATGCTGCAGGGATGTTGCAAGGATGCAGGGAGGATGCCGCAGGAATGTGAGGGGACGTTGCAGGGATGCAGGAGACATCTTGCAGGACACTTTCCCACGGCTGTCTGACAAGCAAAGAGTGTTTGGCTCTCAAATTGACTCAAACTAGCCACTTCATTTCCCCTGAAACTTTCCGGAGAAAACAAGTTCTTATCTCACTAGAAACCCAGGCCGCAGATGCTGGGCTGGCTGGGAGGAACAAACAGCCCTTGTAAACTGACAGCGGCACTCCCAGCCTCGGACAACTGCCGGCTGCTGCCTCCCCAGGGATGCACTCGAGGACAGGGCTGCACCCTGTGCCCGGTGCAGCTGCAAACCACAGTCCCGTGTCCCGCGGAGCAGAGAGCTGCGAATTTGTTTCCTGTGAGCTGCAAGGGGAAACACAGGGGGACCAGGCAGAACCCAGGGGTGTTATTCTGCGTCCCTGGTGTCAGCTGAAACATCAAACGCTTGGCTTTCAGCCTATACCTTTTTCTGTGAAAGGCTTAACAGAGGGACAGGACTTTAATTCTGGCTTCGGTTAACTTTGCGGTGAGCGCAGCCCTCTGACTGGGTACTGCTGCGGCCCACAAAACAGCTGGCACATCTGCAGCGTTTATAGCCCAGTGAATCCCCCCTCCTCTTGTTTCTGCTCAGCAAGAAGCCAGAGAAGCAGCGTCTCTCCCTCCTGATTCACCCCCAGTGCAGCGCGGGGTGATGGAGAGCAGAAAGGCAGAGATCTGTTCTCCTGCCTCTGCCCGCACGGTGAGACCATGGAATCACAGAACAGTGGGGGTTGGCAGGGACCTCTGGAGATCATCTCCTCCAACCCCCCTGCCAGAGCAGGGTCACCCACAGCAGGTTGCACAGGACGGCGTCCAGGTGGGTTTGGAATGTCTCCAGAGTCGGAGACTCCACCACCTCTCTGGGCAGCCTGTGCCAGTGCTCTGCCACCCTCCAAGGAAAGAAGTTCCTCCTCGTGTTCAGACGGAATTTCCCCTGTTCCAGTTTGTGCTCGTTGCCTCTTGTCCTGTCACTGGGCACCACTGAGAAGAGTCTGGCCCCATCCTCTTGCCACCCTCCCTGTAGATATTGCTGAGCATTGCTGAGATCCCCTCTGAGCCTTCTCTTCTCCAGACTAAAAAGACCCAAGTCCCTCAGCCTTTCCTCATCAGAAAGATGTTCCAGCCCCCTGACCATCGCACGCTGCTTCCAGAGGAGTTAACAGACCGCGATGCACCACGGATGTTCAGGAAGGCGAAGAACACACACCCGAAGAAGAACCTGCTGAAAGAAACCTGCCTTTTAATTAAGCCTGTGTGACAACTCCAGTCATTTAAAATACAAAGCGTCTTCTGCTTTGGGGGAGCACTGCGTGCCACAAGAACTGGGAGCCGGGAAAGGATTTCACAGCAGCGGCCGCGGAGCTCCAGTGACAAGACAAAACAGGCGTCTGACTACGAGCAAACTCGTGACAGGGAACGGGACAGGAGCGAAGGTTCGTTTGTAAGAGGCTCCAGCCATGCCTTTACTCCAAACACACGCAGAGCCCCAAAAACATCACATCAAATTCAAATTACTGCACATGTTCTTCAGCCACCCTGACACTTTCCAGCACAGCCCACGCTGCTTCCTGTTGCTGATTTCCCTTCCCACTAGTAAAGGCACCACATCTGATCCAGTCCCATTCTTACCGTGCAGGTCAGCTTTCGGAAATCGCCGCGTGATCTCGCTGCCTTTCCACGTTTCCACCCAAACTGAAACTTGGCCTTTTTCTTCCTTTCTTTTCCTTCAAGATTTATTAAGCGAGGAAACAGAAGCTGAGCGACCCTCTCTTCCTCTTTTAGATAAATCCCATTTTTAAAAGGGCAGTGACAAAAACTTCCTAAGCACTCGAGGTCTTCTCCCGGGCGGCACCGCTGACTACAGCCGTGCTGGGAAATTACCCGGTGCCCTCCTGACGCCGGAGCAGAGGGAACAGGAGGAAAAACCACCCCAACCCCTCCAAGGACGACACCACGCTGAGGATCCGGAGCGAGCGCGTCGCTGCGGGCGGACGTCGGGCTCCAGCGCGGCGCCGTCAAGAGCTGAGGCCGGGC
>VFFE01007138.1:348861-382940 GCA_008921705.1 Burhinus oedicnemus | reverse complement strand
GGTGAGACCATGGAATCACAGAACAGTGGGGGTTGGCAGGGACCTCTGGAGATCATCTCCTCCAACCCCCCTGCCAGAGCAGGGTCACCCACAGCAGGTTGCACAGGACGGCGTCCAGGTGGGTTTGGAATGTCTCCAGAGTCGGAGACTCCACCACCTCTCTGGGCAGCCTGTGCCAGTGCTCTGCCACCCTCAAAGGAAAGAAGTTCCTCCTCGTGTTCAGACGGAATTTCCCCTGTTCCAATTTGTGCTCGTTGCCTCTTGTCCTGTTGCTGGGCACCACTGAGAAGAGTCTGGCCCCGTCCTCTTGCCACCCTCCCTGTAGATATTGCTGAGCATTGATGAGATCCCCTCTCAGCCTTCTCTTCTCCAGGCTGAACAGCCCCAGGTCTCTCAGCCTTTCCCCATCAGAGAGATGCTCCTGTTCCCTGAGCATCTTCGTAACCCTCTGCTGTCCCCTCTCCAGCAGCTCCCTGTCCTTCTTGAACTGTGGAGCCCAGCACTGGACACAGGACTCCAGAGCCAGAGGTGCCTGGGCACTGCCACCACTGCCCACCACCTCGCTCCTGCTGGCATGGAGCGCAGCCACCGCCCAGGGAAGAAATTGCTCGGTGGTTAATCAGAAACCTCCATCCCCCTTTTATTGTCCCAGAGGTACTTTCTGACACTCATCAGCTTTCCCTCACGGAGGAGGACGGCTCCTTTCATCGGCTTGAGTGTTCGGGAAGGGGCTCCACAGTGGCAGTGGCTGCACAGGGGCTTTTGGCAAGGGTGTGAATTAAAGCACTGTCAGAGCCCACCTGGACCACGGCCACCCTGCCCGTTCTGTGCCACTGCTGGAGAAGCTCCCGTGTTAAAATCCGCCTTTCACAGCGCTGCAGAAACCCCCTCCTGCTGATGCTCCGCGAAGCCTAGTGTGACACGGCCCCCGCGCATCAATGGCCCCACCGCATTTTGCAGGTGGGCAAAATTCCTGGTGAATTTATGGGGTGCCCAGGACACTGTCACAGCCCAGCGGGAGGCCAAGGACTGGTGCTCAGCTCCGAGGTACTGGCCGGTTGGAATTGGGGGCCACCTCACGCGGGCAGCAATTGATGCAGCTTCTTCATGCCGAAGGGATCGGTGCAGCTCAGCGCTGGCAGTAGGTCCCAGGTTACCTCCCAAGGCCTTTTTGGTGATATAAAGCAAATACGATGTGAACAAGTCACCCTTCAGCACGTCACGGGCTCAGGACCTGAAGGGGACAGGGCAACCCTACGTGCTCGGTGCTGGAGCCCCGCGCTCCTCTGTCACTGCAACGCGCCAGGACCCCACGCCTGTGTTTTATTGGGATGCAAAGCCCCCTCAATCCGCACGTCTCAGGGAAGACGGGGACCAGGAAGAAAGGAATGGTACAATTTTGAGGTCAGTCCAAACACTGTGGTAATTTAGCGGAAAGTATTTTTCTGCCGTAATCTCATTCTCATGTTGTGCCAGGTTTTTCTTGCTGTATTGAAGAAACGCAACAAGTGTGGGAGGTGTGAACTAACGCTACCGCACTGGGAAGGTGGTGACGACCTGAGATCTCGCAATGATGTTCATCAGACCCCCTGCTCAACAGGGGTGTGAGCAAGTACAGTGGAAAAAAAGGGACATAATTGGTCTTTTAAGAAAAAACCCAAACCAAATAGCTGTGAGACAACCTCGTCAGCAAATGCTATTTAAGAGCACAGACATTCGCCTCCTGTCTCCCAGGGCAAGTGTTAACCTTTGAACACAGCCTTTCCGCTCCCTTCCCTTTCGCTCATGTGTTTTCTCCTCCATCTGCTCCCCGTTTGCCAAAATCACTCTTGTTTCCCCATCGAGAGCCCATGGCTGTCGCATGTGGCTCTGCCACGACGCACCGTGCCGAAAGCTGCTCTGTCCCCACCCACCACTGCCCTGTCCCCGTGCAGCCATGAACTTTGAGGCAACAGCTAATGTTATTCGGTAGAAATGTTTTTCCAGCAACAAAATCCCCCCGTGGTTTGCACGCATCCAAGGCTTGGACATAAGCCTCATTTCTTCTCATTCCTGGGCCAGCTCTCCTGGGGAAGGTGGCTCGAGCCGAACCTCCCCAGCGCTCCTGCAAACAGGGAGCCGGCTACGAGCATCGCCCCCGGGTTGTGCTGCGGGCGGCCGCCCTGTTGTCACCGGCTCTTTCACACACAGAACTGCCTCCCAGCTTGGAATGGTTTTTCCTGGCTGCAGGAGAGCCCAGCTGGTGTGGCAGTCCTGGTGCTGAGCCCGGTGGGAGGTTTCTCGAGGCAAAGCGACTCCCGTCGGCGCCGTCGCTTCCTGCCCCGGCTGCGAGGGCGAGAACAAGAGCTCGAGTGGTGACGTGGGAGCCTTGCGCAAGAGCCGACCGGGGAAATGCATCTCGCTACTTTCCAGAGAGCATCTCATGCTCATCGGCAGCGAGTGGAAACGGTCTGGCAGGGAGAAGGAGCGCCAAGTGCTGTAACTTGCTATAACACCCCCCACATCACATCTTTGCCCTTATTCTGCACTCTCCAGTGTTTGGTGTTCAGGGGCTGGTGCACAGGGCAGAGGAAGGTCCGTGCTTGGAGAATGAGGGCTCTGTGGCACAGAGTCTGTCACAGCCCAGGAGCACACCTCTCAGTCAGGGTCCAGCACCCATCGGGGATGGCTGCCAGGAGCATCCCCGCCCCCACCCCATCCCTGCATCCCCTCGGAGTGCTGTGGTCATAGAAAGATAGAATCGTAGGATGGTTTGGGTTGGAAGGGACCTTCAAGATCACCCGGTTCCACACTCCCTGCCATGGGCAGGGACACCTCCCACCAGACCAGGTTGCTCCAAGCCCCATCCAACCTGGCCTTGAACACCTCCAGGGATGGGGCAGCCACAGCTGCTCTGGGCAACCTGGGCCAGGGTCTCACCACCCTCACAGTCAGGAATTTCTTCCTCAGATCTCATCTCAGTCTCCCCTCTTCCAATTTAAAACCGTCACCCCTCATCCTGTGGCTCCACTCCCTGATCCAGAGTCCCTCCCCAGCTTTCCTGGAGCCCCTTGAGGGACTGGAAGGGGCTTGAAGGTCTCCCCGGAGCCTTCTCTTCTCCAGGCTGAACCCCCCCAACTCTCTCAGCCTGGCCTCCCAGCAGAGGGGCTCCAGCCCAGAGGAAACGAACGTGTCTTTGCATACCTTTTACCCAATCCACAGCAATTTCAAGAAAAGTGGGATGAGGCTGTGCTGTGAGCACAGCTCCTCCAGCTGCATCTCCTCCTACACCCAGGAGGCTCCTTCAAGCCAGGCAGGCTCATGGTGGGAGCTACAACGAGGGGCCGAGCCCCAGGGAAGGAAGGGCAGGTGCTTTGGGGAGGTGTAGAAAGCAAGGAGGATCCCCAAGATGCAGAAGAGAGTTGTGCAATTTCGTGCTCACAACCCACCAGCGCTCCCTGAGGGAGGACCGGTGGGCAGGGAGGGGGCTGCCCAAAGCCCCCAGGTGGGGAGGCATCCGCCCTGGGTGCCTGGCTCCCTGTTTACTTGCTTCAAAAAGTGTTCAGAAGAAGTTTTCTTATCAAATTGCCTTTTAACTTCTGAAGTTGCAGTCACTGCTTCAAAGGTGTTAAGAGCAGAAATAGCTTTTTTTCTGATAAAAGTGACTCTGACTCATTAAGAGTCTTTGGCTGCTGCTCTAGTGTCAAGTACCGTCAGGAAATCAGGAGAGGAAGCTGCCCGTGCTGCTGACTACGAGGCAGCCGGAGTGACTCCAAAAGTCCCCAAAGATGCCTGTGTCCCACCCACTGGAGCAATGAAGCCCATCCACAGGTCTTTGGGATCTGGGTCAAAAAGCTCGTTACAAACCTGAATAACTTAAACCTTATTGTGTCCACATTTCATAGTCCCAGAGAGGACAGAGCATTAATATTTGCGCCCCAAACCCAGCTCAGCTGCTTCAGCTTTCGCAGCAAAGGCTAAACAGCACGGCCCTGCAGGTGGGATGTCGGCTTGGATTTGAAGTCATAAATAAAAAAAACCCCATTCTGTGTTTACTGGAGGTGAATTGCCCAATTTCCCAGGCGACGCCCGAGCTGTAGGTACGTGGACAGAGCGAGATGCCGTGAGCACCGGCTGCCTCCCCCCATCTCCCCTCTCTGCGCCTCCCGCGGGGCTGCGGCACTCTTCATCCTCTGCATCCCCGCAGCGTCCACAGCATCCTCCAACCACTGGGGCAAACGACAGATTCTAAACGAAATCTCACAAATTCTACCCACTTGGGTAGGGAGAGTCCTTGCTACCATAGTCAGGAGCTTTGAACCTAGTGGATTTTTCCCTGCGGTTGTGCTGCACACATAATTAATCATCTTGCAACAAATACGTGGCCACCTGGGACTCTGTAGCTGCTTTTCTATTACTGTGCAGTTATTCAGAATTTCAGAGCCACGGTGGGGTTAAGACACAAGTCCCCCACTTCTCTTTCCCAGCAGCCTGGTGCACAAGCTGTGGGCAGATGCTTGTGAGAGCAGATCGTGCTTAAATTTCACAATGGTGTTCACCAAAAAGGGGGATTTTTTCCCCTGTTTCTTCAAGACATGAAATAAATAATGCAACAGCATCTTCTGTTCCCTTCTGGATTTTGTGTATTGCTGTTCCTTTTTCTCTTCATTTTCAAGGTTTTTTATTCCCGCTACATACAAACGCTGAGCAATTCGGGAAGACTACCTACATTTATGCCAGCTGGAAAAATGCTGAAACAATGAGGAAAATGGCCTGGGTTATACAAAAACTTTCTGATTTTGTCTAACTAGCGCATTAATGCAAGCAGGTCAGATAGAGGATAAGTCCCTGGTACCCCTTAGCCTTGTCCCCCACAGATGGACCCCCGCTTGGTCCAGAGGGAGATCAGCAAAGGCAGGTACAGTGGGAATTACTACAGAGGGTGGTGAGACCCTGGCCCAGGTTGCCCAGAGCAGCTGTGGCTGCCCCATCCCTGGAGGTGTTCAAGGCCAGGTTGGACGGGGCTTGGAGCAACCTGGTCTGGTGGGAGGTGTCCCTGCCCAGGGCAAGGAGGTTGGAACTAGATGATCTTTAAGGTCACTTCCAACCTAAACCATTCTGTGATTCTATGATTCTATGAATTAGGGAATAAATAAAATAATCCCAGCCAGCTCCTGGCTGCCAGGGTGTGCCTAGCAAAACATTTCCTAGGAAAGGTTTTTTTCCCCACCAACCCCCCAACTTTTTGTCAAACAAATTGCAGGAAACAGATCCATCGTCTTGGTTAAAGAAAGAAGCAGCAAATAGGTGGGACTTAAAATGTAAACCTTTGACATTTGGTGGGGAAATGCTGACAAAATGAAAACCATTATCAGATCACGCGGCTTTCACGTGCAAGGGAGGAAAAAATAATTCTCTAATCAGCTCTAATTGCTGATGCGTGGGAAAACTGCCCAGGAGGGTTTTCCCTGTCCTTTAGCTGGAGAACGAGGGGTGCAGAGGCGGCATGGCCAAGGACTGGCAATGGCAGCACCGTTGCACATCCTGGTCCTGTGCATGGCCGGTCGGTCACAGCCCCCATAGCCCATCCCCTCCCTCTCCATCCGTCCCCATGAGAGGTCCGGGCACGGCTGCCACCAGTGCTGACAAAAATGGAGAATCGGAAGGAAAAGGGGCTGATTCTGCCCAGAATGGTGGCTACAGCCTGATCACACCTGGACACTGTCCTTTGTTCTGGAGCACATCTGGAGCTGGGGGTGACCAGGAGGCCACATCTGGATTGCTACATTGGCATCATGAGGCCGCAGGCTGGAGGAAATCAAGTGGGATCAATGAAACACTGATTTTTTTTTCTTCTGATCCCTTCCATAGGAGTAGCCTCTGGCAGCCAAAGCAACCACTTCCGCGCTTTATTTCTCACCACTTAATATTCAGAGTTACAGCTGTGGAAACCGAACATGGGTGTTAGACCGGAGGGAGGCTCAGGGCAGCCCTTGCAGTGGGGGGAGCTGCTCCCCAGCCCGGGCCCTGACGGTGGCTTCATCCCACCCGGCTGGGCAGACAACGAGCACGGGAAGGGGTAAACCTGAAGATGTAACAGGGCTGCTGATTTCTAACAAGCGGAACCTCCTCTCGTGTGCTCGGCATCCCACCTTCGGTGCTTTCGTGCAGCGATGTGGTTAACACGGGTGTTTCCTCCAGTTCAGAGGGATATGGACGCACATCATAGCGCTCCTCACACCTCTCGCCACGATGCAACTTGTTCATCTGCAAGCAAGAAACCCTCTGTTGGGGTTCTCCTCTGCCTGGGCAGCACATCGGTACAGCTGGACATCAAAAAAGTGAAGTTTTGTTGGACCAAAGCAGCACTTGCACATCCGATGTTGTCCTCCACACCTTTATAACCATTCCAGCTGTGCACCAGATGTGATGGCAGGTGTTGGTCTCCGTGGGCAGCAGGGCTGAGCCAGCCCCAGAGCTCTGGATCTATGCAAAGGGAAGGGTTGAAAAGCAGCACAGAAATAGCGGACAATTTCCAGGTTTAACTCAACACAGAAAGACTTGGGTTCTGGGGAGATTTGGGGGATTTCACCCAGAAAAATGGCATTTCAGGAGGTTCTGTGAAGGCTTGATTCACGCCAGTCCAAGCTAATTGATGCAGCCACCACTAAGCGAAGGGGTTTGGGCAGAAAGAAGCAGAAAGAGAGCTGACACAGCCCTGCTTGATGTCTGGGAAGTCGAACTCAACCCCCCGCTCTGCCACAGCCTTCCTGCACAGGGTGGGGAGTCTGGAAAAAAAATTCCACCCCTCCTCAACAGGGCGCTGGGACAATCCCTGCACCCGCGAGCCAGCCCTGCACCAGGTGCCAGGAGACATCAGGGTGGAGGCACCCAGTCCACTTCTTGCTGGAGCTTTGGGGACCGAGGTTGGGTTTGGGCACAGGTTTTGGTTAGCTGCTGTTTTACCCACACCCTGCCCTAACACATCAACTCAAAGAGTTTGTATGTCTGAAAAAAATAAAAGTAAGAATCGAGCAGGCTTTATTCATCCTAGAGTGTTGCTGTTTGAGTCGTTTGTCTGAGGTCAAGGAGTTGTCAAACCTCCCCAGCTCCCTCTGATGTTTTAGCACACTTATCAAGTATGAGTAACTCTACGTGCGAGAAATGAAAGATTGTGGTCTTCAGAAGAACCGATATCAGAAAGCCAGCTTAAAGATGAATAGCTCAGTGTATTCACACTTCTTCAGTTGCGTTTACTACATCATATTTACAGGCTAATGTAAGAGTGTATACTTTCTTTTTCTCTTTTTCTGCACAGTTGAGCATGAATTTAAAAGACTGAGTATCTGATGAGAGAAAGATATAAGCTGGAAGGCAGCTACATAAATACTGACGCCCACGCACCCGAGATACCTCTAATAATCACTTCATCTTAACACGCTGCTGGCATTATTGCACATAAACAAGGATATTTAGTGGCATTAAGAATTTAGACAGCAACTGCCCGTGCTTTGCATTAAAGGGAGCTGGATTGCATAACCTCCCTTTTGCAAGCCGCAGGTTGAAGCTCCGGTTAAGGTGACACAGGAGGCTGAAGATTGCACCAGATGATGGCCAGGACATATCTCAAGACCATTTCTCCAGCTGTATTTCAGCCTGACCTTGCTGTGGAAGAACCGACAGACCTGACAGATGTTTTAAAGTTTATCATCCTTCAATCCCCATAGGATAAATCAGGTCAAGAAACCCATAGTTGTGCACATCTCCAACACAGGACTTCAATCCATGGAAGCCCAAGCCCACAGGCACCAAGGCACTGTGTTGTCCAACTTACTGTGCACTAAACTGTTGCTGAGGCTCCAGGCATCAGTTTCTGCCTGTTCCTGCTAAAAGTGCTGCTGATGGGCATGAAAAAAACCTGCATGTTTTCCTGGTGGTATTTCATAAGCAATCTCTAATACCCTTCCTGCTAAACCCAGCTTTTCAAAATACTTTTCCACGTTTGCACAGATGGTGCCCAGACAGCAGCAGGGTAGCTAAGCTCGGAAGAGAACTGAGACCAGTTTGCACAACTGGTAAGACGTGCAAAGCATGGCCAGGGGATTTACACACAGGGCTGCCTGCCGGAGGTGCAGGGAGAGAGAACTGCAGGAGAGCGTGTAAAGAAGGCACCGGGATACAAAGATAAGGGTGAGGTTCAGCAGGAAAAAAATAGGGGTGCAGTCCAGGCAGCTCAGAGCACAGAAGGCGGATCATGTGAGGAGCAGCTCCTGCACAGCCGATAAGGTCAGCAAGAGATAAGGGGCAGAACTCTTCTCGCTGCCTGCGGTCACTCAATCACCCCACGCAATCTCTCTGCATAGGAAACAATAAAAACCAGCCCTAACTCCAGTGTCCGGAACCTGCAACTCACCACAACAGTCAGAGCGTCACCATGAATGCAGAGAAGCAATGTCTCATCCTCTTCCCCCTACTCTTGCCCAGCTGACTACTGCTAACCTGGATGCCAGCACCTTCCCACTGCAAACAGCCCTCCAGGCACTGGGCATCAGCCCCTGGGTGGCGTTTGTAGAGAAGCCGAGGCCTCGGGGGGGTGGCAAAGCTGGGAATGGAGCCATAGGACGAGGGGTGATGGTTTTACACTGGAAGAGGGGAGATTGAGATGAGATCTGAGGAAAAAATTCCTGTCTGTGAGGCTGATGAGACCCTGGCCGGGGTTGCCCAGAGCAGCTGTGGCTGCCCCATCCCTGGAGGTGTTCAAGGCCAGGTTGGACGGGGCTTGGAGCAACCTGGTCTGGTGGGAGGTGTCCCTGCCCAGGGCAGGGGGTTGGAACTAGATGATCTTTAAGGTCCCTTCCAACCCAAACCGTTCTGTGATTCCATGATTCTGTACCTGTGCAAGCTGGAGATGCAGGCACTGACACTGACAAGGTCACCTGAGATTTCAGATGGTGGAAATACCAACCAGAAACGTGATTATTATCTCCTTTTCCACAAAAAGAGGCAACCTACTTATCTAGAAATAACCTTGTAGGATTGACACAAGATTAAATTAGAAGAATCCTGTAGGATGGGAATTCAGTTTGAGTCTGAGTCTTAGCTGCCCATGGCAGTGTCTGGTCTCCTACGTGAGTGGGGGACACGATGCAATGCAGGGAGCAGTTCATTTCGCAGATGATTAATACTGCTAGTTGTGTATGGGTTGGAATTTTCCCTTCTAACTATTTTATAATGATGGAAATATAGCCAAGATTAAATTTAAAATAGATTTTTGAAATGGCATTGCCCTTACAGGTTCATGCAGGGCCTATACCCTCTGTCAGGCAGAGGGGTACTCTGAACGCACCATCTATTTCCAGAAGGCATTGCTAACTTTTCCTACATCAGCAATGATTCAGTTTTGGTCCTCAGCCTAAGCTAAAGGTCATCATTAACTCATACTCTTAAGCGAAGACTCTGTAGTCATCTCTGTGCCTCAACACTGCAAAGGTGTGAAAAATAGTGCCTGAAATGTGTGAGGCTTGTGGGGGTTTTTTGGAGTGTGCAGTGTCTGGCAGCAGAGACATTTTCAGAGGCAAGGGGATGGAGAAGCATTTGGATCAGCCTTCAGCTCCATCCAGCCTTGCAGCTTGTCTCCAAAGACAGTGGATGCTTCACAAAAACCCATGAGAGCAGCAGCAGCAGCAGCAGCATCTGCCCTCCCGGCTGCCCTGGCTGGACTTCGGGGACATCCTGAGCCGGAGTCTCGCCACCACTCGGTGTCCAGACTTAGTCCTCCCTGAAATTGCCTCATTGCTTTTTGACCTCATTTATATCCACAACATCCTGTGGTAACAAGTTGCATGGTTTAACCGTGTGCTGCATGAAAAAATACTTCCTTTGTTGTTTTTTTTTAAAGCCTCTGCCCACTTTCACTCAGTGCCAGCTCGTTCTGCGTTATGGAAACCAGTGAGCAATTCCTCCCTGTTCAAATCCTGCAGGTCTCCCATGATTTAGCTAGCTGTAGCGTGTCCCTCTCTTCCCAACTCAAAATTCCAGGCGCCGTACCAGAGCCGTTCCGCACCTCTGCTCGCTCGCATTGCCCACGCTTCGCTGCCTCTTCTCGGAGGCAGGAGGAGCAGGACGGCAAGCGGCGTTGGCGACGTGAGCTCCGCAGGACGGCAGAGCTGCCTGGGAGAGGGCTGGTTGTTCCCAAGTGATTTGTTAAGGTCATGGCTTTCTCCTTTGTGCATTAATTTGTATTTATCATCGTTGAATTGCCCTTGCATTTTCTTCTGCAATCTTTGAGCATGGTGAGATCTTCCTCAACTCGCCACGGGCATTTTCGGCTTTTGCCAGCCTGAATAATTTTATAATGCCAGCACCTTTTTCAGCTCACTATTTCCCGTTTTTTCTCAACCACTTAGTAAATGCGTTGACTGGAAAACAGATGCCACCACGGTGCCTCTCAAATGAAAACCTAAGCTGTATTTCCTGGAATCTGCTTGGGGCTTTTGAGCACTTTCCATTACAATCAGCAAAATTGTCCCCCTGAAAATTTTACAGGAAAACGGCCGTATTTTTTAATTTGAGAAAAATATATTGATCGTGATGGCTGGTGGTGTGCAAGCGGGGGAAAGCCTGCTTTAAAAATACGTGTTGAAACAACACCAGGAGTCAGAAAGCCAGACCCGCTTGTGACTGACAAAAGCGTTAAGCTCCGAATGCAGAAGTGTCGTGAAATGTTGAAACGCTGCAACATGCTTCCTCTCCGCTGCAAGGCAGGGAATGCCACCCTCCCTGGCTCCCTCTCTCCTGTTCCAGCCCTCGGCACCCCGAGTTCCCGGCCATGGGGCCGTGCTGGCCCGGGTGGAGGGAGGCGGGTGCCCCGCTCTGCTCCTGCTGCCCCCCCCAGGCAGTTTCCCTTCTCTTGGGAAGCACTTTTGAATCCCTACAGTTGGAGAAGGGAACGGAAGCAAAGTCTCTCGTTTCCTGGGGAAGTGCCGAAACCACCAGCTCCTGTGCAAATTAAAAGGCTGATATTTATATACCATTTCTTCCTCCGCTGGTTGTGCTTTCGAATGAAAGTGTTAGCGGTGGCTGTGCTTCGGGAGAGTCCAGGCTGGCCACGTGCACCAGGACTTGCTCGCCAGAGAAGGTCCGTGTTGGGACCGTGGTCACGTTCCTGAGCCCAGTGAAGGAGAAGGGAGAGCTGCCGCAGGGGCTGGGCTCGGCTCCTGCGGGATATCGGGCTCTGTGTGTGCGAGGGTGATGCTCTCAGGCTCAGTCACGGGTGCAGGTGCCAAAGGAGAAGCTCTGCATCTCACCCCTATTCCTGCCCGGAAAAGCTGCCGGTCTGCACCTGGGACTCAGTAATGATGAGAAACCCTTGTGCACAGAGGTGCGGAGTGAGTGGCCGCGGGCAGGGGGCTGGTCTCCTGTCACCCGCCACAGCGAGGAAAACGACATTTTTGATTTTATAAATAAAACATCTCTGCCTGAGGGAGCTGCAAAACGGTAGAAATGTGCAGCGCAGGGCCAGATTTAACAGCTTCTGCCTTCAAATATCCTGCCCTGTGTAATTTCAAAATTTCACCTCTGCCCTAAAAATAAACATCACCAAGTGGTACTGATAAACGCAGGCCTGTATTTATAAATAACGCTGATATAAAACCTGTGGCATTGGTTTACATGCTTAACCATGGGTTGAATCAACAGTGTCATCTTAAATGCCAGCTGGTCCTGAATTAGGCTGTTGCTTTTGACCTTTCCATTCTGGTAGACAGACAAAAAAATACCAGAACAGGTTTCCAAAGAGATACAGGCAAGAAGTATCTTCCCTGCCTCCCCCTCTTAGGACACACACAGAGTTTTTTTAACACATAGCACTCACCCTGGTAATTAAACAGCTTGAAAACTACCTGAGATTACTTTGGAACAAAGACTAGTCAATGAATTGACTTCTAATCCTGAGCAGGAGTGGAAATAGGTCAGGTCCCTTCCAGGCAAGCCTTGCAGCTGTCATTACCTGAAACAATTAGTACAAGAATGGCTCTTATTCGAAGATGTTATTAAATGGGCTAATCGATAGAGAGGGCTGGATCTCCCCTGGGTCCCGGTAGGAAACTCTCTAGGACAAGGCAGCAAAGGAGAAATGCGAGTGTGGAGGGAGGGGAAACACCCTCCCCGTCTCCATCCCCTCCAGGCGAGCAGCTCCGGAGGGAAGAAAAACCAAAACCTGGGGCAAGAGGAAGAGTGATGGAGTGTAAGAAGGTGTGAGATGAGCCAGGTGTGGGGCCAGGCCTGGCTCACTTCACACCCTTTCGTGCTCTCCCGCTGCTTTTCCTGCTGCTGTCGCACCCTTCCGCTCCCTCCGCAGGGGGCCGGCAGCTTACACCGCCGTGAACCCCGGCTCCAGGTTTGGCCCCCGGTTTGTGCAACAGCAGGGACACAACAAACAGGAAGCGTTACTCATTTCTTCATCCTCTTCAGATGAACCCTGCCTGCTCCCCGCAAAAAAACACCTTTGGGCACCTGCAGGTTTAAACTTCTCGGGGTCGTCTCGCCCTGGGCCCCGGGACAGCAGGACTGGGAGGGAAGGTAGGTCCTGGGGGCTGCCTCCCTCCCCGCGAGCACCGAACCCATCCTGCATCGCAGGGTGAGCTGATCTACCCCCAGCGCTGCCGTGGTGCTGCCTGCGCCCCACATCGCTGGCTCACACTTGCTGCATCCTGAAATGGCCGCAGGTGCCTGGAGCCAGAGAAGGGCCCTGCTTGGCCATGAGAAAAGCTGGTCCAGCAGTGACGGGAAAGGGCAGGAGTAGGGGTGAGGCAATGCCTTCTAGCAAAATAATTTCTAAGCTGCCTCCTTGCTACGGGCTGTCCCTACCTGTTCTGAAGGCAAGAGAGGACAGGGGGAACAGGACAGGAAATCGAACCACTTGTGGTTTCTTTTAATCTGAAAGCATCGCTGCGTCAAGTTTCACACCTGAAGAGCGGTTGCAGCGCTCTGGTTTCCCTTCATGCCAGTGAGTACAGTAGAGCTGCCCCCCTCGCGCTGCAACCCGGGGGCTCCGGCTTCGGCAGCTGCGAGTGTGAAGGTCTGCCCATTTCTCTGCACTGACCTCAGCACAAGGGTGCCGGAGACGGGCAGTCAGCGGGGCTGACCCGTGTGTGGTATCGCTATAAACGGTAGTGAGCTGTGTGAGCCCCACCGCACCAGCCCCGCTGGCAGCACGCTGGCGGTGCACTAGCTGCAGGAGGACTCCACGGTGGAGAACTGAGGGTCCTGCTGCAAGCACGTAGACAGAGACAGGGGAAAAACACATTTATGGACAGAGGAATCGGGAAGGTACGTGCCCCCCAGCCTGCTTAGTCTATGCCTTTCATCACAGCTACCTGTGCTCCTGCTGAGCAGGACTTGTCTCCATGGGGGTATATTATCACGCTGGCTGTTCCCAAGCAGGAAAGTTCAGTGCAGATACAGTCCCAACAGACAGGCCGACACACCTTTCGCAGCTTCTGGAAACAGAGTTTTATTAGGCATGACATGTTGATACACCTCCGCAGTTCAGATGACCCTGCGTACAGCTCACATGAAGGTCCCTCTTTTCCAAACCCATTTGAGGGATTATTACATCCCATGTCAGGCAGCGTGGTTTGTCCTTTTACATAACCTTATTATTGGTACATTTCTTTATTAGCTTTAAAATGATTTTTAGAAAAATACTCTTGACAATTGTCCTTATTCTCCAGAGCCTGAAATTTCAGTGAGAACAGTGTAACATGAAAAGGAACAGGGTACTCCTGTGAGCAGCAGAACTGGCGAAGCGGAGACTCCCAGGGATCTGAGCTAGGAGCTTTAGATCCCACTGTCATCACTGGTTTCCAGTGGGGCTGAGCAGGCAATGCAGTTTTTCTATCGGTAGGGACGTGGTAGATTGCATGAAAATGCATGGTTGGGGCAGAGGAGAACAACTTGAAGTTGTTTATTCTCTTTGATATCTGCCTTCTTCCGTCAGATTGGGCTGTATTTGTCCAATAGGTCAAAAAATGTTTAGGGCTGACAGACAGCCACGGAAACATCAAAACAGCATTAGCCTCCTTTCCTTAGGAAAAAAGACAAAACATGAAAGGAGAACTGAGTACAAGAAGTTACAGGTATAACTGGAATACATCTCTGAGAACTATCTTTGGCTTGTAAACAGAGGTGACTGAGGAACAGCATAAAGGAGGCTTTAGGGACCTGCATGAAGCCACCGCTCAGTGAGGCTCAGCCGGCTTTCAGCTCAACGTAGCTGTCGCTCAAGATGCCTCCTGCCTTACACTAAGCCCTGAGCTACGTGCTCGGCTGCGTTAAAGTTCTCCGGCTGTATCGCGCCTGCTCCGCACTCACTGATGTGGCTGCAGCACTGGCTTTCCCAAAGGCTAACCAGTTGGAAGGCAGGATGGACAGTGTCCAAGCAAGTACCCCAGAGAATACATACACTATATGCAGCATGTGCAAAGGTAAAAAGGAGCAAAATGCTGTAAAAAGGAGCAAAATGCTTTGAAAGAGGAAAGGGGCTGAACCCAAATACATTAGCTAAAATCAAACAAAGTCTGGAGATCTGGAACAGACCAGTCTCTTGAAACACGGGAACAGCTAAAACCAATGTGGAGACGATGCTTTAGCCCAGGCACTCCCTGAAAGCCTGGGGCTGGAGCAGAAGCACCACGTGAGAACCAAGGAACAGCTTGCCCAGCCTGAAAGCAGGTTTCCAAAAACGATGCTTTGCTGAAGCTTCCCAATATATCTCACTGTACAAATTCATCTGGGAGGGAGCATTTCCCACAGCCCAGCTGACACGGGTGAAGCCTTGGGAAGGGAGCGAGCTGGTAGCATTCTATCTGCAAAGGGGACCCACCTGCAGAACATGTCGGGACATCTCTCTCTCTGTCCCGGGCACCATACGCTTCTAAGTCTCCTCCCTCCTTCACAGAGGGATGGAAATCAATGCCTCCATGTCCAGGAGGTCTCTGAAGGAGCAATGTGGCCTTTACTGGTTTTGCAAAGTTCAGCCCATTCTGTGCCGTATCTGCAGCTCATCCAGTGGTCCTGCAGACTCCTTGGCAGCACAGACCCAAAAGACTACAGTTATGAGTTTATATTCCTCTATTATTTCTGAGTGCTGTGAATAGGCCAGGCACTGAAACTCAAGAGAAACCATCAGTGCTAGGTCTCCAGTTCAGTCTCTCCAGCTTGCGCAGTCTGGCAAATAGAAATAATCGATGAGTACATCCGGTGTGAGTCCAGCGTTAGGCCAGTTGAGATCTACCTTGGTTCATATAAGCAGCCAGATGTTAACTGAGTTGCTCACTTGCATTTAAAGCTGGTAAAATAATTTTAAAATCATATAAAACAATCTAAAATGTTGAAATGCTTTTTACCCAGTTAATTAACAATTTTCATATAAATTGTCTTTTTTTGCTTATTTTTTCCTTTTACAAGTAATTCATTTCCAAAAAAGGAAATGGATCAGCCAACTCAGCTAAAGGTGAGAGAATGTTTTATAAAGGTAATTTCCAAATACAGAAATACCATTTTTGAAAATGCCTTATTTTAAAAGAATGAAGTAAAACTAAAGTATGTTTTGCATTTCAGTAAAAAAACAAATATTTAGTCCTCTAACATAATCGTTGCAAAGATTAATGAAACTGTCTTCTGGACCACACTGTGTCTGGTCAAAGACAAAGAGTTCATTCTCTCTGAAGATAAATTATGATAAACTGGGAATAAAATGGACTAGGTTCTGCTCTCACTTCATGCCAGTGTAAATCCACCACCTTTTTATCACTATCCCTTTTTCTTGCTCCAGACAGCTGGGGCGTCTAAAACTGTTTCCACCAACACTTTCCCATGTCAAGCAATTAAGACTTCAGGCACATTCGTGAGGATGAAGGCAATGACGAAGCAAAGGTAGTTAAAACGGTTGTCACCCAAAGCAGCTGTAGTTGTGTTCCATGGTGTGGTCACCACCTCCACTGTCTTAGCCTCTTCCTGCCTCTGGTCCCTTCACACCTGAAATTTTAGCTTGGTTTGTGAGCAGAGCAGCCAGGTGAAACTCAGACTTACACCGCAACTGTGGGGTCTGGCAGGTCTCACCTGGCAAGATGAACATCATGGCCAGCTGCAGTTGTGCTGTAGTGATGCAGCCCAGCCCTATAAACTCCCTTATCATTTACGCAAAGCAGAGAAAATTACTTCTCTCTCTGAAGCATGAGACATTTCCCCCCCCTCAACCCTCCTTCCAAATCCTTCACGTCTTTGGAAGGTCTTGCCCAGGCTCCACAGCGGGCTGTTCCTCTGCCTCCTCATTGGGAGTCCAGGCCAATCTCCTCCAACCTGCTGAGGGCTTTGGTCTTAATCCGGAGCTTGTGAGGTAGGGCAGCGTAGCTTCGGCCCTTCGAGTGATCTTCTGAAGGGCAGGGCAGGCTGCATGGGGGTAGAGGAGAAGTTTTGGGCACTTGTTGCTCATCATCTTCATCTGAGACAGTTGTGGTGCTTTCTTTGCTTACCTCAGCTGGACAGGGGGAAGGGCACAAGAAGCAGGCACTGCCTGACAAAGGCAAATGGAAAGCGTATTTGTCCGGGCAGTGGTAATTGAGGAATGGAGAGCAAACTGTGGATCTGAAGCCTGCATCAAGCCTCTTTGGCTGCTGAAGGTCAGGTGTGTCCATGGGAGCTGGTTTTGAGTCACAGCCGAGGATGTTTCTGGATGGGCCAAAGGTTTTGCAGGAAAAATCAGCTGGCTCCAGCACCTTCGGCACAAAGCTCTTTGTTGTGAAGAAGCAGGACTCCCCAGCAAAGGGTTCAGCCTCAAGCAGTGGGGCGGCCACTCTGTGCCCTCTGAAAAAAACTCCCAGAAAGTCCTGGAGGGAGTGACCCTGGTAGGTGCTAGTGTCTGGGCTGATGAGCCCAAAGCGCAGCTTCAGGGACAGCAGCTCTGTCCTGAGGATGGCGTTCTCCTCGCTGAGAGCAGCCAACTGGCTCTCCATGGCGAAGTCATTGAGGCGCCTCTTCTCCCGCGAGCGCTTGGCCGCCTCGTTGTTCTTGCGCCTCTTCTCCCAGTACATGTTGTCCTTCTTCTCATCCGGCATGAACTCCCGCTTGCGCCGGGAGGGACCGCTCACCTTGCGGTGGAGGAGCTTAGCTTTGCTCTGCTGAAGCGCAAGCTCACTGACGCTGCTCAGTGGTGCCATGAAGTTTTCCATGGTCGTGAACGCAGCCGGGGTTCTGCCAGAATTAGAACATAAAACTATTACTACTAAAGGTGCTATGAATTAATACCGATGAATAAATTAATATAGCCATGTGATTGTTTTATCTCTGTTGCAGTCACACCAGTAGCACTGGGTAGAGCCCAGTACAGACAGGTAACCTGAGGACAGCTTCCCTCAGCTATTTGCATCAGGTTGGAGCCACGTTTTCAAAATACTGTCAACGCATCAATGCTCCGGCATCTCACTGGTGTCTGCAAAGTCCATCAAGGGCTACCAAAAAACATGTGTATGACCAAGCAGAGTTTAAAAGGACGTATTTCGCCACCTCAGGGGACAATCACACTTTGCCTAACTAACTTCAATCAGGATAATAAAAATTGCTCTCACATGCTACTTATCTCCCATTAATCTCAAACTGCCTTACAAAGGAAATAAGTCTTGTTGTCCCTGTTTTACAGATAAGGAAGGCACAGGGAGAAGAACTGATTTACCTCAGTCACATACCTTAGCAGCTGACACAGGATTACAAATCTACTGCATCTGCTCAGTCCCCATCTTTCCCCAAAACCTCTGGTTGCACCCTGGAAAGCTAGATCTGATGAAGTTTGTGGTTTTGAAAGGTCTGTAAGCAAATGTGGATGAACACTATGAAAGTGCCATCTAGGAGCTTGCAAGTACTTGCATGGCAGGTGCTGAGCAGCAGTATGGCACCAAGTGCTGGCACAGAAGTGGCCATCTGAAGGCAATGACCATGGTACATTCCTGACTACGGGAAGAAGCTAGCAGAGAAGACCAATGATACAGTCTATGTTAGGAATTAAATTAGTAAGAGATCACACTCCAGACATCTCCATCTAAGCTACAAGCTTCCTGTAATGTGGCAGTCTTCCAGGAAAGCCAGATCAGCCCTCCTGCCTCTGGGCAGTCTGCAAGGGATTGTGCTGATCTAGTGTAAGTGTCTAAAAATAGGCACCTGCATGTGGTCACCTCAGACACTCTCTATACTTCACAGAGACCTAGTGCAGGAGCTTAGCATGACATACATCTTACCCTGACTTAGTGACTTACATTTACACAGCTGAGCTCCCTGGAGCATTGCCTATTGACTGTAAGAAAGCCCACAGTGACTAATTCTGACTTAGACCTTGAAGGCATCTTAAGTCTGGTGAGAGGAATCACATGTTGTGAGCCTAACTTAAGTTTTGGGAAACTACTTTGTAGAGTCAAGAGAAGACAACTTGTTATGACAGCTCTACAGGATGGATAGGGAAGGAGCAGAGAAAGGATTCCACTCAGAAATGCTTCACTGCCAGACTGCTTAGGACCTAGGTCCCATCTAAGAGAAAGCTGGGCCAGAGGGACCAGCCAGCACTGAGCCTGATAAACCATCACCTCTACAGGATTACCCTAAAATGGTAAAGAAGGGCATAACTGTTTCACTTTGATTAGCAACTAACGCACTGAAGCTTTGGTATTTGCCATGCGCCAGTCCCCACAGCCCTCATGACTATGTGACTGTTGGGACCCACAAAGACCAACGCACAAATAGTGGTCAAGGTGCCCTCAACACTGTCTGGCAGGTTGCAGTACACTTTATTAGCGCTGCAACGCACACATGGTTCGCTGCATAGCTAGAATAATAATAGTACCTGTTTATGTAACTGCAAAGTGCTTTTCTGAGTCATGGGGACAACATCACCAAGGTTCCTGGCAGGGCTGGTCAGAGTGCTGGGGGGAGGAGGGCTGGCTGACATTTGCAGCTGGAAACCTTTCCCGCCCCCAAGAAAAAAATGTTTTAGGCTGAAAATTACCCAAACTCAGAGGCAATAAACTCAACATAACATCCAAAAGCCAGGCAATATTCAGGTTTTAGCCAGAAACATTCAGTTTGAGCATTTTTGGCTTTAACAGCTATTTAGGAATCAAATTAAATGGACATATTCAGAACTACAGGTGAAGTGAGAAGTCAAGACTCCCTTAGAAAGCCTGGACTGTATACATTTGTGCAGTCAGATGCTGTGAGCCTGTGAAAATCTGGCATGTGGCCTTTCTGAAAACCAACACAGCTAATAATCAGCATGACTAATAGCCAACATTCTTGCTAAATCAATTACATGAATTACTTTTTTCTTGATGACTGATAACCATCTATAAGCAAAAGGGGAAGATATAATTCAAAATCATTCAGGACATCACTTTGGGCAGGGACTGCATGTCCCTCTGGACACAGTATGGCAGTAGTTGAATGAAGGACATACAGAAACAGAAATGATGAAGGACCATGCATGGGTGCTCCACTTGCTCTTCATGAGCATTCACGTCAACTCTAATCAAAAGAGCTCACACGCCTGTGGGAAAAAACCCCAATTCCTAAACATTGTTCAGTTGTAATTTGTGTCTAGAGGTTTTGAAAATTTCCAGTGTTCTTCACTTTCCAAGTTTCATGTGAAAGACCACATTTGAATGGTCTAGTTTTCCAAGGGTGACTAGTGATTTCTTAAGAATCCAACTCATAAATAGGACAAAATTTTGTAAGTAAAGTACTCTCTCTGTTTTTCTTGCATAGCTCTTTCTGAAAAGCAGATCTCTTTATAATGTATCCCAAGTTAGCACCCAACAAATGAGGCATAAAAGATCACTAGAGCATTTTGAAAATCAAACAATGCGCGAATGTGTGTAAAGGAGTTCCATCACATACACAAAGAGTTACATACGTATCGTACAACAGAAACGTGAATGCTGAGCCTAAAAATGCTAAACTTCTGTAGAAGCTATTTGATTAACTATTCTGCTATTTGCAGATGAAGTATCAGGTATTTATCTTTACAGATTTAGAGACCTCCACTATTGGCAGGTTGTCATCAACCAGGATCTCTGCACAATGCAAAATAGACAAATCCGCATCTATTTGCTATCCGAGTGTGCTCAGCATGACCAGAGTTTTGTTCTAGTTTAAATCGGGACAAGTTCCATGGAAGTATTCTCTGTCCAAACCAGTATGATTTTGTAATTAAATACATTTGGAATGCATTTATTTTAATTTAGCCATAAGTCTTTGAGATCTCAAACAGTATGGAAAGGTTCTGAGAGTAACTAAAGACCAAAACAATGTCCTTTAGCATGAATATGTTTGGGGTAATTCCTCCGGCTTTTGATCAAAATTACTTCTGATCTCAGAGCATCAAAGGGAGAATTTCAATGAGTGTACCTGTGGTTTCTGACAGCGTCAAGAGGCAGAAATACACTATTGTTTCAGGGTTTAATCACTTACCAGGAATTTTTCAGGGTAGTATTTGACGTGACTTCTTTGTTGAATGAGTCAAAGATCAACAGGTGGCTTTTTCACTGTGTAAACTCATCACCCGCATTGAGCAAAGTAGCTTGCTTTCTCCCTGTCCTTCTCTTGCTCCTGGGGCCTGTCATAAGGAGATCCTATAAGAAGTTTCAAGATTACTGTAACCACCATTCACTGTCAAACATAGCTGGGAAGCATGGGAAACAAAAGGGACCCAAAATAGGCGTTTGTGAGACAGAACAAAAAAGTAACAAAGAACCTGAACTGTTTCTTCCAGCAAACTCATTTCAGCACATTTATTTAACCTTTCCCACATTTGTTGGATCACTCACACTCTAATCCATTGTGCCAAGGCGGGAATTTCCTTCACAACCCAACTTAATGCTGCGTGAATTGAAGCAGATGGAAGTGAAAGAGTGAGAAGTGAGGGTTGAGTCCAGGAGAAGAGGCAGGAGTCACCCCAGAGGGAGGGCACAGTTACACTTACTTGGAGGTGGGGAAGGTTTGGAAACAGGTTGGGTGTGAAGTGGGAGGCAGCGAAAGTTCTTATCGGAGGCAGGATCTGGCCTTTTAAGGGCAAGGAATGAAGATTTAGCTGGGTCAATATGTGAAAGCATCAAGTTTTAGGCCGCAGAGTCTAAACTCTACCTGTTATTTATATCTGCAGCCCACAAAGTCCCACATATACCCACAAGACATTTGTTTGGGGACTCTTCACGAGTGCAGACTGTAGCGATCAAGCGCACAAGGTAACACACAGCTTGTACCCGCAAGGACGAGTGGAAACATTAATATTAGTAACAATGGTAGAACCATTTTGGTCAAGTGCATTATGCAACTAATATTTCCTAAGGTGCACTGGCATCTGTTGTTTCTGTGGCTATAAATGTAGAAGACTATTACTAATATCTTGGCAAAACATCAGCCATGTTCTGTATTATCTGCACCCTGAACAGAAGAGAAAGCACCCAAAACATGATGCAAAATGATGATGTTCCTTTATCTTTCACCTCTGATTTGCACTAAAGCTGCTAGTTCTGTTCAGACAGAGCATCTTTCCGAAGCCCTGCTTCTCTAGAGAGCAGCCTTTGAACTTTGTTCCAGTCTCTTACCTTTCTGAGCAGGCAGAAAGCAAGCCACATTTTTATGTACTGTTAAATACCTGAAGATATGCAATAAAAACTACCCTTACCACTTCTGCAATGCATCTGATCGGCTGTGAAAGGCTAAATGTGTAATGTCCTAGTTTAAAGCCGATGCTAAACTATTTACACTTCTGTGAAAATAAGGACATGGTGTATTGAGTTTTTTGTACACGCACTCTATCTACCTGGTCGAAAGATCCTCATTTCTCGTAAAACTGCTTTCCTTCCACTAACAGAAGACCATGTTAGGGCTCAGGCTTCAGAGATTTGGTTGAGACCTATCTCCGCTTCTTTCTCTTATCTCCACCCTGAGCAGCACATCCGAGCAGACTCTGATGAATTGTACTTTCCAGCAGGTTGCACAAAGCCCTCCAGGAAAAGAATATATCTGACAGGAACTGATTCACTGCAGATCTATGAGATGATATACACTTTTCTTTAATCAAAACACATTGCCTCACAAAACAGCTGGTGAATCTCACTTTTCTGTGATCCTAAGTCAAGCCCTCAACCCTCAGATTATTCTTTTTCACAAGGTTGTAGTAAAATTAGAATAGATCCTGCAAGGGCAACCAGAAGAGCCGTAGATTCAGAACAGTTTCTGAAAGATGCTAACTCATCATTTCTCAAGAGTAAAGAACATGTGCTGGAATTATCAGGCCGTGGATTTTAAAGAAACAAAAGGAAGCACACCTTCATACAACATAAAATTAACATTTGGAGTTCATTGCCTCAGGATAATGTAGTCATCAAAAATAAAAAGGGAATCACAAAAAATATTAGGCCAAAGATCCGGCCAGGTGGACCTTTTGGCTGACTCAGTCTGACCACTCTTATGTCCTAAAATACTGTGTGAATTTAAGTATTAAATAAATCTCCAGCAAGTGGGTTATAGATGCTGTAGAACTGAGCCGTAGCCATGGGTCTTCTCTTTCCTTTGGATTAGAAGAGAGGATGAAGTGGATTACATACAAAATTCAATCATTTTAATATGGTGAATAACTGTACTTTATTCTTCTCAGTTTACTAATTTTTAATGTATGAATCTAAATTTTGCTACCTCTCAGTATGAATTCCCATTCTATAAGTTGCAACCTTTTTCTTAAATCTTGGCATATCTGTTTATTTCCCCCTATTTATCTCACAAATTCGTATCTGCAATCACCAATAACGTTTTTGAGTTTGAAGTCACACAAGTTTTGATTTAAAAACACAGATGAGAGGAGTATTCTTAATGAAAAAACAAACCAGCATAAATCTGCATGTATTTTAATTAAAGAGGAAAAATCAATATAATATAGAAGTGCATAGAATGACTTGGCTTATCTTCCCTGTGTTAGAGCTTTCCTTTTTTTAACTCTGAAGTGAAAATGGTTGATTTGCTGTGCTATTCCCATGACACAGAATCATAGAATCATAAAATATCTCATGTTGGAAGGGACCCATAAGGATCATCGAGTCCAATTCCCTTCTCCTTGCAGGACTACCTAAAACTAAACCGTATGACATGCGCAGACTTCAGCACATACTGTATACTTGATTTTCAATATAACTTTAAACAAACAAAGGGAAGTAATCTTCCGATTATTTTTCATAAAACACATAATTCCATTATGAAATTAACTACCTTACAGACAATTTTTGGATCAAACTTTGATTCCCAGCTTCCTTATCGCACTTGATTCAGCACCCAGATACAGAAGCACCAATCCATGGAATCATCACTGGAGTTTGCCTACCTTAATTAAACTGGGAACAGAATTCAGCATTTAAGGAGTTTAAATCAGCACAAAGTTTGAGCCAAGCTACCCTTGCTTTGTGCTAAGATAGGGAGCTTGATAACTGCCTATTTTTTGACTCTTAAATTATATCATCCTAAACTAAATCAGAACTCAGCTGTTAATCTCTAGCCACTCTAGTACACAGTATCTAACCCACAGGAGTTATTCAGAATTTACGCTGATAAAATGAGATAATAAAGAGGCTCCAGTGAGCATGGCATGATTTACAACAGAAACCTCCGAAAACCTCTACCAGGCACACTGCGCTGTACAAACACTGCACTGTAAGCGCTTTAGTAAACAAGTTTTGATCCTCGCTGCTGCTTCTTCACCTTAGTAATACGAAAAAAACCATCTGTGGTTTGGTAGTATCTTACAATACCCTCTAAACCTACCGGCCTATTTCAGATAAAAGGACATCATTCTAATTACTTATATTCCTGAGTATTTCATGCTAAATCAGTGGTTAACAGGTGCTATTGAGGAACAGGTATTACTCATTTTTTGTATCTCAACGGGAAATAGCATGGCCTATCGACGAAAGCAGGCAGAAAAGGAGAAAAGCGAGCAGACCTTAATGACCTGTATGCCTGAACTCCGGGACAACTACTTCTGTGCTGCTACTGATGGAAGAATAGCTCTTGCTGGTGAAGCTTTAAACTCAGATTCAAAGCAAAACTGACTCAGAAACAACTCCAGTATGCCAAAGTCACAGTTTCTCTGAGTGTCTGTTTTGAAAACACACAAAGGGTTGTTGGCTCAGAGCGCCAAATGTTGCTGCAAGCCTGTCAATGTATTGCAGTGCCTTTACAGACAGATTTTCAAAATCAAGAATTTTCAGCATTGGGCCAGGTTTTCTAAAGTCTGCTTTCCACTGAAGGTCTACACTCATTTGGGCACTTGTTTGAAAATCATATTCCAAGACCCCACAAGGATTCTCTGGCGTGGATCACTTTTGAAATCTGGCCAAAACCACAGATGCTGAACTCCTGAAAATCAAGTTTTTCTCTACAGATTCAGAGTTTGCAGGATACATTGAACTTTCTGGTGTACTAAAATACTAGGCTCAAAGATACTAAATCACTGTCTCTGCAGCTTAATCGGAACAGGTTATTTGTTAGGGGCTTGGTAGAATTAGTTTTGTCTTTCAGTCTTGAGGTATGAGAGTTCAAACCACGGGAACCTACCCAAAATTACCAAACCACCTGCAGCAGAACTGCTAGGTGTTACAGCTTGTAGGCTGTATAAGCCTTCCTTGATTCCTCAGTCCTTGTGGTCAAAGCCCACACCGCTGAGGCTGCATTGCTTTTGGTAACAAGCCTCAAAACCAGCTCAGGTATGACTCTATTTGGAACAAACTGACCTCTAAATTTTACTGTGGGTCTACAGCAGACCGTAAGACTGGAAATGTACCGCCAAACCCTTAAAACCCCTAAGTTACTAATGATTCTTTGCGAGTGCCAGAGTTTTGCATTTCTTGGCCTGTAAATGCCTCAGTTCATGCTGCTGATGAATAATTAAGTCTTCAGAGTGTTTGCTTCATTCGGCTTGCCTCTGTGCCCAAGCAAGCTGTCCCCATCACACCATGGCTCAATGTAAGATACCTCATAAATGGTTTGTTTTTGGTTTTTTTTCTTCTCTGGGAAAGGACTTTAAAGAAATCCTTTCTCTTCCTGTGCTTTATTTCATAGTTTGGGTCAAAAGTATTGACTTTTCAGCAGAGTGAAAGTCTGTGCCTGGCAGAGATAGTTTAGTTGAATTCTGAAATACTGGAATTGGAAACTCAAGTATTTCAGCTGAAAATGTAAAACAATTAAGATCTTAGTACTTTCAGATAATTTTTGCTGATTTTCTTTTTAAAACAACTAAAACTTTCCTTGGAAATCCAGCTGTGTCTGAAAAATGGTCTGGATACTACTGAGTATTTTACAAACGTTTTTAGTTGTCTTGTTCCTTCAGTTTCGGCACCTACTTGGCGGACCCTGCTCCAGGAACATATAAAGCACAAATAACTGAATTGTTCTTTTTCCCCTTGCCATTTCTTCACTGCACAAGGCAGGGTAGCACAGCGATATCTGAGCTTTTTCATTCAGATGCAACGATGCTGAGACAGACTGGAATTCCCCCAAGCCAACTAATGTCAACGAGCTTAATTTGGCAACGCTACCATGACCATACTACATTTACTACTGAAGCTGGCTTACTGCGAGCATGCTTAAGCACCAGCATAGCGCACAGATTTGTAGGACCAGACCATATTGTATCAGATCTGTGTCACGCCATTTACAGAAAAGCAGTAAGTAACACATAAAACCATTATGCTACGCAGCAGCGTATGAAACTGTTAATTCTTGCACATGGGTATTTTAAAGGGGTAGCTTTTGGTCTGCTGTGCTAACAGGAACCGGCAAGGTGTGGCTGCATTTACCTTGGTGTAACTCAGCAGTAAGTCTTTTCCAGTCCCTAGATCTTCACTCACACGACTGACAGGAGAAGAAGAGAATTAGCCCAAGAACTCACACGTCTGGCTCCGGTTGAATGAGCAGATGGATGCTCCTGCGCACCGTGCCGCTGGCGGTACGTGCAGCCCTGCATCCGCTCTCCACCTCTCTCTGCCTACCCAGAGGGATGGAAAATTCCATCTGGTTCATACTGAATCTGACAAAAACTGCTGTCGCAATAGTTTTTTTAAAAGTGAAGATCGATTCACGAAGATAAAGCTTCTAATTATCTGAAGGTTACCCCAGATGTTACGGTGATGCCTCATCATGAGGAAGAAGTGAGAGGCGGTCTAAACCCAAAGGTAAGTCCCTTCCTCTCTGTAGCACAAGAATGTCATTGCAGGTTATGAAATAAATGAGACCTAAGCATGTGTTTAAAAGTAAGCGGAGGCTAAGAGCTTTTTCTGAGACAAGGCCAGAAATGCTGGCTTAAGCAGGGCTGCCATTGATGTTAGCAAGTCAGTGGCTTTCTGTCTTGGGAATTAGAAGTCCAGAACCACCAGGAAAGAATTGAACACATTTATAATCTTCCCTAGATGCAGTTATCTGTGGTTAGTAAGTCTTGAGGGCACACAAAATCCCTATTTTAAAAACAGAGTGGAATCACTTGCAAATGACAAAATCCCAGACTCTGTAGAAGCTGCAAAGATACCCCTGTCACAAAGTTTGTAACAACACTTCATGAGGAAAAGCAGAACAAATCCTGATAAAAACAAGGACCACCCCCCCATTTTCAAAATCCGTTCCCCAGCAAACACAAGTCAGCAGGAAAGATAGCCTTCTCCTATATCTGATATTCCAGATTCTTTTCTTCATCTTTTCACATATCTGTTTCAAAACGCTCGATCCAAAATGTTTTGTTCAGCCAGTAAAACTTCCAGGACCTGCTTTATTCCCCATTCTCCTGCTCAGTGTGCGGTCACTTACATCAGCAGCTGCAAATTATTCCTTATTTAGAAAACTGAATTAGGCCCTCAGCTTATCGCTGAGCCATAGACACGGGCTTTTGCTAACCCAGCAGTACTGTCATCAAGAATCCAGCCCTAAGACATTATTTTACTTTAGGAAGACAAACCAAAGCCAAGCTCTCCCACTCTTTCTCCCAGTCTTTTCCTGCTCCTAGCTCCAGCACACGCACTTGCAGAATGCAGGACTGATCATAGCATCCAGTTTACAAAAGTTTTTGCAGAACCTAAATAAAACTCACCTCATTGCTTACCCGCCTGTTTCGGAACGAGACTCTGATGATCACAAAATAGAAACCATTGACACTAAGATGTACAGAAATATTTAGCAGATCAGGAGCGAAGCATATCGAGAACCACAAATTGCGCACGGCACCTTTCTCATTGTTTTCTGGCAGGAAAACTCCCATCCCTGTGTTCTTTTGAAGTCTTGTCAAAGGATCCGATGCTCTCTAAAAGCTTTCCTTTTTCTTTTTAAAGGAAGTAAGCCATCGCTACTAGCTTGTCTTGAAGGCTGCGAGGCCTCCTCCACTCATACGCGCGTGCAAAGGGCACTCACTGCAGAGCACAACCACATCTCTCATTCATTAATTGTTAATATCAAGATTTTCTGTCAGAGGTTTCCCTTTCGCTCTGCTATCACAGGAAATAAATGAAACTTTTGAAGATTTTGCACAGCAGAGTCATGCATCGGCCACTTCTGCCTGAGTTTCTACAATACATAGAACTGGTGACAACCCACTTGTACTAAAGATGAAACTCCCAATTTCAGTCCCAAATCATTGAGTTTCTCTGTGCCCAAAGCAACAGGGTGCTTATCAGTGCTTTATCAGATTCAAAATACTTCTGGGTAACTAAAGTGAAACGCTTATATAAATTCACATGGTCCAGTCCTAGAAATAATTTGTCCAGATTCAAACTGATTGCTGCAGTTTCCTTTTTAAATCATCATAAAAGAAGATAAGGCTCTAAATTAGGACTTGGGTTTTGTCTGAAACTACACTAGAGTCAAATCTGGAGTGCCTCCACTAATGCTGTACAACTCATTCCAGATTTCTGCCAAAGCAGCAGAAATCAGCAGCCAGATTATAGTAGTTTTTACAGAAACCAGCCAAAGACAATGAACTATCTCTTCCATCCCTTGGGTTATTCCTTGCAATATTAATATTCACAGTACACTTTCACTAGATGCAAGAAATGGGAATTTCTGCCCAAACTACTTGACTTCACAAGAAAATAAAGATGCTATTCCTTCTCAAAACACAAAGCCAAATTCTGCTGTTAACTGCATCTTACCTGACTTTCTGCTGTTAATTGCATCTTAGCTGACTTATTGCACAGGTTTGAAACAGGAGGGAGCTGTGACCTTGGCACAGATTTCAGCTAGACACACATCAGATTACTCACCAAAGCATTTTCACCTGCCAGAGCTCTTACATCTGAGAGATCCCCAGGAGCACGGGACCAGTCCTCAATGCCCCAAAGACTGAAACTCAAGGGACACTTCATTCCCCCAGTGGCTGCGGCCACATTGACATGGTAGCACAGTGAGATCACACATCACATCAAACCAATACTAGACAATAACCTAGCCAGGAAGCAGAGAACAACACTGCAGCCAGGGGAAAATGTGACACAAATTAAAAGGAGTGAGAAAGGCTAAACAGCAAGAATTGGACAGTGCTCTAGAGGCTTCTGTTTCGGAGAAAAAGTCAGGGAAGGAATCACAAGGCTGAGGCTGGGTCCTTGGGTCGTTGCTTGCAGGTGGACAGTTGTTTCGGAGTCTCTCAGGCAAAAAATCCTGAAGCTTGATAAGACTTCCCTAATATCTGTTGTTTTCCTGAAAGCCTCTGCTACCTGAAGTTAACGCATAAGGTAGAGCCTCAGCTTTCAATTAGAGAAAAATGTGTTTAGCTCTTGTGGATGCAGAGGATTAAAAATGGCACATTGAGGAGTCTCAAAAACAAGACGAATAGAAAGCTTCCCTTCAACAACAGCAACAAGAAACCAACCCTACAGACAAACCGAAACAAAACCAAAAGTTCTTCACATTTAGATTTTAACACTCAACATCACTTGAATTTAGCTTTTAAAAACACGCTGCAAGGAAGATATCTTTTAAAGTTAGAACTGGAATGTTTTCTTAAAATAGTTCATGATTTAGAGCCTCTTTGTTAGAGGATTGCAGTTCTGAGACATCTTAAAGGATGCCTAAATTTAAAAGGTGGTCTTTTTTAATGAAGCCTGTTAGGTTTGGCAGCTAGAAATGTCAGAGTCCATAGTCATTATTCTTTTCTGAAATACTGGTTGGTATCTGCAGATTACTCCACTCATACTGGCATAGAAGTCATCGTACAGTTAATTATTGCAATAATTATTTATGATAAGTGGAGAGGCTAGATATGGGATCATTGGCGTGTAGTACACTTATGAACAGCATTTTCCTTCTTTCAACAAATCTTTTAATGTCCCCAAGAAATTTAGCCTGTCATAAGCCACAGCACAGCAAAGTGCAAATTCAGAGTGGTAAAAAATTTGCCATACCAAGACATTTCAAAAATTCTAAGTGTTGCATTCTGTATGATAGGGCATTTGTCGCATGTAGAAACAGGAGGTTCCAACCTTCGGGTGGGGTCTTGGTGCTCATTTCTTGGTCTGGGACGACCTGAGAAGTGTCCTTCTCACAGGTTTTTTTGATCAACAGAATAGTTGTTTACTGTCACACTCTCTTTAAATCAAAAGCAACTGGCTGGCTACTAATTATTGTTGCTGTTATACATGGAAGGGATTTAAAAACAATCATCTTGTTTAAAACATCCACACCTCGTATATAAAGTAGTTTTAGAGAGTGGCTACTTGAATGTTTCAGCTACGCTGATATGACAGGACCAGTGTCCATCATTCAAAGCTTCATTCTCTCCCACTCCACTAGAAAGAAGGCAGCAGAGTGGAATTTCACTTTTTATACTGCTCAGACCCCAAACTCACAATATACTAGATTTTACATGTGGGGTGCAAAACCTGCTCTCAGGCATCATCATTATCATTATCGACAGGAGAAGCAAATCTGCCACCCATGTCCAAATACTGCTGTGTAGGTAATAGCTACACAGAGCAGAAGAAACAGTTTTGCTGGGAATGTAAAAAATATACAAAATTGTGTTTCTCTCTCTGAAGTTGCAGTTTTGATCTCATATTCTCTGTATGACTCTTCTCTCTCTACTTATTTATACACCTGAATTCCCTCTTCAGGTGTGAAGTGCAGCTCATGTTGGAAAGCCCTACAAGAGTTCTTGCCATGGCTGAATTGAACAACTGCAAAACTGTTTCTAAAGGATCAAGAGAAAGCGTTTTGAGTTTGTCTCAAATTAAATGTTTCAGGATTCTTAACCGTTCTCTCTCGTGAGGAATTGCTCAATTTCAACATGAAAATGGTTTTTTTTTAAATGACATTTTGCTTGGTAAATTTGAAATAGAAGATGTTTAGAAGCACTTTGAGTCTTCCTTAAAATATCTTCCATTTTTTTTTTAGTCAAAATTATTGGCCAGTGGAACTCTTAGAAAAACAGTTTTCGGGTCACTAATATGTTGTTGGTTTTTTAATGTAGCCTCTTGCAAAAAAATCAGTCAGTTGTAATCTGTGAGGTCTAAAAATACCCAAGGGCTGATTTCCTTTTCTGTCTTTGTAGTTCTTAACACACTGTCAAACAATATGGATGCGCATTATCATATACGTTATGTTAATGTCAATTTGCTTAAATAAAGAGTACACCTTATGAACCGGTTGCTTCTGCTAGATCAATCTGCTGCCTAAAATCTGTAATGACAAAACATACAACTTGTAAAAGCAATTGAAACAATCTTATTCCCATTCTCAAAAATAACCAGTGAAATTCAGGAGCAAAATCTACAAAGAACATAAACGGGATGTGCCATTGTAGCGGTGCCAATTTCAGGTATCTACAACCTATTTTCTAAAACTATTTAGAGATGCGCGTGTCTAAACTGCACTGAAAACTAATGAGCCCTCAAAATCTGGTAAGCTGAAAATGTGAACTGTCTTATGATGCAAGAAATCCCAGAGCCAAATGGGAATGAAGGCGAGCCGGTGCATCAGGTGCAAGCGTTGGGTGGCTGGGAAGAGGAACAGACATCGAAAGGTTTGGAGGCAATAGCATGAACTGTTAAAGAAAACTAGAATAAATTAGAGCTGGTGCTTTTAAATCCTTTCGTGAACGTCATCAAAGTGCCCTGCTAAATGCTTAAATCTAAGGAGATTTTGCAAATTTGACTTTTAAGGGAAAAAAAGTCATCATTTCTCAGCTAAGTAAGCACATGCCATTGGCATTGAAAGTCAGCGAATGTGAAAGTTCCTCCCACAGTCTTAATTTATTTATCTAATGACATAACTTTTCAGAGAATTTCGTTAAGAATCTTCAGAAAGATTTTTTTAGCATGTGTTTGTTATTAGTTTACTGTTACTATGTGGCTGCTAGCAATAACAAGATTCTGTAGCTGGAACTGCATTTTATGCTGCTTATATAAATAACCAAGCGATTATGAACAGCAGATTGAGGTTTGGCAGATTTGCAACACCCGGATAGATATGCATCGCTGTCATATGAGACTCACTAGCTTTTTGAACAAATGCACACTGTTTCATTAACTTGCATTTCATATCTACAATCTTGACACTTATGTAGAAGGGGAAATTTGGTTAATTCCACAGAATTCAGGATGGCAGTTTCATTTTCTTTTGCGTATCAGCTTTTCTCTCTCGAGTTTCCTCTACTGCATATTACTTGCGAAGACTATAAAGTATACAAAGAATATTGAATTTAACATTAGACAAAGAGAGCAAAGAAAGGGCCATTTCTACCACAGCAACCTGAAAGAGTCTCAACGTACCATGATTTTTGCATGGTGAGGGATGAACAGTGAGCCCGGGGGGAGTCAATTACTGCAAGGCAGCAGGACCTCTTTCCAGGAGTAATTCTCAAGGCCTATTGCCAGCGCATTCCCAATTCTCCTGCATTTTAATTAACGCTAACAACATTAACAAGAAACTCTGCGGATACTTCCGCCCACAGGGGAGGACATGTGAGGACATGAGTTTGCTGAGAGCCAGTGGGAACCGTGGCTTCAAGGCTCAGCCTTTGGTTTTATGCTTACAGACCATGCAGTAGTGTTCAGGCCTGGCTGCAGATTTTTGTGGCATTTTAAAGTGCTTCTAACACCAAAGACTGCCTCTGAAGTGGAGGCTAGTGATTCCTCTAAGTTCATGACCGTGACGTTTATCATTCCTCTCAATTAATATCATTAAAATACATAATGTGTTATTTTCTTCACTGTAAAATTCATTGTTTTGCTGAAGCAAAGTAAGGACAGTGAACTTTGGGCAGAAAAACGGGGATTAAATACACCTTTTCTTTGTATAAAAATTTCATGCCAGCTGTCAGCTTTAAAGTTCAAAATGAGAACTATTTCACCACAAGCTTCAGAAATAACACACAACAGTTTTACACCTTCCTCCAGATATAATAAATGTGTATCACCTGCCTTTATATAAATACTGTCTGCCTTCGGAATAGTTTTCTCTCTGTCTTTCTCTCTCAAACTTGCTACAGAGGGGAAGTCTGAGAGGGAGAGGGGGAAATGACAACAACCCCTCCCCGTCTTTGAAATTAGATTCAAAAGGTTTTTCAAAGCAAGAGAGGAAAAAGCTTGTCCCCAGAAGCTTTGTGAACCGAAGAAACCACGTTACAAGCTGAGCAATGACAGAAAGAAACAGTCCTACATGGTGCTAACAACTTTTTAACAGTTTTCAATGCCTGGATCATTTGTATTTTCTACCCTGATTCTCCCTGGTTCTGATATTGTAAGGGATATAGTGAAGGGCAGTATCTTCCCCATACAGAGCAAGCAAAGGGAAAGCCAGTTTTCAAATGTTATGTTTTCACACAGACTTTGACATAAAGGATGAGGTTTTCAAAAAAGGTTTGCATCTAGGGACTGGGAAAAACTGGCCAAAAGTATCATAGGAGAAATTTAGACCAGGGAAGAAGAGGATGAGGAGACAAGGAGATGGAAGCAAAAGGTTTGAAGCTCATAGAGACCAGCTGGAACAAAACAGGTTGTGCTTTCAGTGCAAGCTCACTAGCTTAGGAAATTCACAGCAGAGTTTGCCATGGTAAAACATGAAGTTGAGCAAACGCCGATACTATACAGGGACCTCAGTGACAGGAGCTGTTCTTGGCCTAGGCGATCATTCCCTCCATACTAACCACTGGTATCACTAAGGCCAGCTGCCTTTCCTGGCCTCGTCATCTCCGCAAGCGAAGCTTTGTGCAGAGACATGTAAAGGGCTCCATCCACTGAGAGGTGGGTCCTTCTGCCAGGGTGGGAGCTGCCAGCAGAAGGTCCTCTCCAGGGAAGCCACCTTTCTACTGCGGCTCCTCCAAGGAGATGGTGCCGACCCCTCTCTTTCAGGCTGCAAATCCAGCACCTTACATACACTATGTTATTATCAAGCTCTACTGCTGTGCTGGCTGCTATAGACACCAGGTGAAGCTCTAGAAACAACAAAAACTGCCCAATGCAGGAAATAAATTCTTCCTTAATCTCACAGCCAGGCATGTGCAAGTGCATGAACGCTGGTGTTTCTGATGTGAAGAGGCAACTGAAGCAAGATAAGCACATGGGAAAGAACAGGCAACAAAAATGTCCAACTTTGACAACTAGGCAAACATAGTAGAAGAACACAACAAAATCTACAAATATAACCATCTCCATCACTCCCCCTGAGGATGAGAAGAGAAATAAGGGAGGAAGATGTCAGGCATTGCAACAGGGTGAGTGTGTGTGCATCCATGTGTGTGTGCATACAGGTGTCGGCGTGTTGGCAGGTGCAGCAGAGAGGAATGCTGAATGTCAGAAGTTTAGAGAAAGAGATAAATTCAGGGACAGACGGGGAAAGCACAGAGTGCACAGAGGTAACATATACGGAAGGGGGAGAGAGACAAAGGAAGGAGGAAAAAGAAAAAAGGAAAAAGGAAAAAAGAAAAGAGAAAAAAGAAAGGGTAAAAAGGAAAAAGAAAAAAGATGAAAAAGAAAAAAGATGAAAAAGGAAAAAAGATGAAAAAAGGTAAAGAGATGAAAAAGGGAAAAAATATT
>VFFE01007138.1:309642-348841 GCA_008921705.1 Burhinus oedicnemus | reverse complement strand
GATCAGTAGTCACCTCCAATTCTTTTTTTTTTTTTTTTTTAATTGCAACAACACACCAACATTGCCTCAAATCATTGGCAGTACGTATCAGCCGTACGCATTCAACCCAAGCATGAACCGTGGAGGTGCTGAACGATCCCTCGTGCACTGCTGGGTATGTAACATATATTGTGTCATTTCTTTTAACGTAACTCTTGCAGACGAATTTTACCACACAGTTCCCAAGGCAACATTCTATGATCCCATTCACAAGCTGGTTTTCCTGAAATAGCCTGTCATGGGAATCTGGTGCCCTCACATGCCTGTTCTCCTCTGTGCGCCGGCTTCCCCAGCAGGCTTCGCCCTTCGTTGTGCAATGGGATGTGGTGTGGGGGTTCAGCCAGAAAACACCAGAGGGACGGGACTGCCAGCCCACCAGGGAGCCGGGCCAAAAGGGGAATGAGGGCATGAGGCATCTGCACCAGGACTTATTAATGAGCGGTGGCCGCTGCATGTGGATGCAGTTCAAAGCAGAGTGGAACTGAAAATTAATACTTCAGGCAGGCTTGACAGACCAAACAATATTAATTTTAACCATGCTCAGAATAAAATATTTTGCTTCATCTTTTCCACTGGGAAATAATGCTGTGGGGAATTTTTTGTCTGGCAAGATAGAAATTTTCCCTCAGAAAATGCTGATTTTGCAAGAACTCTTTTTTATCTGTGAAGAAATGAGATTCTGACATAAAGATCCTTACTATCTCTAGAAGTCAGAGTCAAAATGCTACACTAAAGTGGATTGTTAGTTATGAAAAGAGATAGGAAGAAAAAGCATTTTTAAGGAAATGCATAGTGAACGGGGATTAGCCCATCACATCAGGTTGTAAAAGCAGGCAGCATTTTTCTAGCTGGTTGCCCATATTTCAGATTTTTCAGAGATCAGGTAATTTCATCCTACGGCTCCTCCTTTGTGCACTGTGAGCATGAAAAAAACTGTGAGAAATGTTTTGTTCAAACCATGTTTTCCACAGAAATGTATGTTTTCATCAAGTAGAAGTTTTCTACAGCAAATATCAATTTTCTCTTATTTTTTTCTCCCTCTCCCCAGTGGTTTTCAGCTTGGACAATCAAAACATTGCAGCCAAAAGATCCCCAAATAGTTTTGACTTTTCAGACATGTAGTTTTACGAATGCCTCCAAAGGTTGCGAAGAAAAACTTCTCAAAAAAGCCAAACCCTTCTTCTGTTTTCTGTTGTCAAAATCATTGCCAGGAACAGGAAATTTATAAACAGTTCTAAATACACAGTCATGGGACTGCTAGACATTTCGCTGCAAGGACAACATCTGCCCAGCTTCGCTGGGGGCTCTTTTGTGCTCCCAGACAGGCAGTTCCTCTCTGTTTCTCTTACTAACTCAAGGTAGAGCTAAGCACACTTAGTGCTGTTACCAGAATAGCAGGAAACCTGCAAATGTCTCACCTTTCCTGGTGAGATGCTGTATCTGAACCTCATCTTCAAAACCTCACCTCACCCATGTACCCACATGAGCAACCACAGAGCGTTCCTCCTTTGCACTCAAGACCATGGGCTTACCTCCCTCTTGGCTTCTCTGCACTCTTCCCCTGAACCCCAGGAAACAAATCACTGCTCTGCCACCACCTTTATTCCAGCTGAGCTGGGCTTTACCGGTACGGACATTTTACTGCCTTCAAGGGGAATGACTTGCATGCTGGAAAGGGAATAGAAAGTGCCACAACAGTGTTTTTAGGGGATAGCTGCCTTCAGTGGTCATTCACAGAATCACAGAATCACTGGGGCTGGCAGGGACCTCTGGAGATCATCCAGTCCAACCCCCCTGCCAGAGCAGGGCCACCCACAGCAGGTTGCACAGGACGGCGTCCAGGCAGGTTTGGAATGTCTCCAGAGAAGGAGACTCCACCACCTCTCTGGGCAGCCTGTGCCAGTGCTCTGTCACCCTCCAAGGAAAGAAGTTCCTCCTCATGTTCAGATGGAACTTCCTATGGTCAAGTTTGTGCCCATTCCCTCTTGTCCCATCACTGGGCACCACTGCAAAAAGACTGGTGCCATCCTCCCAGCACCCTCCCTTTAAGTATTTATAAGCATAAACACTTATTAGAGCTGTTCCTCAGCTACCAAGAATAGACCCTGTCTATAGCTCCCCACCCCCTTCTGCCAATTACTGCAGGGATTTAATAATGAGACACTACACATTTTAGCCTAAATGAAGTAAAAACCTTCATATAAGAGTCAGCTCTGGAACTCACTGCCACGTGAGATAAGGAAACTCAGCCAGAACTGGCGAAGGATGCAGAGTGATTTGGATTTGGCCTGCGAGGATGATAACATTTAGCTGGGTTCTCACTACTCTGGTCTTGGCAGTTTTTGGCATTGGGATGGATTTTGCTTCTGTCACTGCAGTCCTGTGCCTTTGGTTGAAGATTTTGGCAGGACTCATCCCTGGGAAATAGTTGGCCCGAGGGGCTGGAAAGCTCCTTGGTCCCTTCTGTCATGCCTAAGCCATTGTTTAAGAGTTGGCAGAAGCTGCTGGTATTAAAACACCCTGACATCTGCAGTGTCAGCGCTGTCACTCCGGGACCAGGGTGTGCCAGCATTTTACCATTTCGTTGCTAGGCTAAAGGAGGATGCCATTCAAACAACCCGAGACGAAGTGGGGGCAGCACAGGATGCATGTGGTTTTTTGACTGCAGCAGGCAGCTCCTGGAGAGGGGCAGAGCAGAGGTAGGATTTTTCACTGGATTATTCATCCCCACAGGACACCCAAAGAGCCCCGTTTGCCATTTTCCAGCAGAGAGGATTTTGTGGACTTGGTGAGACAAGAACGAAGCTCGCAAACTAGAGGGAGGGGAACTGTAGCTGCTTCACATGGGGACCGCGTGTCAAACCCAAGCAGAATCAGAAAGGTTGCATTCTTCCTTTTCTTATTCTCTTAGGAAACTCTTCTTCCATCCTCCCTGTACCTGTCCCCAACTTCTTGGCTTTCACAGACGCAGACCACACTTTCTGCTCAGCAGAAATGCACTCATTACTCTATATTCCAGTGGTGACCTGAGGCTGAACTAAAGTCTACTCCTTTCGTGTACAGATGGCTACTGAGATAGAGTCACATTCTCAAAAACGTACTTAAGAGTAGATGTTTAAAGGAACAGATACTTTAAGATCCTCTTGATGTGGGAGCTGAGGCCTGAAGTTTCGTTTATGGTTCTGCAATTCTCCCCTTGAAGTCAAAGCATGAAATTATAGCATCCCATCTAAATAAATTAGCATTTCTGTGCCATTACCAAAGTTTGTACATGTGTGTGCTCGTGCTGACATGGAGTAGGAATTTCATTGCATGCTTTATGGCCAGCGAAAATGAGAACCATCAGAATGGCTGCATGGAGAATGGTCAAAGAGCCTAGGCAAGGGAGTTTGATGATAAACATCCAAACATCAGTACTTGTGACACTTCTTAGTAGGGGAAAATTAAAGCAGGCATTCGTTGTAGTAGCTCACTACATGTGGGATACCAGCCCTTCAAAACTGCACAAATGAGACTGAGCAAGAATGGGACAGGGAAAAAACCTCAGACAGAGGAAGCCGTTATTCAAGGTTACATACCAGGACTAAAAAAAACGTGGAGTTAACCAGTCTTTGACTTCCTCTCCTCTCTTATAGCAAAGGCTAGATTTTCAAAGGAAGCCAACTGCCAATATGAAATTCATCAACTTTTTGTTCATGTCAAACAAAACTTGCGCGTGTGGGTGCAGAGCTGTTCTGCAAACCTTTTCCCTATGTTTGTGGCGGAGAGCGTTGAAGTTCCGAAAACTGGCCCCATCTGTGTGGGAGGCAACGTACAAAAAGCTGGCCCTGAGCACTTCCAATAAGACAGCTATATGGGAGAAAGGATGCTGCTGTGGTTAAGGTATAAACCTGGCATGTAGTAATTTCGACGCATTATGTGATCTAAATCAAGTAAGTTAGTATCTGTTTGACTTAGTTCCGATCTTACTGTTGTTTGATCTACCTGATTTCCCAGAATCTCTACCTGTTGTCTTGCATGTTTAGATTCATCAAACTGCAATAAAAATAAAAACAATAGACAGCAAGTATACTTGTTCTGTTTCTTGAGAAATACAGCTCCCATAGCCCCGTGTTCAGGCATGTACACAATACAGTACTGGAGTCTATAAAAGAAGAATCTGGGTGGATAAGAGGATTTTTTTATGGTTAGTCTGAGGATTTTTAAATGAAAATAGTACAAACGCTATTTGCAATCAGTGATGTCTCCCCACAGTTCACTTAAATCTTTCCCGCACTTCTCATTCGAATAGCCTATCGAAATTCTTGATTATTTTTCTACATTGCTGGGATGTTAGTGCTACAACACAGAGGCCAAATTCTGCTTCCACTTGCAGCAAACAAAGTATTAAGATTTGCTCAACATTTTGAGCTAGCTGGAAGGTGGGGACCTGAACCTGGAGCTCTGACTGCTTTCTCGGCATAGCGGTGACTGCAGGAATACGTCCGATGTATGCTCATGAGTAAGTGCCGGCATTTGTCCACTTCTGAACTGGGATTTAAATCATTTAGCAATTCTTTTAAATGCTAAGCAGCTGAGTTTACCCATTGTATGTTTTACTGCTACATCACCAACAATTGTATATGAAATATGCTGCCCCATTCTGTGCAGCATATCAATATAATAAACAGGAAAAGCAGACTTTTTATTACTTGCATCAGGGCAGTTTACTAATCAGTTCATGCAGCTCAATAAAGTAAAAAGGGTTTTAAAAAATAAATAGGTTGGGAAGAGGAAGGGTATGTGTGGGGAAACAAGTAGGTTTTCTCATAAAAATTAAATCACAGACACCAGGGAGAGCCCAGGAGTTCACATCCACTGTAGTTATGAGATTGAAAGGACTGGGAGGTTTCCACTTTGGGTAGATAATAACTAGTTTATGAACAGTGCAAACAAAAGTACACTCTGTTATTGTGTACGTGAAATCTCAGAGCTGCACACGAGTGTCCTTGTGTTTATGTGGATATAGGGACACACACAAAACGTTGTCTACACACGCCAGGGCATAAACATGCCTGACAATTTCTGCATGTGCACGAAGTGCCACAGAGATGTTATTCTGCAGTTTGAAGGGTCAAAAACAAAGTGCAGAAAGGGAAACTGAAGATTAGAGTTGTTCTGACTGTAAGTCATATCGTCCTTTGGAAAGTGTTCAAGAGTAACATTTACATCCTCCTTCCTTTGACTCGCTGGGAAGAATGACCTCCACAAATTCCCATCACTTAATTCCCTCTTCATTTGAACTCTACCTATGAAATCTATTTTCCCTTACGTGGGTACTCTAGAGTCTGCGACCGTGCTAAGGCATCCTGATCCCAATGACAGAGGGAGAACTATGAAAGCTGTGTCCTTCTCCATCGGTGTGAGCTCCCGTTTCCATCTTGCCAAGCTGGCTTTCTCCATCCTCTTCTGGGCTCTGAGCCCCACATGGAGGAGGACAAAACAGGTGGGGAATGGGAAGCAAATGGTGCCCCTTTCGGGAGCGTGGCCTTTGCTTGTTCTAGTGCCACCATACAGAGAAGCAAAGTCAAAAATCCCTGGTGAAATCACAGTGAAAAGTGCAGGAGTTCTTGATTAGGGGAAGCTACAATCAAATAGGGTAATTGATTTAGAAAAATCTAATTAAGAAAACCTAGAGGGGAGATTTTTGTTCATTTCTAAAGTTGCATTAAGGGAGACAAAAGAGATGATTTTACATGAAATGGAGGATTAAAGATGGCGAAGTGGAATTTAACATCACCTTTAAAATGTGGTTCCTATAGTTCATACTTGCCTCAGAACATCATCTGAAATTTTCTCTGTGCCAATGTCTTAACCGCCCTTTGCTAAATTCCTAGCCCTGAGAGTAGATTGTTCTGAGTTTTTTATATTTTACCATAAAAAACTTCCTTACCTTCCACTTTCTTTATCTGAGCCCATGTAATTATTTCTGCTCCTTCTTAGTAACTTCTTTGACCTTTCTTCACCTTTGCTGTATCTTTGCAGCTCCTCCCAGTGTAAGTTTATTTGTGATTTTTCTGAATATGCCAAAACATCACCGGGGGTGTTAAAACAGGCTGCCCTAAATATCAAGTCTCAGGCTTCTGTACAGTTTCTTTCTCTTTGCTGATTCTTTGCTGCTTTACATTTGGGAAAATGGATACTGTACTAGGTGAACTACCAGCATGATTCAATATCTGTCTTCCTGTGTCTGTTTTTTAACCCATTTATGGTCCACAAAACACTTTTTCCATCCTTGTTTCTGTTCATATCAGTTGAAGCACAAACACACAAAGCATACCGCTTTCCCCGTTTCAACTGATTGTATGATATGCTTTATCTTTTATTAATCATTGCAACTTTTTTCCATATCAGTACTTTTAATTTGCTTTGTTAAAGTGTTTGATTATCTACTAGTTAAATTTTCTGTTAAAATGACTGCAGCAAGACAGTATATTTTGTAATTTGAGGTCTTTTTTGAAGGTGTGGCTTGCATAGGTGCAAAAAAGATCACTTCATCGCTTTCCTCGTAGCGTCTGTAACATAAGCACCCGCACACAAGTGGGACTAAAATGTCCCGGTTTAGGAAGCCTTTGCACAATGCAGTTGCATCCACATTCCCAAGCACGCTGGTGAAAACTCTAACATAATCAAACAGTCGCACTGTTGCAAATATTACACTTAAACCCGGGGTCAGAGTTGATAAAGGACCAAATTTGTGATCCTTGCTTTAAACCACCAGTTAAGCCAGTTTGCTTATTAATCTCTCCTGTTAGAGGAGAAAGCAGCAACGCTGCTTCCCAGTCTGGAAATCAGAGCCTGCCCTTGCTGGCATTTCCCTTGTAGGTTCTTGCTGTGCTTCTGGCAAATAAAAGCGTTACTTTCTGTAAGATTTGCTACAGTAGAACATAACGGTGTTAAAACTGCAAATGAGTAGGGCATTGCCATGTACCAATGAAGCAAATTCACAAAGGATTAGGTTAACTCTATCTTTCTGGAAAGCACTGCTCTGGGGAGCAAAAAAGGCAGAGAGATGCCCAAGAGGCAGAGATGGATGTCCACATACTTCTCCATGCCTAGAGAGGACTTCCTATTCACTTTAGGTCCAAGGCTCTTGATCGTTTGTCGTTCCAGCCTGACTGGCCACTGACTCGTGGCCAAAATAATTTCCTTAAGTTTCTCCAGGATGATACGGTACACTGCTGCCGTAGCTCTGGGGAGGGAGCTGGTTCTCCATTGCCTGTTACACCACATCCCTATTTACATCATGCCAAAGGATGTGGCAACTGCTACATCTCTGACATGACCGTGCTTTACACCCACATTATACTCATTTGCCCCGGGAGTAAATGACTTGAGTTGGATGGAAATTTTCCTACAGAAGAGTTTTCCATCCGAAAACGCTGATTAGACTGAACTGAAATGTTCTGTGGAAAGGTTTTGATTCCGTCAAAGCTTTCAGTGGAAACAAAGCAAGCCTTGGCCAGGCTGTCTGATGGGCAAGCCTGCCTCCACTCCTGGCAGCTCACCCACCTGCCTATTTGTCCCTGGACATTCTGGCCCTGTGGCTACAAGCTTCCCCAGCTGCCTGGCTCATGGAGGTCAAGACACCCATTAGCTACGAGCTTTCACAGCTCTCTCCCTGCACGGGGGCAGCTCTGTGACCAGACTCTCTGACTCCCGGAGTTGATGTTTTATTTTTAAAATACCTTTGGATTCCTTTGTCATGATTTTTCATCCCACTGAAATTGCCCGTGTTTTATTTTGCCATTCAATTCACAGTTATTGTTATTATAGCTGTCAGTAGTGCGTGTTTCATGGAGCAGAAGGTGGTGTCCATTCGTCTGTGTCGGTAACATGAGTTCCAGCTCCAGGAGCAAGCTCTGAAAATAAAGCAGGGGCCGGTGGGTTTTTTGGCATTTTACCCTGCTTGCTCACAACTGCCACCTACAGTTTGTCCCCTAGTGCTTTGGTCCCTTCTGTCCTTCCTGCGTAACCCTGCGCCATATTTCTGCTCAACTGTCAGTGGAAGTTCAGACGTGCACAGGGAGGTTGGTGCTCCTCATCCTCGGGGGGAGAAATATTTGAACCTCACCACAATGCTAGGAAGTCTTTAGGATGCTTTAGGAGGAGCACAGCCAAGCTCTGAATGACGGGAGTGTTTGGGAGGACACAAACCAACCGGATCGATTAGTTTATTGGAAGAATGCTGTGAGTAATAGCAGTAGTGCAGCCGCTGGGCCCGCAGCGGGTGGTTTCGTTCCGGAGAAGTAATCTCTGCACAGCCCCGCAGGAGCTGAGGTCCCTCGGGGAACGAGGTGCAGAAGGACTCTGCTGGAGGGTAGGACCTTGCAGGGGGCTGTGCTCAGGCTTTGATCTGCAATGGGTAGCACGTGTGAAGACCTCTCCAGCCCATGAAGGCCAGAACACAAGTTCCTTCAGCCGCATCAGGGCTCTCCGCAGCTACACTTTGCTGGTGGAAAGAAACTGCTCCCATTTCTCTGCCAGCTCCGTCGCCCTTCCCGGAGCCTGCTGCCCTCACCGGCCTCTGCACAGCTTGGATGTGCTGAATATACCTACAGTTTCCAGGTGACCATATATTTTACCCTCTTTCAACATTTCTGACAAACTCTGATTAAAAAAATGACAGAAATGGATCAAATGCCACTTTATTTTTTAAAGTTTCTTTCTGAAGTTGTTTTTTCTTTTGCTGCCCAGACAACGTAGAAGACAGCCTAATGCCCCAGCCAGGCTACAAAAGCAGAAAAGCAGTCTTAACAGCAACAGCAAACTGATTGGTTACTTAATAAATTAATTTAATAGTAAAATACATTTACTGAAGGAGTTGGTTCTTTAACCTTTCAACCCTCAGTTACTCGGGACTGTGATTTCTTTGCTCTGTGAGAGGCTGCTTCACCCTGTCCCAGAGCTACAAGGGGACGCACAGGCTGGCGGGCACAGACGTTGAGGAGGTAAGGGGACCTCAGATCAAGAGTCAAATTGCTGGGTACCCGCAAGTCCTCGAGGCTTTATGAACAAGGCTCTGAAACTGCCGTCTCGCCAGAGCAGGAGGCTTGAAGAGGCAGTGGGAATGCCAGCCACCGGACCCTGATGTGCCTGTGGAAATCAAACAGAGTGACATCTTACATCGACCAAAGGCCACAAAAACCGACTCAGGGAATTAGCTGCTGAAATCACCTGTCACTGCTTGCGCTGTCTACCGGTAGATAGGGACAAAAATAACCACTCTTCGTGACATGGTGTGTCTGATGCCTCTCTGCACCTCCTTGCTCACTGTAGGGCCTGACTCTGCCGTGGCTCCAGCTGGTCAGGCAGGCAGCGTCCTGGTGCCTGTCCTCACACCACAGGCATGCTCCTGTCCTCAGGTGGGATCATTTGAAGTCAGAAGAGATGAGCGATGCTGAATTCCTACTGGTCCCCAGCAGCATCTCGGCCAGTACGAGCACCTCTCTTATTTTCCAAGATTTCTGTTGCTGCTGAAAGAAACCCACTTGTGAAGACAGGTTTGCAGTTTCCTCTGCCAGCACAGAGATTTCTGTCTGACGGGCAAAACCAAGGTAACATTAAAAAAACTAGAGACAAAAGAAGAAAAGGCCTTTTGGCTCAGTCCAAGTCTCATCTGCTCTACCAGATTTCTTGGTGGCAAAATAAGTAATTTCCTTCTGCTGTGAAAAGAGAGTTTCTTTTCCTCAGGACTCGGACACTTGTTAATACCTAAACCAGCCCCATCATTTGTGCTCCTCTTGCCAGTGAAGAGCATCTAATTTCGCACCTACGTTTACATCTTCCAGTGCCTTGCACATCCTTTTTTCTTCATGTGCTATGATGGTTTGATGGTAAAAGCCCCTACAATAAGACTTCGCTGATTTGGGGCCACCGCTGAGTGAGTATATCGATGCGTGTGATGACACTCTTTGTGCTGGAGCATCATTTGGCTCTGAACCTTGAAGGCCTTTGGACATAAAAAGAAGACATCACGTGGAGCTGAAAGTTTGAAAACGGGTACAGGTGGATGGGAGCTTTTCTTCCAGGTCCCTGTGCAACCACTGACAAGTCATATCCTTCCCTTGTCTCACTTCCTTCTGCTGTAATTGGAAAAAAGCCGATCTCCTGTCATGGAGGGAGAGAAGGGCACAGTGTAGACTCAACTGACGTTTATGAAGAAATCTGTGATTTTGAGGTGTATTTTATCAGGGCAGGACCAGAGCATTCTGTGACTTCAGGTTTGCCAGATGTTCCATAACAAGGGTGACAAGGGTGAGTAGGTCTGTGCCCTGCCCTTGCAAGGGTCTCCAAGTTGCCAACAGCTGGAGCCATCCGGCAGGACTGAGATCTTGACAATGCAAACCTGCCCTTTCCCCAGACAGGGAGCAGGTCTGGGGGCTGCAGCAGCTCGTCTCAGCAAGGGCTGCGTGGAGCCAGCTGCCATGGAGCCTGCCCGCGCTCCTCCCTCCGGCTGGTCCCCCCTCTCTGCCTACCCCTCCTAATTCTGCCTTCTTCGCTATACAGAGACACCCAAGGCCCGGAAAGCAGCCGAAACTGAGCAGCTTAACTGGTGACCAGGCTCACGGGAGAGAGGACAGCCCAGCAGCAAAGCAGCAGTGTGTCCCCCCAGCCCCGGCGGCGCTGAGCCGTGCCCTGAAGGAACCTCACAGGCAGCACTTCTTGGGGACAGAGGGGAAAACACCCAGGGCTAGCTTTGAAAATATACTTTCGCATTGGTTCAGTAAATTACTTCAGGGTATAACACAAAGGTCAGTGAGCACAGAGCGGTGTTAGTCACGTAGTTGCTGTGCTGCTGAACAAAATGGAAGTGCCTAGCTAGCTGAAAGAGATAGAAAGGTCAGTATGTGCTTGTGATATCACAGTGCAATTGATAAATAGGCCTGTATGGTGATAAGATAGGCTTATTGGTGATAAGATAGGTTGGAGTGAGATAGATTTGCATCGGTGATATGATGGAATGTTACATAGTGTCGATTAGACATGATTAGCGATTCTTTATCATGTCTCACGTTATCGCTGCTGGTGCTTAGTTAGAAGATGAAGCTCATCTTTTCCTTTGCAAGATGGAGAGTGCAAGAATCAGAAGAGCTTTAAAGATTCAGGTAAAACAGAGGGAAACGGGGTGAGTGGAGAGAAGGAGGTAAGGAGAGGTCAGCAAGAAAAAAAGAGGATTTGAGGAAGTTTATGGGAGAGCAGAAGCAGCCATAGAGCACTGAGCTCTGAGTCTGTGCTAGCTACAGCCTATGCCTTTATCTTATCAGTGACACAGCTCTTGCCTGAACACCCAGTGCCTCTGGGACCGGTCAGCAAAAAGACTGACAGGTCCAGCAAAGCGTTTCAATATTTGGACCTGCCAGCAGCGAGCAAGGAGAGAGGACAGAGCTGAATGTGTCCGTGCTGTGGATGGGGAAGAAGAGAGGCTGTCCCGATCTGCAGGGGGGAGAGAGACCAGAGACGTGTCTTACTGAGGGGGCTGAGCCCCCTCTGCGGTTGCAAACTAGGGATGCCCAGGAGGGAGGCAGTGCCTGAAGTCAAAGGAAATTCCCATTGGAGTGACTGTCAGACCTCGCACATGCCAAAAGCGGGAGTCACAAAGATGCGGGAGTCAGAGAGTCCTGTGACTTCAGGTCCTGGTTGTCTCACTCCCTTTTTCCCCCACAGCCACTCCTGATATTTTGTGATGCTCTTGGAACAGCCAGAGCAACATCCACAGCCTAGATGGCTTTCCAGAGGAGAAGCCCCTGCCCCTTACCCTTGTGGCATGATCTTGAGGGATATCCATTCTGTCTGTCAGGGCGTGTGCACACACACTCTCTAGAAATTGCCTCCAACAAAACCAGAAGCTCCTCTGGGAATATGACTTGAAGCTCTTCTGGGAATATGACTTCTCTGGTACTTTCCTTCCTCATTTGAAAAAACACCAGCATCCAGTTAGCAGAAAATTTAATATGAGAAATCATTTCAATCCAGAAAATGGATTTGTTTTGAAAGAAAAGTCTAAATAAAATGTTTTGGCAGTGGTTTTCAAGCAGAAAGCACATCGAACCTCCTCTTTTCCAGCAAAATAAGCTGTCTTTTCTGGGAGTAAAACATGACACAGGAGATAATTTTTTTTCCTGTCACTGTCACTAACTCACTAAACATACAGGAACAAGCCACTTTCTCCTCTGATACCTCTGTTTTTCCCTCTGCTGGTAGGGATAATATGTCCCTAGTTCTCAAGCATACAGGACGAGCTAATGGGATTGAGAGAGAAAATGCTTTGGTGCACAAATAGTTGGTATCACTGGAGCCTGTAGGGTAAGCAAGGAGAGCAGAACGCTTGTTTTTAATCAGACCTAGGTTCTCTGAGTGCTTAAACAGGCTGTACCGAGAGGGTAATTTAGGCTTCATACCTGAATGCTCCCAGGAACTGTTTTCTTCAGGTCAAATCCACCTTCCATTAAGGTTTTAGATAAGGGCTGTGCCCTGACCTGGGCCGTAGCTGTTTATTTTACCTCTGGGACAAGGTACTCTCTGTGAGCTACTGTGCGGCTCACACTGCTTTGGGGATACCAGAAGATGGTGAGAGATAAGCTTTTCTATTCACTGTATCTTAGAGCTCTGATCTTCTGCTTGCCCCACTTCCCCAGCCTTCACAACCGCTCTGCTCTCTGCAACAGTGCAGACCACAGTCCCCCCAAAATGGGTAATCCACTGCATCCGGGGGCAGAGGTAGACCAGCACAAGCCTTAATAGGTGGGTTTCCACAGTGGGCTCAGCTGAGCAGCTGTATCTGCCATTAGCTGCAAGAACGCCGCCAGAAAGCTCCAGCTGTGCAGTGAAGCCAGCCCAAGGGTCACCAGGTTGGTGACTCCGCAGGGTTATGGAGAGCATCAAGGAAGGAAACCCTGGAGGGAAATTACAATTGTTTTCTTGTCAGCTTGAAGCATTCGCAAGTATTTATGATAGTTCAATAGTCTGAGCCATAGGTATGTTAAAAAATATAGAATAGTTTATTTACAGGGTGACCAATTTTCAGGCTTGAAAAGCGAGCTGCTCATTTCAGTAGCAGAGAGGGGGCAGACGGGTCCCAGGAGGTGAGCAATGGGTCCTGGGAGGGTACTTGTTTCAGGAGCCGTAACCAGCTTGAAGGGCTGTGCCAGTGCAGGGGGGATGTACCCCATGCTCTGGGCTGAATAGGCACATGGCAGTGCCCCGGGGTGCGAGCGCTGCAGTGGGCAGGGTGCGTGGAGGACAAAGCAGTGGCACCATGCAACTCTATCCCCCCGCTCCTCCCCGTCTCTGCTGGGAGCGAGGAGGCACCAGCTGCTTCTTGCCCTAAGCCAAGGGGAAGGGGACTCAATGGCTCCCTGTCCTGTGTCACATCCCACGCAAACCTCACCAGAAATGTGTACTTGGTTGTTTCCTGTGAAAGAATTGGTTTTTAAGGGATCTGGAAAAATCTGGGTCTGCTGGAGCCGACACAGTTCATCCTTAGTGAGCCTGATAGACGTTAAGCTCTGAGATCCTGGGATAGTTTTGGAAGTGGGTAAGAAGGAACTATAATACTGTCTGTACCGTCCTGTGCTTGGTCAGGCTGGAGATGTAAATCATGGCCAGCTGTTTGGAGACACGAGGCACAGCTGAGTACCCTTGTCTGCTGTGATAGCATCATCTCCCAGTTTCTTAGTTCCGGAACTACTTGAGAAACAAAACCGGTGTTTAAGAGATTAAAGCAAAAATTCACAGAGTCTTTCCAGGTCCCATGCAGGAAGGGTGTGTGTTCAGGACCAGAGAGGGAAACTCAGGGAAGAGTTGTTTTTGACTTGTCCTCTGTCTCTGGCCCATTTTCTGTCTTGGTAGCTATACTGTAGTAGTAGGAGCGGATTATGTTTTCCACAGAAAAAAATCCTGGACGCTCTTCCCATCTGCGAGGGCAGAAAGGAACAAATAGAGTCAACAGAAAGGACAACAGTGGACTAATGCAACGAGGAGATACCAAGCTCAGAAGAACCTGGGGAAGAACAGCAGCCTGTTTGTACCAGGGCTTAGGAGGGCAGCTGAAACTTTTCTGGGATGGAGAGGAGCAAAGGCACAGAGGCTCTGACCTCTGCCAGGGTTGGTACAGGCAAATGAAGGGTATGATGATAAAGAAATAGGTGCAGCATTCCTCATGGACTGCGGAATGAGACCAAGGCAGGAGATACCATTTGCTTTGTGTTGCCACCATCCAGACAGTATGTGCTGTTCTGATGGACCTGCTGTCCAGCAAAGAGTTGAGCTTGTGAAAGCCTTACCTGTAGGTCCAGCATTGCTGCATGAGGGTGTACATCTCTGCCGGGCAGTCCGTGGGGCAGTCCATGCGCTTCCCTTGCTCTATGAAGCTGATGACCTCCGGGCCTTTCATTTTCTAGGATAGGATCAAGTGGGAAAAGGCTTTAATGTTTCTGGAGCTGGCAACAGGATTAGGAGACAGATTAGAGCTTGGCCTGGGGTAATGCTTTGGATCCATGCACCACACACCCTGGACAGTCACTGTTTTCAACCCCGGCACCCAAGCAGCGGTGTCTCGCATTGTGGCCAGCCCAGCCTGCAGCCCCCATCCCAAGCCTGAGCAGAGCAGTGGCTGAGCAACTCATTTTTCAACTCTGCGAGTGAGCAGAAGGATCAAAGAGAAGATCTGCTTTGATTCAAACCCAGATTAATTTGTTTTGTTTTCTGTTTCTTCTACCTTAAATGAACACAAAGCTGCAGGATCCAAACAATCTAATTTGTGCCTTTCATAAAGTGGAAGTGAGCCTGTCTCCTTTCCCCTCCATTCAACACTCGGAAGAGCACCCACTCAAGGAAACAGGAATTGTACTTTCAGTGTGTGTCAGCCTGTTATAGAGCAGGACACTAGACTGTGGCATCCACCTGTGATGGACCCAGTTCTTACAAATACTTAAAGGGAGGGTGCCGGGAGGACGGGACCAGTCTTTTTGCAGTGGTGCCCAGTGATGGGACAAGAGGGAACGGGCACAAACTTGACCATAGGAAGTTCCATCTGAACATGAGGAGGAACTTCTTTCCTTGGAGGGTGGCAGAGCACTGGCACAGGCTGCCCAGAGAGGCAGTGGAGTCTCTTTCTCTGGAGATATTCCAAACCCGCCTGGACACCGTCCTGTGCAACCTGCTGTGGGTGACCCTGCTCTGGCAGGGGGGTTGGAGGAGATGATCTCCAGAGGTCCCTTCCAACCCCGGGGATTCGGTGATTCTGCCTCACCTTGTACGGTTTCTGCCCGTAGCTGAAGGCTTCCCACATGGTCACGCCGTAGCTCCATACGTCACTTTTGCTGGAGAACTTGTGATAGAGGATGCACTCTGGGGCATACCATTTCAAGGGCCACTTTCCTGCTGTCCTGGCCTGTAGCAAAGCAAAGAGGAACATTTCCACCCCGAGACACAGACGGCTCTGAACTGAACCAGAATTCTGCTTTGCTAAATGCTTGTGTCATATGCGATCCCACGCTGCTGAAAAAATCCCTTTGCCCTGGGCTGGGAGGTCAAGGTCCTGAACCCTAAGCCCTGAGCCCCAAACTCTGGCCCAGGCCCTGCTGTCACGCTGGCCCTGCTCAGCCATCCCTGGGCATGGGACACTGTCCCGCGGTGCCACCACAGCCACACCCCAGCCCTGGGGCTCAGTGCGGTCATGCACACTGCTGGGAAGATCAGCCCTGGTTCACTCTTCATCACCTTCTCTTCCCTGCTCTCTGCTCTGGCTCCTCTCCTGTCTCCTCTCTCCTGTCACCCCACTGCACTGCATCCCCCCTGCTGCCTCTGCGTCCATCTGAATTTTCTCCTTGCCACATGGAGCTTTGCAAAGCCCCTTTTAATGTCACAGCAGTGAGAGCAGCCAGAGTGTGATGTGGTGATGCAGCAGGGCTCCTGGGAAGAGTCCAGACCCCCTGCCTTTGAGGGTCTTTGCCCCCCAGTTAGGAGGGCTCCTGCTGGCTTTCTGGATCCTTCGCTGTGCTTACACACTTACCTTGTAGTAGCTGTCATCTGCACCCAGAGCCTTGGAGAGTCCAAAGTCACTGATCTTGGCATAATGCTGGTTCACCAGCAGGACATTTCTAGCTGCCAGGTCCCTGTGGACAAAGTTTTTTTCCTCCAAGTACTTCATCCCCATGGATACTTGGTGCATCAGCTCCACAATATTGCTGACTGTAATCTCGTCTCTGGGGAAGATGAAAGGACAATGCAGTAATAAAGGACTTGCCATTGCTCTGTACACCACAGCCCCCTCCAAGTTTTCTAGCTGCAAGGGAGAATAAACATGGACATCTCTGCTCCAGAAGGATCAGTTCCTATTACATCATATGAAAAGATATCTCTCTCTGCTGTTGTCAGCTTCCCTCCACCTACAAAGCCAGGCTTCCCTGGCAGCAGAGAGTTTGATGAGAAGTGCAGAAAATCAGCCAGCCACATTTTATTCAGTACTCACTTCTTGGAAGCCAAGAACTTGTTGAGTGGCCCTCCAGAAGCCATCTCCATCACAAGCATCAGGGACTCTGCCTCGCAGACCCCAATCATGCGGACAATGTAAGGGTTGTCCAGCTGATGCATGATCTGGGCTTCCTTCATCATTTCATCCTTCACTGTTTTCTCATTGTTGCTCTTCAACACCTTTATGGCCACATCAATCTGCTTCCTGCACAGGGTGCAAGAGGAACACACATGGGATGAATTAAACAGCAGCTGGACTCATGTATCACAGCCAGGAACGCAAACCACTTCTCACATGATACTGGCTGATCTCTAAACAGCAATCTCAGAGGCCTGTTTTGGTGGAGCCCTACATAATACTGGTATCCCAGGCCTGCTAGAAGGCCAAAGAGAAAATACCGGCCCTTATATCTGTAGGCAAATATTTTCCACCTGTAGATCTGAAGGCGCATCACCTCACACACTGAGATCTGCATCATCATTGCCATTTTTCAAGGGGGAAACTCAGGCACAAAGTGGGCAAAGGCCATCTTTGTGGACTCATAGACAACCAACAACAGAACCAAGGATCGCACATCTCCTCAGTCTCACTCATTTCCCCTGACATGGACCAAGATGACCTCAGAAGCATGGACTTGCTCCACTGAGCCCAGCAAATGCCTTCACAAGTGGCAGTCTTATGCCTGGGAGCGTGCAATGCAGATTATACTCTCAGGGCAAAGAGGCTATCACTGAAAGTCTGTGGGAGGTCATCACTGACCTTCCAGAGTATCTCTTATACCTCCACCCCATTATCACTTTAGGGTCCATCTAGCTAGAAACAGAATAGCTGGGGACACCTCTGAGCTCAGCCTGGAGAACCCTCCTCCCACTTCCTCAGCATCCTTCAGGGTGGCACTCACTTTCTCATTTTGTAGACTCCTTTCTTGACACAGCCAAAGTTTCCTGACCCCAGTTCCATTTCATCAATCATCAGGTGGTCCCTCTTCAGGAAAAGCTTCTTATCCTTCAGTTCTTCGGGGTCGCTGTATGGGCTCTCGTAGACACTGGTGTCCATGGGTAGCAGGCGTGACTTCCCTGCACCTTCCCAAGACATACAGATTTTTATAGCTGTAAACAACATATCCTTCCCCATCCCTCTCTCCCTCACCAGCTGGGAAGGTCTCCTCTAGACTCTTGGCCAATTCTCCTTCAAGCTGCAGCAGTCAAGCCTCCCTCCTGGGCACCTCCCTTCCTTTCACCACCCATGGCCTCTGCTAGTTACAGCTGCTGAAGGAGCCAGGATGGGGAGAGGTGTTTGAGCATTCCCACTCCACATACCAGACCCTGCGGGACCTGGGCACGTGCATGCCCACCCCGCTGAAAGGTAACTGAATGCATTGAGATTTAGTAGGCAGGATGGAAGCCGGGGAATAGGACAGGGTTTGATTTACTGGGTCAGATGGGGAATGGGTCAGGGCTTGATTTACTGGGTGCCAGGTGTGGGCAAACTGTTTTGCAATATTCTTGTCTCAGGGCCCTGAAACGAATGGGATGCTCTGGGTGCTTTGTAAGGAAGGGGCTTTGTAGCACAGCTCTTTGAGGTGATGCAGATGTGACAGGTAACCCCCATGGTTCCTGTGGCCTCCCCAGGTCCTGTCGTCTCCTGTTAGGAGGAGTGGGCTTTCCAAGATGCTCACCTACAGGCTCTGGTGTGTATCCATCTGCATTGAGAGGCCCAAGGTTCCTCTGGAAAAGAAACAGGGATAGAGTGGATAATGCATCAGGGGAAACTGCTTCAGTTTGAAATGGGAGAGGAGAGGGATGGTGAGTCTCTGCAGCCCACAGAGCCCCAGCTGGTGACTCCCTCTAAAAGTGCACAAGAGACTGGAGTGGTATCGAGCTGACTTTTCCCTTCCAGTCCCGGCTGCACGGTATCCCCACCGCGGCTGCACAGCAGGGATCAGACCCTGGGGAGATTCACTGCCATGGAGCCTAAATGCAGCATTGCCCTCCAGTAACCCAGCCCGTGGGCTGTGGAGTGTGAGGTGCTGAGGGCTCCGGGTTTACCCGAGCAGCGAGGGGCACGCACACAGGGCTGCGTTTTGCTCTCTGCCCCCTCTGCTTTCCCCATCCCAAAGTGACAAGTCTCTTGCAGCACTGGGGGTCATCCCAGCCAAGTCTCTGCAGCTTGTTTTGAGACAGGGAGCGAAGGGAAGCCAGGAGGCAGCTCAGCTTGCAGCCGGCACACCTACCTGCCCAAAGAGTGACCTCCATGAGCACATACGGACACTGTATACAGCCACTGTCCCAAAAGCAGACAGCGACAAAGCAGTATGGTACACATTTGTCTAGCACAGCTTTGAAAAGCAGCGCTGCTTGCAGTAGGGTCACCACGACATGGGAGCTCACCACAGATTGTGACAGCTCTCCGAGATGGGTGAATGCTCAGGCCTTTATTTAGCCTCCACTGGGCTCTGGGATGGGCTCTTCGTGTAGCCCAAACTAGCTGGTTTCAACACTGCCCGGCACTCGGAGCGGTGACTGAGCACAGACGTACCCCGAGGCCGAGGGACACAGAGGGAGCACAAAGACCTGGCCGGTGGCCAGCGGCCAGCAGCAAGGCTGAGCGTTCCCAGAATCTGACCGCATCTTCCTCACTCCTGCCTGGCAAGGAGGGCAGGGGGGAGAGGGCTCCCCGAGGACAGGCCCACATGTTGCAAGGAGCACAGTATGAATGGAAACCATTTTCAGCTCTAATGGTAGCTGTGCCCAGCTGGAAAGGGGACAACATTGCAGCTGGGCTTAATATATTCCGCTTGAGTTATTGCCTTTTAGAGAAGAGAGTTTGATCAGCAAGCTTGAAATGCAATAACATTAAACCACGGAGGTACCAATAAAACAGGCCCTCCCCAGAACTTACGCTCACGGAGGGGTGGGTTGGTGGAACCGGTGCTGCAGACGCTGTGAATCAGGAGAAAGAAGGTGTTATTAAGTGTCTGCCTACGCCCCAAGCAGGATCAGAGCATCCTTGAAGGACTGTGCGGATGCCTGGGTCTGACCCCACAAAGGCTGGTTTTCACAGCCTTAGCCAAAAAAGGTGTGGAAACGTGCCTGGATGTGGGCGTTATTCCCAGACCAGCCCTCAGGGGAGGTGCAGGCCCACTGGAGAGCCCTACAGTCTCCATCAGTCCCAGAGCAGGGACTGGCTGAGCTGTACCCAAGAGTCCCCTGCCCAGGAGAGCGGCGTCCCGTGGGCAGGCTCTGAAGTGACATTTGTGATACTTGAGCAAGGACAAAGTGACCCATGGTTTTAAGTGTTCAACTCAAGAGACCCACCAGGAGCCAGACTTGCAGGACATGTTGTTTCCTGCTGCCTAAAAAGCAGGTCATTTTTCAGAAGCCATCTGTTTATCACCAGAAGTCCCTAATCCATTTGGAGCACCGATTCCCCCATCTGCTCATGTCTTTGGGCCACCCTAGGCCAGGCCTGGAGAGCGGCCTTTTTCAGCAGACAACATGACATGAGACTTGCCCAGTTTGCCAGAGGAGCAGAGACCTCACCGTTCCCTTACCACCAGGGTGTGAGCAAGGTTGGACATGGTAAAGGAAACTTGGGTTGGCGCTGCTCAAACTGGCCCCACTGGGTGGCAAACTGAGGCCAGGGATGGCACTGAGGGACACTGGCTCACCTGGCATGTTGGGGTTGGGGCAGGTTTCCCTCAGGTAGAAAATCAGCCCGTCTGGTTTGAGTTTTAGGTACTCCACCAACTGGGAAAGGAATTGGAGGAAAAAAATATTATCATGAGGAGAAAATAATCTCTTTTTTTTTTTTTTGCAAGCAACTCGTGTGGCTTATGGTAATAATTTCTCTCGGATTTATGGCAGACAGGGACTTGACTATTTCTTTCTCTCCTCTCCTATCCTTGCACTCAGGGATCTCCTAGAGCAAGTGCTTGCATTCCTGGATATCTGCCAGAGCTGGGAAGAAATTGGGAAGTTAGATAAGGACCAAAGAAAGACTAAAGGAAAATCTCCAGTAGGAGAACTGGGTAGGGCATTTTCAGTGTAATGTTATTGTTGTCCCAGCCAGAAATGGTTTTAAGTCGTGTTGTGTTTGGTAACGCGTGAGAGAAACCTTTTGCTTTCCCAGAGGAACCCCAGGGTTAGCTCTGTGAATCCCGGGCAGTTTTTCACTGCAGCAACCTCTGGTTCAAGCACAGTGGGGACTTGACTCCGGCTGGAGATGACCAGCCCAGCCCTTGGCCACCGGACCGCAGGGGAGACGAGGCTTTCTCCTCCCCTCCTGTCTGGCTCGTATTTCATCTGCAATTGGGAGCCTGGCATGGTTCTGTTTCCATTAAAATGCCCCAAAGTCTTTGTTTTCAATCAAATTCAGAGTGAAAACAGTTCCGGGAATTTGAAAAATTCAGCAAAACAGAGTTATTGTCCCCCAGACAGCCCTGCCCAGGAGGAAGCGCTGCTATCCATCCCCTGGAGCAGGTCCGAGGTGCGTGCCACGGGGCACAGCCGGGCTCCGGGGGGGCATGCGACTCCCCAGCAGTGCCAAGAGCTGCTAGGCTATGTGTCATATTCCCTAAAAACCCTGCCCCACCCTCATGAGGACTGCTGGGGTATTCCAGCCATCTCCACTTCCCAAAATCCCTGACTCTCGGGGGTGATAGGATGTGTCTCCTGGCAGTTGGATTGTCAGTCATGTAAAGATTTTGGCAGCTGGCTCAAGACTTCTGGCCTCCCCTACTCTTTGCACAGAAGTCAGTCACTTGGAAAACCAAGTGGCAATCTGCACGCAATGGTTTTGCTGGTCCAAGAGCAGCATGGGGGACATGCGGGAGGGAGGGACGGCCTGGGATGAGCAATCTCATGGGGGCTTGCTGCAGGAAGAGGCCTGAGGTGTGCGCTGTGGCTAAATGTGTGGTTTGCTGATGGGGTACAAGTGTAATTAATATAACTATCTCAAGCATCCTGGCTTAAAGCTAGAAAATAAAAGCAGAGGGAGGTGATTCTGTCCCTCTACTCTGCTCTCGTGAGACCCCACCTGGAATACTGTGTCCAGCTCTGGAGCCCCCACCATATGGACCTATTGGAGCAAGGCCAGAGGAGGGCCATGAGGATGATCAGAGGATTAGAGCACCTCTGCTGTGAGGACAGGCTGAGAGAGTTGGGGTTATTCAGCCTGGAGAAGAGAAGGTTCCAGGGAGACCTTAGAGCAGCCTTCCAGTTTCTGAAAGGGGCCTATAAGAAATCTGGAGAGGGAAATTTTACAAGGGCATGGAGCGATAGGAAGAGCGGTAATGGCTTCAAACTAGAAGAGGGCAGATTTAGATGAGATATGAGGAAGAAACTCTTTACTGTGTGGGTAGTGAGGCACTGGAACTGGTTGCCCAGTGAATCCGTGGAGGCCCCGTCCCTGGAGGTGTTCAAGCCCAGGCTGGATGAGGCTTTGAGCAACCTGGTCTAGTAGGAGGTGTCCTTGCCCATGGCAGGGTGGTTGGAATTAGATGATCTTTAAGGTCCCTTCCAACCCAAACCATTCTACGAGTCTATGCTTCTATGATCCTCTTCTTTCCTTGGAGGGCACCACACTGGTGTAAGGCATGAAGGAGTGTGCAGAAATTAACACAATGAGGTGAGCTGATAGACAGCCAGACCCAGGGAATGTAAGGGTTTTCTGGAAGGGGTTACAACCACCCACGCACAGTCCTAAAGCCTTTAAAGGTCTTTCCTGTCCCTCAAGGCATGGGCAGCTATAGTAAGGGAAAAGTGCCTTTGCTTTATTAGGACACCAGTGGTCAGCATCCCACACTGCGGTACCTGCCAGAGCGTGTCGAACTTGGTCCCCTCGGGGATGGAGTACTTGCCAGACTTGTCCTGGTCTATCCGATAGTGATACACTGTTTTGCCGTAGACGAGGGAGAGAGCGTAGGCACTATTCTCCTTCCTTTCTCTCAGCCTGGTAGGAAGGAGAACTATTAAAAACAACTCTAGGTTTTGCCCTGTAAATTATCATGGCTGCAGCGGTGGTGGATCGCTGGATGGGCACTTGGTCAGGTGTCCCTGCAGCCCACTGTTGGAATCGCCACCTTTCTGACACCCCTCTGCAGAGGCTGAGGAGGAACCCTTTACCTTCCGTCTCTCGCCCCTCTCCTCCACCCTCTCAAGCTAATTCTTTCTTTCCCTAACTCATTCAGGAGATAATTAAATGAAGGGCTGTCTCACCTCAGCAGAGATGAAGAGCAAATGCTTTCTCCTGTATTTTATTGGCCGTACATTGTCTACGTGCCATTGTTAAATGTCTTCACCCACTGAACCCTATATCTCATATGATCCGGTGCATTAACAAGCATACTTCAGAGAGATATCTAAGCATGGGAAACAAATAAAGCTCAAGATCGGCTCTTCATGGAAACCAGACACTGTCTGGACACTATAGTTTTGAGGTGTCAGACCCTGTCTTTGAAAGATCTGTAACCACAGTCTGACCATATTCAGCTAAACCTCTCAGGAAGTGTCACATGAAACAAGTAACTACAGGGTAGTGGAGGTGGGGAAATGGTAAAATGTACAGGGATCACAGCATCTGCCAGGGATTTGCATACTCACAGGAATTTCCCGTCAGGTTGTGCCCCAGAGTAGAGCCTCCGTTCAGCTTCATCCCGGGCGATGCTGCCATGGTACCAGGGCATTCTCTCGTGGGCCGTGGTGGCAATGAGCTTCTCCACCTGTGGAGCCTGGCTTATGATGGCCTGTTCGAGTGCGTCGCCCTGGAAGAGAGTGAGAAATCAGACCTCTTGCCACCCTGCTGCATTGTTGCATGGCTTCAGCACAGTTTATTTTGCACCCTTTTGGGCAGATGACACAGGAAACTTGGAAGGCCTCATAATTGAAGTGCATTTAATTGTGCCTACAGCAATAGCGGGTTGAATTCTGTTCTGCTGCAAAACACAATTCCTTGCTTATCTAAATTGGTCCCATCCCTCAAATCCAGCTGAAGTCCATTGACTTGCTGGTGAGGGAAGAGAGAAGTCATCATATTTGTATGGGGGATCTTGACATCAGGCTTGCAGGTTGTCTTTCAGCCTCGCATTCCTGGGAGAGCAGGACCTCTTTCTGGCCCCTCTGCCTTCCTGGCTGCTCACTGTCCCCAGACACTACAACTTGTCAAGAGCAGTGCAGTCTGGAGATCATGTGGGAGACACTCAATGAATTTTACCGGTCGCACACATTTTATAAACAGCTCTAGTTTTTCGTTTGCCAGTAGGTGGCAATGTCCTTTGTGTTATCTACCAGTGTCCACAGATCAGCTCCATGGAGAAACTGGATAGATACCTCATTCTATCAAGCACCATTGGTCTAAAATAGGCCCAATTTTGTAGAAAGGTTCCATAAAGAGAATGCCTGACCCACCTTTCTGCGAGGACTTGGAAGTGTCTGAGTAGCCACTCTTGAGGTGACAGCAGGCAGAACGAAATTAATTACATGGCTGTCAGTGTGACCATTTACAGCGTTTGGCCTTATACATATATTATATATATTCCAGTCTGCAATAAAATGCAGGAACCTGTCTGTAGCTATTTTTAAATTTAAATAACAGACAGACCTGAACCACTACCCAGTACCTCAGTCTCATGGGCAAAACCTCCACTGACTTCAAAGAGCGAGGAAAACCTGAGCAAGAATTTAAGTCTGGTTTCATTACATCTCCAGCACGATGTTACGGAGGCACAGGCATCTCACATGGAGAGCGATGGTCTAACTGCAGCCAGCGTCCCATGTGCTGCAGAGGAGCAAATGGCACATGGGGAACCGCTTACAAAGTGGGCAGAGAGCTCCAACGCCCTGCAGAGCAGACGCAACATGAGCTGGTCAACGGAAGAGTCTGAAAGCTTGGGAAGATGTTTAGACCTATTTCCAAAGAAGAAACTGGAAAAGAGAGAGACTTAAGACTGCTCTTAGTGCCAGCAGCCTCTGAGGAGAAGGACCTTGCTTTACCATGCTGTGAGAAGGGGACAACAATGACCAAGGAGGTCAGGGCAGCAAGCGGCAGTAAGCCCCCGGGGAGCACTCCTTGCACAGTCCCGCACCACCTTTGGCAATGACCAGTACCTCTAGTTTCCACGTCTGGCGGACATACTCGCGCACCATATTGTCCCTCATGCTGTCGAAGACACCGGGCTGGGGCTCCACACCACTGGGGCGGTTGCAGGGCTTGCGGAGGGTGCAGCAGAGGCCGTCGGCATCCTTGGAGTAAAATTCGCAGAGCTCCTCCGGCCCACAGTGTGCTTTACCCCCCGCAATGGCGTAGGTACCGTTCATCTGGCGCTCGATGGCGTAATGGTAAAACTGCAGGTTGCAGACCATGGAAAGGACATACCCCCCCAGACTGCGCAGGCATTGCCGCAGCAGGAACAGGCCATCCGACATCCCCGCCAGCTTGAGGTACTCCTCCGCTTCGGACCTGGCGATGCTGCCGTAGTAAAAGGGCAAGTGAGCAGCAGCATCTGGCATCTCTGCGCGCTTACTGGGACTGCTTGGGTCAGCTCACGTGCTGCCGGTGCTCGATCTGAAAGAGAGAAACAAAATTCTTCACTGATACATCATTTTGCAAAAAGGTTTAATAGGAATTCAGGCTTGTCTGCCCAGAGGTTCTTCAGCCCTCAGCTGACTCTCTGTAGGGTCATTTCAAACATCGCATGGAGAGTAGCAGTGGGCACATTCAGATCCCCAGCCAGAGAATCCTGCCCTGAATGCAGCTAGAAAGTGTAAGTAAAAATCCATCTGATGTGGACTTAAAGATTTTAAGCAGTAGAGAATGCACCGAATCCTACAGTGAATTGTTCCAATGGTTAATTACGTTCACTGTTAAAAATGTGCTTCTTACATCCATCCCAAAGTTTTTAGCTTTGACTTCCTACCATTTTCTCTCCAGCCCTGTTCACAATAAAAGGAAATTCTTTTGCCTCTCTGAATAAATTAGTTTTGCCATGAGGGTCTGTAAGGTCAAAATCTTAAATGGAATAAGATTAAAACATGAGATGGACATGAAATGTCGAAAATATTTAGATACACAATTGCACCAAACACAGCAAAAGGAGATAAAGATAAACCCAAGTGCTTCTGGGCAGACATTAACCATCAGTTGACAGAACAAGAAAAACCTTCCTCCAATTGTCTCTTGAAAAATTTATGGATTTTTTTCCCACAATACCTGACTCTGGCTGGTTTCTGAATTTGGCCGATACTTCGATCCCGTTTGGCAGTTCCTATTTCTACGTGGTGCACGTGTTCCAGAGAAGGCCGGAGCTCAGATGTGGCCAGCCATCACCACGAAGCGAGTTCAATCCCACTGTTTCCGTCAAGCTGCGATATGCAAGCGTTACGGGAGCCCCCTGCTCAGAACACCCTCAAACCAGAAACGAACCTGCCACCGTGCTGCTGCAGCACCAGCTCGCGGTGGGAATCCAGCGAGAAATGGCACTTGTTGACTGAGTCACTGCAAAGCCCCTTCTGCCAAAGAGCTATAGGTCTTGTATCGAATCATCTAAAATCCCACCCACAAACAGAAGCCAATTTCCGGTGATTAATGGAAAGGGTCTTATTTGTTCCCTGGAACCTGATCTTTGATTTTGTCATTGCGCAGATGCTGACCCCAAAAAGATCAGAGTGTTTGCCTCTATCCGCATTTCCCGCAAATGCGTCACTCGCTTTCAGAGTAAAGAAGACACTGGCCCTTTGACCGGCGCGCTGGGTATTCGCCCTGATTCTTCCCAATGTAACTCTCATTTCTGAACATGTTGGGAGATGTCGTTGGCCGATGGGTTGGGTCCATCGCGCTATTCCAAAAGTGGCCTCTGCCCTCAGACAGTGGCTGGAGCTGTGCCTGGGCTGGTGGTCAGCCCTGCTCCGTCTCACCCAGCCTGCCGCAGCCCGCTCAGCAGCATAGCGACAGGGCGGCCTCCTGCCAGCCTCCGGGACTGCTGGAGCTGGGAAGGGGTTGGCTGGGTACGTGTTTTGTATGGGCAGGAAGGGGGTAGGGGTCAGGAGGAAGCTGCTCAGGAGAAACCGTTCTGCTGTGTGCACCTTGCTCTGCTCAGCCTACAGCAGCTCTCCACGGGGAGCTGGATTTATGGCAACCAGACTCTTCTCTACCTATTTGTTTGTTGTCTTCATTAAAGCCCAGAAATGGTCCTGATGAGAACAGGAAGGGAGAGCAGGCTCTGCCGAGGAGGTGTTTTAGCCGAGGCAGGAAACCACAACAGGAAGCCGTCAGTGGCGTTTGCAGCTTGGGTGCGGGACTAGCATAAACCGTATCGGGCACAGCACAAATAAGCCTGAGTTGTGAAGCCCCTTTCATCAAATTCATCAAATAAAGCAAAGTGGGGTCTTGGCAGACCTGCCAGTCTGGGGCACAGAAGGCAAATGAAAACAACCCATAGCTCAAACCCTAACTGGAGTCAGTGCTTGGAACCAAAGCAAACCTCCCAACCCTTTGATGCCTCCAGGCATCAAAGCAGCCCAGACACCGGACAGGCGTATCCCCCAGGTTTAGCTCCTGAGACAAGACGACTGCCAGGTCTTCCCGACTTCAGCCTGGTTCCAGGGGTGGGCAGGTCCCAGGAAGGTGGGTTGAAGGATGTGGGGAGCGAGGATTGCAGCTCTTGGTTTTAACTGCAGAGTCAGGCTCATGAGTCATGTTCACGAGTCAAGGAAGAGGAGGCGCTGAGTGGGCAGTGAAGGTCGATGGCCTTCTTCATGTGCTACTAATTTCCACCAGCTACCTGGGATAAACAGTGATTAGGTACAAGGACGCCGCACCCAAACATGCTGATTCCCTTTTCTGGAAAGTCCAGGACCAGAACGTCACAGCAAATGGAACAAGTTTGACAATTGTTCAGACAGGTGAAAATGAGACGGCAGAACCATTGATCACCACCGAGCTCCCACAAAGTTTCCAGCTGCCTACACAGGCGGTTCTGTTATAAACAGACTGGTTTTCCTCTGCAAGCACAGGGCCGCAAGTCAAGAAAGCCTCAGGGAGACATGAGAGTGAACCCAGGGATCAGAGGTTGGTTCAGGCTATGCCACCCATTTCACACAAGCCTTGCTGCCACAAATGAACCCTATTAGAAAATCACCCTGATTAGAAAAAATTCTAAGTGCCCAGCGTGAGGGAAAGTCACCCTCTGAAGTCTGAGAGCAGATTTGAACAGGATGATTTATAGCCCCTCTAAAGCTCTTGCTTTAAAAAAGTTTGTCCTACCGTCCTGGCTCTTTCCATTGCCCACACACCAGCCCAGGGTCTTCCGGGCATTGCCAAGCTCCTCTTCCCAACTACAGCTCTGCTCCTTAGCGCTGCCTCTGGGTGGACCTGAGCAACCCTGCTACAACCTGAACAGACCCGCACGAACCTCACACAACTTTATTTTCCCGTGCTGTAAAACGCAGATGACAATGAGCACCAATTTCATGGATTGCTTTTATGAACATAACAAACTAGTGCCTGGCAGAAGTTGTGCAAGGGACCCGCCACCGCTATTAATTTCAAGTAACAGGACCTGATTTTTCCAGCACCTGCTTAATCTCTGTCCCTTGGGCTGCAGCGACCTAGGTGCCGGGTGTTCCTGTTGGCTTCGGGAGCTCCCCCCAGGTTAGAAACAGCACTCGGGGAGAAGGTCGGTAACCCCAGGGCTCCTGAGATAATGCCCGCATTTGCAAGTTGGCGTTGCGACGTGAGGATGCACTGTAAAAAGCGACACCCACGTAAAAAGCCGTCGGATCTGTGCACCGTGACACACAGGAAAGCCATGCAGGAAGCTATTGAGATGTCAGTCAATCAGATCTATATATAGCCGGCCACTTGCTTTTACTTAGATCAGACAAGAAACATCAGGAACTGGTTTGTTTTTATAATTTCTCAGAACAGCAGAACCGCTTTGTGTGAAGCTGGAGCCGGGCCCCGAGAGCAGCGGGGTGCACTGGTGAAACCGGAGGAGGCACTGGCAAACTTTAAGCATCCTGTTAGGACCATATTTTCCGTATCGCTGTCCTGGTGGCAATAAACCCTTCTGCCACAGCCCCGGTTGGCCGGGCGGTCCCTTTAAGGTGGCTGGGTCAGGCTGGGGTAGAGGAGGGACCAGCCCGGGGGAGACCAGGGAGGGCTGGAGGATGGAGAGGGGTGATGGGGAACCAGCCTGGAGGGGTATAAAGGGGGGGGAAAAGGCAGGGGTATTTGTGTGCTTTGGAGGCGGTGGTAGGAGCTGCTGCTGCTACTGAGGTTTGTGCTGGCAACATGGGGAGGGGTTTTTTTAATAATTCTCTAAAAGGTGTTTAATGGGGGGGGGAGAGGTAGCAGAAGGTAAGGTCTGCCATGGTAAACGTGCCTGTGGCATTGCTGAAAGGTGAGGTCAGCCTGTCTGATGGGGGCTGGGGTCTCCGAGCTCCTCTGGGGGTCACGTCTGCTGCTCTGCAGGGCTGGGGGTGTCCGGGAGAGGGGGGGACACAGGCAGCCGGGGGGGTTGCTGATGTCAGGGGGAGCAGCCCGGCTTTAGGGACCTGCCTGCCCTGTGGGCAGCGGCACTGCCTGGGGTGGGTGCGGGGCATCAGTTCCGTCCTGAGCCCCTAAGTGGCCTGTGCCGCTTCTTTGTCTCCTCCTGGTGTGAACTGGCCTCTTTGACCACCTCATGGGAGGGAAAGGTGCTTCTCATGGTGCCTTGCCTAGACCCACCTGCAAGAAGAAACGTGCTTTCTTATGGGGCTGTTTGCAGCCCCTTCCTTTCAGCGCTTTAGGAGTGCACGGGGTAAAGGTTTGTACCCAAGGTTATCTCAACCCTCCTGTGATCCTGAGTTCTGCTGCTCCCCATGGAGGGGCAGGTGGCCGGAGGAGCCGGGCTGGGCCCGATGAGCAGCAGCTGTGGCCAAGCGAAGGTGTAGGCAGGAGTCAGGGGTGGGAGCAGGGCGGGAGGCGCAGGGAGGGATGGCAGAGAGCAGAGGGAGTCGCAAGGAGCGGCTGCTTCTCTCGACCTGCAAAGGTGATGGGCGCGTGGAGGGACCTTCTGGCTTCCCTGGGGCTGCAGGGCAGCTATCCTCCATCCCTTCCCCTGGATTCCCTCTTGTTCCCGATTTGATCTGAGAACTAGGTTTACAGCAGAGAGTCTGGTTGGAGCTGTGAAGGGCTGAAAAATATCTACAATGTACAAGTTCCCTTTCCAAGTCATTCTTCCCAGGAGTAGCTGGCACCACGCAAGAGGATGAACTGAAGAGCTGATTCCTGGAGCTCAGGCACATGGGGTTTTTAAATCTTAAATAACAAAAGACTTGAAGTTACTTTGATTCAACTTGAAATGCTTCTTAGTTTAAAGAAAAACCTGAAAAAAACCTTAACTTTGGTTTGGCCTGAATTGTTCTTGATTAATGTTTAATTCTTATTTATGCACTCCATGGCAGCTCTTCCCAAGATTTCCTCATGAGCACTTACATTCCTGGCTATAACTGCTTTCCTAACCTCCCTGCTGACTACTCATTAAAACCTCAGCTACCCAACCATTTATTAACACTTGAATTATGTGGGAGTGGGAGTTTATGAAAGTGTGAGCCCATTTATGTTTGTACTCATAAACAGCGTGCCTTCTGCTTGCATGTGAAGATAATAATCTCTTTTACTTCTCAGTGAGTATTACTGACTCAATCCTGCCTGAAATGGTTGTGTTTACAGATACTCCACAGGAAAACCTGCCTGAATTCCACTAAGGACCTTGTCTGCTTTTGCTGTCCTTGAAGAAAGCAGGTAAGTCTGAACTGCCCCTCCACTGGCCATGGATCTCAGGCCAGGTGCAGAAATGCTTCGTATACCTCCTCCCCCTGTGAAGTGGAATGTGGGAGCCATTTGGCCCCGGGGACAGTCCACAGTCCTTTTTGGAAGGGAAAATGTTAAATTCCACAGTGACGCTTGCAAGGCCCATGGTGGGACCTGGTGCTCCTGTAATGCACTCGGTGTGAAGGCTCCTAGCGGGGACAGGACCAGACACAGGCTTTGAGAAACGCTGGTACGGAGATCACTACCCCTCTTCCCCCTTCTAAATGCTTGGCCAGAGACCTAGTGCCATCCCACCACCGTATTACTGGAGATGAAAACTAAATAGAGGGGATGGTTCTGCTCAAATGCTCGTGGCCTTGGTCTCATGGTACATGTATGCTAGAAGCAGCCGGTGCTGACCCAGTGGCAGGGCTAACAGGTTACTGGTTTTCTGTGCCTCCTTCCACCCAGGATCCGAGCTAGGCAGGCTGCCTTGGGTTCTCTCAGCTCCGTTAAAACATTTATTCCCATGAGCCAGCCCTCTTGCTGGCAGTCAGTGTTTGAAGGGTCAATGCACGAGCACGCTGCTCACAGCCCTGCCTGCAGAGCCAGCCTGACGCTCCTGTCTGTGCCCAGAGGCTCAGACACTGCCATGTGTCACCTCTGCTCCCATCTTGCAGCTCTCAGATCATTCCTTCTTGCTGCTCTGTTTTGACTTGGCCATTCTGAACCTGCCTGAGCAGGCAAGGGTGCTCATCCTTCTCCAAAAGGGAGAAACGATGCAATAGAGCATGGAAAATTGATGACATGCCATCTGACTGCACCAAACAAGCAATAAAGGCCTGAGCTCATTCATATCCTGCTGGGGACTTGTTTTCCTTCTGTGGTTATTTGTCAAATGCTAATGAGCGGAAGCAATTTACTCCTCTAGCTGTGAGAGCAGGAGACAGGAGGGGGCTGGGGAGGGAGAAGGCCACCTGCATGGGGGCCTGTTGGGTATAACTAGCTGCCTTTTTTGTTCAGTCGGTTGTTTTAACGGCTGGGATTGCCTTGTTCCCAGAAAGCAGTTTTCTGGTGTTACCCTGCTTCCTCCGAGTCTTTCAGTGATGCTTGTGAGCCCGCAACGCAGCTGCCTCCGGGGCAGCATGAGGCAGGGCTCGGTGCCTCCCCGCAGGAGGCTGGGCAGATATTTCTGCAGTGCCGTAGCAGGGGGGGTCAAACAGGCAGAGCGCAGTCCCCCAAAGCACAGCGAGAATATTGCAGTAGGAAGTACCAGTGGGTCTCTGAACCATGCCAATGGTGTGTTACTACGTCTGGATTAACACAGATGAATTTTTCACGCATACAACTTGTCTTCTATTTACGTGTGGTCATGCCTGGTGTCTATCGCATGCTCTTTCTATCAGAGCGCACCTGCCTGTTACTAAAGCCTTGTCGTCTGGTTGTACGCTGCTCGAGGAGCGTGGATGGAAAGGCACAACCAGCCGTGCGGATCTCTGTATGCTCCTCGGCACCCAAGGAGCGCAGCCCAGAGCAATGCAAGTGGCCGCTCTTGGTCTGCTTTGCACTGGGGGATCACTGGCCACAGAGCTGACTCGAGTTCTGCCACTAGCTATAGGAGTTTGAGCTAAATACTTGGCTTGTTCCCTAAGGAAAGGGATATTGGTTCTTTATCTAGTGCTTATCTTCCATGAAAAGGTCCCTGGGCAAGTGTTAGTTCTAGGCAGGAGCCTGGCACACCCTGATAAATCAGAATGTAAAAAACCCATATTTTTCCTCAAATGCTGCAATGAGGAGCACAGAAAATTTAACTGAATGTGGTTCCTTGTTTAAACTCAAGCTGACTGAATATTTTGGGAACATCCAGAGATGTAGAGAGGCACAAGTACCCTGACCCTTGCATCCTGCACAGAGAAGAGGAGAGCTTTGCCGTGGTCGTCAGTGGCTGGGTTTGTGCAGGAACAGAAACCTGAGTTCTGGTGCCACACGCAGCTGCCTCCGGATCTGCCCTTGCTACTGGTTTGTACTAGTAGCTTCTCACAAGCCAAATGTCCCCAGGGAGCAGCTTCCCTCTCAGGGCAGCTCGGGAATAGGTGGGGTGCTGGGGTCCACAAGCAGGGTGACACTGTGCGATAGGGTAAAGCAAAGTCACTCTGTTGTCCTAAGGCAGCTTGTGCTCATCTGTTGCATGTGGATTTAGTTTGGAAGGCTGTGGAAACACCCTGCTGATCCTTTGTAGAGCCCCTGAAAACACTCCCGGCTCCAGACCCATTGATCCTGAACAGCTTTTAATTAGGCTCTAATGTAGGTAGCTAAACACAGCACAGGCCGTTTCCTGCCTGGTATTCCGAAGCGCTCTTGTGGTCCGGTAACTCAGCTATGGGTCAGCGTGTCTAAACAAGCGATGTCGAGGTGTTTGTGCTGGGGATGAGTGAGCACAAAGCTTGTCCCTGCTACCAAGGTGGAGCTGGTGTTGACAACTCACCAGAGAGAAGAGTTGGTACTCTGGGTTTTGGGTCTAGCGGATGGTTTCATGGAGCTGGTGACAGAAAACTACAGTAACTTATGCGTAAGTTGGTGGAGAAGGGCTCTGGTTTTTTTGCTTGCTTCTACCTGGTCTCCCTGCATTACCTTGTGAAGGGCTTCTGCTGAAATAACAACTTAGCACACAATGCCATGGGCCAAGGGACTGACTCCTGCCAGTTCAGAGCATTTGGGGAGTGGCAAACTGGAGAAAGATTAAATGAGGTATTTACGTGAGGGATCCATGGTGACCCCATGGCTTGAGCCCATTCCTTGGCACTACTGCGAGTAGCGCAGCCCTCTGCAGGGTGCAGGACAGGTGACACAGAGAGCTTTGAGCCGCACTCGTGCGAGAGCACTGGCTGTGATGCAGCTTACTGAAAAGAAGTTTATCGTGTCCTGCACTGGCTTGGGTCCTTCTGATGGCGCTGAGCTGGGTACCTTCTCTGGAAGGACTGAAACTTGCTGAGCAGGTACGATGCCGCTCTGAACAACGTGCCCTTCTCACCTCTGCCCTGCTCCGGGTAGTGAAGTGGCTGACAACTCTGTTTCCAACCGCAAAATGACGGTGTTTTTGTTACATAAACATCTGCATTTATGCTTTGCCTTTGCCATTTAAAAATAAGTAATAGCTGAGCTTAAGGTTTAGCAGCATTTATTTTTTGCAATGCCTAGAGACTCCCTGGAAGATCACGGCCACCCTCTGCACCGCATAGGAGTGCGCAGTCTTTGTCCCGAAAAGCCCAGGAAGAAGAAAAGATCAGAGGGAGGAAGAGATAGAGGCAAATTGAGGAGAGGAGGACTGTTGTGTGCACAGTTGCAATCAGGTCAGGCGTAGAGCTCCAAAATGTTGTTCCTTGGCTCCTGCTGTACAGGGCTCTGCAGCCGGTGGGCTATGATGCCTTCCTGATGGGGCGCTGACTTTCTGTACTGTACTTGGTAGGGTGCTGGGTCATCAGGTCTACTGGGGGGGGGGAGCAGCAGGGAATGGACACAAGCTGTCTGGAGGTAACACTGAGGGGCTCACCCACCTGCTGGCCAACCTTCAGTTAAGAGTTCCTCTTAAATGCTTCATATGAGTTAAAACCCAATTCAGTGAAAACATGTTGTATGTGAGGTGGCTAGTGCTGAGCTGCAGGTTGGGTTTCAGTCCTTTAATCATTCTGCCTTAATTTAGCCTTGAGAGGAAACAGTTACTGTGTCTCCATGAGTAACATCTCCCTGCTGAGCATAGGCTCTCCTCTGCTTTGGTCATCGGGCTGTTTCATACGGTAGATACGGTCAGGCATTGACTGGTGTGTCCAAAGCTACCTGGCTTCTCCTCTGTCTACTTTACAAGATGTATTTTTAAGGTATTCTCACTCTGGACAATATCTCTATGCAGATGTGGTACTTCATAAACTTATTCTGGTTTATAGTCCTCCTCTGAAGCCATCCTTGGAGCTCTGCAAGTCTGTCTTGGAGAGGAGGAGGATGGGGACAGGGAAGCAGGCAGTTGCCGTTCAAGCCAGTACTGAGTTACGTCATACTGGTGCTGCGTCAGTGCCATATGTTGGTGAGCCGAGCTTCAGCCCGGACAAAGGATTCCATGTGCCCTGAGCTGCCCCAAAATTGTACACAGCCACTGGATAGGGGGTTCTGCTTGGGGGCACGTTGGATGTATATTACAGCTCACCCAGACAGAGCCAGCACTGCTGCGGTGGCTCTCTGAACATCTCTGAAGCAGATGTTAGATGGTTCATCCTCATCTTCCAGTGCAGCTAACCCCAATATGGGACATGGCGGCTTTTGTGCTCTGCAGTGCTGGCACAGGAGTGCCTGAAACAGGGAGACAACCTTCTCTAGCACTGCTAGAGGGGATTCAGGCAGGCAGAGTATAAATAGCCAACTCAGAAGTTGGCTGAGACACCAAAGCAACTTCCCTGTGCTTGCAGTAAGCGCCATGGGCTCTAATGGTCATGAGTCACAGGGTTTCTCAATCTCACTTTGAAAGCCCAGGAGAAGGGGACTAGCAGCAGACCAAACAAGACAAAATGAATGTGTTGGGTATCCGGTGTTCGCCACCAGTGCTGCAGCCGTAGCACTGGCTTTTATGAACAGGATATTACTGTAAATAGAGTGGGTCAAAGGTGCTGCCAGGTGGGGAAGAGGCTGGCAGAGCGCTGGGTGCGCTCATTGATTCTCTGCCATACAAAGAGGAGTTTTGTTTACGTGGAACAGACCAAAACAGTTCCTGCAGTTTAAAAAATAAAAATACCACCCATGTGGTTAAGCACCAGTGGCGAATGTGATCCCAGTACCTTGGTTGCTATTGAGATGACTTATTTCAGTCGGTGATTTGGTACTGGAAGTGTTGGAAACATCGCAAGTTAAGGAGAGAGCAATGAAAGCGATGAAGGGCCTGACTGGACTGATTAATGAGTACAGCTCTTAGGGACAGAGTACGCACGTTAGTTTTGACCAAGAGTGATGGGGGAAAATTTCAGAGCTAAATAGAAGTATCTGAAGAGCATGATTATCTTTCAGAGAGGGAAAAGCTGGTTTGGATGTGCCAATAAGATGATATAGGGATAAAGGAGAAGATATTAATCAGTGGAAAGTAAGTCTGGTTATCAACAAACATTTCCTAACAAGAAGATTCATCAGGATGTGGAACAGGGGAAATAGTGGAAGTCCCATTGCTAGTCACTTCGCACTGGATCAGAAAATGTACTGTAGGGAACAATTGTCTACAGGCAGAAAGAAACTGGGATGAGCTAATAGGACTTTCCCATATCTAATTTCTGCAATTCTGAGTTCCATTAGGGAAAATAATACTTTCAGTTTCTTTCTATGGCCAATGTAATTTCCAGTTCAGCCAATGTTCCGTGGAAAACTGAAAAACACTGAATGCAGAAGCATTCTGCTTCTGCTGTTGACAGTTTTGGTGGTCTTTTGCTGAACATCTGAAATGAGAATGAAGTCCTCTACTTGCTTGCAGACTAGGGTTACACGCACAGCAGTAAATATTCTGCGGCACGTTGTCATAATGTGGCTCAGTGAACAGCTATGTGATGACTAAGGTGAAAAAATAGCTTATTCTCCATGGTCTGGTAAGTTCTTAGCTTTTGTCCTTTCTATGTCATCAACAGGAGGTTGCATTAATCAATGTCTACCCGTGTTCAGTCTGTTCTTCTCGCATGGGCAAAATGCAGCATCTCCCTTAACTTTTCGACCAAGCAAAACTAACTTTGAACTAACCTTGCAGCTGAACATCCTGTTGCAAGCACCCATCCTCTTGTCCCTCTTGGATGCAAGACACTAAAACGAGCAGCAGAGGGTTAACGCTCTCTTACAGAAAACCTTCTGGTCACTTCGCTTCTGCTTCACCCTCCTGCAACCTCCCCTTGTCCGCTGGATGTGCGGGATGCCAATAACCCATCAAAACAAAGTCTCCGAGGAGAACATTGGGGTCCAAGGAACGGGGCTTTGTGCTGCGGAGCCCTCTAGGCTGCTGGAAGGCATCCAGCCATGGTGGGACAGGCTGGACGTCCCCGCCTGGCAGTTGTTTGGGCACTGCTCGCAGAATTGTTGTTGTTCTCGCAGCCCGCTTCATAGCGGGTGTGTCTCGGCAGCAACAGTTAGTTGCAAATAGGCTTTTCTTCGGTGCTCTCAGCAGAGGCCCAGTAGAAATCCTTCCAGGTCCCAGGGAAACCAGGGCACTGGCAGCTGTGCAGGGCATGTCCTGCCCTGCGTGAGCCCGGCTGAGTTCCCAGAAGCGCCTGGTGCTGTTTAACCCTGCCCTTGTAACGCGATTTTGGAGAGATGCAGGCAGCGCTGAACGCCCCTGAAAATTTTGCCTGTGCCTCTGGCACCTATCGTCACATTTTGCTGTGGCCCTAGGGCTTTTCTCTGGGCTATTGTCTGTTCCTGCAGCAAAATTATGTTCCTCGGGGCAGTGTTTGCTGGCTCCTTCCCTGGCTCACCATCTGCACAGTTTGACTCTGGCAGGACCCTCGCTATCTTTTTTTTTTTTGATCACTTGATATGATAATGGCTACAGGACCTTGAACATCTCACGTAGCATTTGGGGAGGATGCTTCTTCCACTGGTTTCTAGAAATGTGCATAGTCTCACACTCCTCCCTGGGGCTGTATTAACTGAATAAAATAAGGCTCTAGTTGTCATATAATAGTTATGCTGGGAGCTCCTACCTCTGCCTCCATAACTCTGCGCATGAAAGATTGTAATCTGCTCAGATAAGAAATGAGGGGGAAACCATACGTGTATGTCTTCACAAGTAATCTTCAGGATCTGCACAAGCATCTGACCGGAAAAGTGTCATGATTTTCACTTTAAAAAATAAAAAAAAAAACCACCCAACTTGCTAACTTTCCACCTGCCCTGCAGATCTCAACAGCTCCTTAGATTCCTGTGCGATCTGCTCCAGAGCCACACACTGGGAGTTTTCTAATGAGATGGAGAAGAGGCATGTGGGAGCGGGGCAGCAGATGGGCACGGAAAAACTGCATAATCTGTTCTTCACTAGGCCCAACCTATCTTAACTTTGTTACTTAACAGACTTCAGCTGAGAGATTATTTAGAAGCTTTTCTGAAGCACAAACAAGCTGGTTTTTTTAACAGACTTTAAGGGTTTAAAATACTCAGCTGGCTTCAGTCTTCTCTTCGGCTAAAATGAGAGAGAACCTGGGCAAAATGTGGTTGTGTTAGGCACCTCAGACGCAGAAGGACTTTCTCTGAGACTTGAGCTCGGGATTGGAGTCAGTGACTGATAGGTGATGGGTCTGGTATCTCTTCCAGTGTCGTCTCTGTCATCTGCTTTTCAGTCCAGTTAATTGTTGACATGCAGCAACAACTCTAGGTACTTGGGGAGAGTCACTGGTTTTGGTCAAATCCTCATAAAATAAGGTTTGAGACTATGTTTGTTAATATTATCCAGGTGCTTAAGTACTCCCAGTGAGTGGATATTGTAAGCCCAGAAATGGCAGCTCGGTTTTTTGGCTGCTCGGTTATTTTTGCTTTGCAGTTTTGCAGTTCATCCCAGCACTGCCCGGCTCGGGACCTTTCTAGCAGCCCCAGGCAGAAGCCAGCGTGTCCCATCGACTCCATCCCGCTGCAGCGCTGATGGAGCTCGGAGCAGCCCTGCCAAGGCTCGCGGCGGATGAACCGGAAGGCTCAATGTTCTGCTTCAGGCTTTTAACTCTCACGACAAAGGATCTTCTCTGTATGTGTCCAGGAAGGCTTTAAAATCGCTCATCTGCTTCGTAACCTTGCTGTGCTTCAGTGCTCTCAGCTGGAAAACCCGATGGGTAGTGAGGGATTCCTGGAAGAGCCAGGACCTTTCCCTATCCCTTCCCAGACTTAACCCCAGGTTTTGCCCTGGGTAAGGAGAACTTTGGGCCTTGAAAATGTGCCGACGGTGAATGTGCTCTGTGCCCATGTGCTACCTTTCAATTCTTCTGTATTTCTAGGCAGCTGAGGGATGACATTGATGATCCTTCTCCTGCAGGTGAGGAAGCTGAGGGAAGCAGAAGAGCTCATGCCACGGTAATGCCGTGTGCTGGAGTCCTCCCAAGTAACACATTTGCTTTAGCATTATGCTGCCTATCACGGTAAGCACATTGCATCTCTAGATCATCTAGGAAGGGTCTTGGAAAAATAGTCAGTTTGTCATCTTTATGCGTGCTTTATTATCGCCAATGAGCTCAGAACTGAAGTTCCTTGTGCTGTTTTAAAATCCCATGGGATTTTTTTGAAAAATACAGCATTATCTGAAGCCTCTTACCCCATTGATTGTGCCAGGCCCTTAAATCTGTTTGAGTTATTAACTCGCTGCAACAATTGCGTGTTGTCTCATCCCCTCAGGGGCACTTGGGAGATGAAGTGATTGCTTTCTGATTTCCTTTAGGATCATTCAGAATAAAAAGAGCTATGTATATGTCCCAAGCCGCGGGTGACGGGTCTTGCCTAAAGTTTCAGCTTCTATAGCATTCATACTGCGTGGCTTACGTGCGTCTGTCCCTGCTAGAATAACACTGTCATCAGCTGAGGGAAGCTTATAGACCCTCCTGTCATCCCTTCAGGTCCGGATTAGCTATGGAGTTGCTAATAGCTTCACTCCTGTGAGGGTGTTATTTTTTGCATGCTTAGGAGTAGTGTCCCAGTATCGGGTTGCTGCAAAGGATCCCCGTGTTCCGATGCACCTGCAGGACGTCCTGGATGAATCGGCTGCTCAGCTCCTGCAGGGTCCAGCTAACAGCACGGAGAAGCGTTTAGTAGCTGTGGCTGTCTTGAATACCTATTGCCTGTAAGGACGGTGAGCTGTCTGCC
>VFFE01007138.1:222942-297601 GCA_008921705.1 Burhinus oedicnemus | reverse complement strand
AAAAAAAAAAAAAAAAAAAGAAAAACCAAAACTCCCACACAGTGCTGGAGTGAGCCCAAACCCCTGTGAAGCTCGTACAAAGGGACAGAGGGTGTGCCCGGCTAGAGCACAGCAGGGCCCGGCGTGGAGCGCGGCAGCGAGCCTGCAGGAGGGAGCCGGTGGCCCAAAGGCAGCCGGGCTGTTCCCCCGCTCACCCGGGCTGGTACCGGGGTGCTGGCTGGGGGACGAAGCCCCGGGCTCAGACCCCTCACCTCTTGGGTTCAGACGGGCAGCATCAGTCTGGATTTCCCGCGTCGCCGGTGAGCGCCTTTGGATGGGGTTGGATCTGATTTTAACAGTGCGAAAGCAGCATCTCTCCTCCGGGCAAACTCTACATTTGACCCCGCGGTCGCTGGAATGGGTGTCTGCAAAGGAACGCTCTTCGGGCGAGGTGAAACAGCCCTTACAAAGGGAGCTGCAGCCAGTGCTGTCGGTCCCCGCTCAGCCCCGTGCGTGCCAGCAAGAAAGGCAAAGGCAAAAGCCCTTGTCCTTGTTCCAGCGTGGGCTTGATAGCAGGAGCCACCGGAGGGATGGCGAGGGGATCCTAAAGGGTTGCTGTAGAGCAGCGTAGGCAGTCACCATCCCATGGCTGGAGGCTGCTGTTTTCTGGTGAAGAGTGATAAGTACGTGTTTCTAATTCTTTGCTTGCCGTGCCCCCAGAGAGGCCAGGCTTGGAGCGGCAAAGCAGATTAAGGTTCAAGCTCTTGTTTTCAGTTCTGCAGACCTATGACTTTAACCCGTTTTTCGCGTTCCGCAGCCGATGCTCCTGGCAGTGAGCTGCTGATTAGTTAATGCTGATTTTTCTGTTTTTTAACCCGTAACGCTACCCTACTGCTGAGAAATGACTTCCCAGTGGAAGTCCTGTCATGCTGGCAGGATGACTGCAAAAAGACTTCTGCCATCTGCAACTCAGCATGTTTTCAGCTTAGCAGCCCAGCCAAATATTTTGTCGGGAATATCAGGACGGGCTCTTGCTGAAAGCCGGGGAGGTCTCGGGACGTTTTGCATCCACCCGCATGCTCACCACCCGCCTGGCCTCTCCACCCCTGCTGCAGGAGATGCACCGTGGTGGGGAAAGGCGGGGGGAGCAGAGCTGTTTGCTCTGTCCTCAGGAACGTGCAGGAACCTGCTGGGAGCTGGGGTAGTGACTGGGCACGTATGAAACACCAGCCGCCCCGGGGGAGCACAGTGGGCCAGCAGCACCCGGCCGGCACCAAGCACACAGCTGCATTGGCAGCCCGGTGCCCCGAGGGAGGGACCTGCCTATTGCCGTAGCCTGGGGTGCGCAGAGTCGAGGGGATGAGGAGGAGGGAGGTAGAAATGGTGAGAAGTTATCCGGGAGCTGTTTCAAGGAAAGGAGGCAAGAGTGTGGTTGGTGGCTTTCCTTGTCCCCTGCTGCTCTTCCTTTCCCCTCCTTGTGCTGCAAATGGCGAGAAGACGCCAGAGGTGCTGGTGGAGATGGGAGAGCTGGTGGTATGGAGAGCAGCTGGGTGCAGTGAGGGGAGAGCGAGGAGGTGTCCCCTTTGGCCATGGGCTGCAAACAGGTCTTGTCCATGCCTGGCTGTAAGGGCTGAGCTCTGGTTTCTTGCTACGGTAGGGACTGGCCAATATTGCCCACTCCTGCGATCTGGACCAAGAAGCCTGCTAAATGAGGCATGCAGATCAGCTGCATGGAAGTTGACGTTTGATGGGCTTGGTTGAAAGTGTGAGAAAAACGACTAATTTTCCTTGAAGACTCTGGTTTTGGTATGTGGGGTTTTTTATATCTGGCTGGAGCCATCTGATTGTGTGTTTTCTCACACTGAAAAGGCTGGCCTGGGTCGCCGGGGGTGGCTCTCTGCTAGCTGCCTTCAGATACGTGCTGGAGACCTTGGTGCCAGCAGTGGCCACCAGCACACGCAGCTCTCTGCCAGGCTGACCACACAAAGGTGCCATTGAGTTGTCTCTGGAGACCCGGGCAGGGTTGCCTTCGGCCGCTGCTTGGCAGAGCTCACCAGGCCTTTTACTTTTAAGACGTTCCAGTCCCCAATTAAACGATTTCCTCACCCCTTGCACTGTTTGTGAGCCCTCCCGTGCGCTCGCTCTGGCAGGGAAGTGGAGATCGGGCTGGTGGTCCAGGTGTCCCCTTGCTGTGACCCCGACGGTGCTGAGCTCTGCGGGTCAGGCAGCAACAGGCACATAGTGGATTTCTGAGAGTTCCTGAGCGGAGCAGCATGGGCTGAAACCGGGACAGTCCCTGGCGACTGCATGGAGGAGTTATCCTTCTGCCTTGCAGCAGTATTTGGGAAGCAGATTTCAGCCGAGGCTTTACAGCCAGAACTTGTGAGCCTCCATGGAGCAGTGACAGCAGGTGAGAAGGGGGCTGTTTTTTTCAGAAAACACGGCAACTTTAGGATTAGCATCCATGAGCTACAGGCACTGCGAGGTTTGCTGTGTGGCCACGGAGGGCAACTGTGGTAATAGGTGGGAGGTAAGAGCCCTCTGTGTAGACAGGGGGTCCATGCAGGTGGTGGGCAAGCCTGAGAAATCTGGCGATGCTGCTGCCGAGTGTCTCTCTGTGGCACTGGCAGGGCCATGAGCCACACATCCCAACACCTCGCAGTCCCCACCGGATTTAGCTTGGTTTCCAAAGAAAATAAGGCCCGTGGAGCAAGCCGTGTGTTCGCAGCTCTTCCTCCCAATGATAACTGTTGAACTGGTAGGACAATTTCAAGTGGAGTGGGTGGAGGAGCCGAAATCTCTACGGTGCCATGTTTGCAGGGCCTCCACACGACGGCCACGTAGCTGCGCTCCTGCAGGGTCTGAAGTGCCACTCAGCCCATTGGCAGGGTCACAGGGGTAGCCGGGGCCGAAGCTGGCCAAGCTGTGGGACGTGGCATCGCGATAGCCCCGGCGTGGTTAGGAAGTGCCAGTACCCCCTTTTACAGAAGAAAGAAGAAGTAACTGTGAGGGCCGGTGACTTTCATTCATTCATTAGCGCCGTTGCCGATAGCACAGCCCAGCAGTGCTCTTCGGGGTGAAGCGGTGCGGCCACGGGGTGCTGCTCGCACTGCACGGCGGGAAGATGTCGGTGGAAGGGTCGAGGGGCTGGGAAGGGTGCGCTGCAAGTATTTCCTCCCGCTGGGAAAAGCTGGAAGCAGAAATCTGTGTTTGTATTTATTCCTCTCTCAAAAAAAAGGGAAAAGGACACCTGAGCTCATAATTTGCAAAAGTTGGATGAGAAACCTGGAAGCCGCCGGGCCCTGCATCTTTAAAAGCAGTTAAATTCCTCTTCTCTGCACTAGGAGGCACCTTGAACCTTCCTCTTGGCCCCGAGCAGAGCCCATCTGCTTCCTATTACCTTCCCATAAAGCTGCCTCCCCGGCCAAAAAGCCGGGCTTTCAGGGAATTCTGTCTGCAGCCCCGATGTTGAAATTAGTAACAGTTGTCATCTGTTTTTCTTTTTTCTCTTCTCTTTTTGCTTTATTCCGGCTTGAATTTTAAACCCCCCCTCCCCAGCTCTTCCCCTTCTCGCTTGTTTTCGGTGTGGGAAGAGTTGACCTCGAAGTCACCACCGGCTCCAGCGGCATCGTCCCCCGCTCCCCTCGTCCCCGCTGCCGCCGCCTCCTCGCGCGGGCGGCCCGGCCCACGGGTTCACGCGGCGAAAGCCACCTTGGCGCGGGGAGCGGGGAGCGTCAGCCGCTCGCGGGGCGCCTGCCAAGGACAACGAATTCCTCGGGAAGGAGCAAATCGGAACCGGCCCAAGCGAGGGAGGCACGAGACCGGAGAGGTCACCCCATGCCTCCCCGCGGCCCCTCCATCCCAGTCTGCAAGACCCCAGCGTCCTGCCGCCCCCTGTGTGGGCCTGGGCTCCTCGGGCTTGTCCGTGGCTGCCGGTCGCTGCCGCTCAGAAAGTAAAATCTGAAAAGTGAGGTTATGGAAAACTTTATACGTATTGAAGCAGCCGCGGAGCCCGCGCTCCTCCAGCTCTCTCCTCCTTGTTACAGGTCCTTCTCTTGCAGGAGACGGGCTCATCGGGGTCTCGGAAGTGAAGTGCCGCTTGGGACAGGGCTGTGTTTTCCTTGCTGTGTGCGGGGAAGAATCGAAGCCGGGCCCTTCCCCCAGCCCAGCTTACGGGAATTTTGCAGCTGTAATTCCTGACTTGTGCTGCTCCAAACGTTTCTCCTTCCCCCGAGGTCAGGGCTGCGGGGTCTTGGCGCCTGCAGCTCCCTCCCGGCCCCTGCTCCGGTGGATGCCACGGAGCCGGGACTGAAGGGGAAGGGCAGAGGGGAGATGAGGGCACCAGTCACGACAGCGGCAGCTCAGGGTTGCAGAGAGGCGGAGGAAGGACGGGAAATAACGACAGCCTTGAGGAAGTGGGTTCAACAGCTGGAAAACAAGCAAAATTAGTAGTGTGAAGCCCAGGAGAAAATATACTTCAGCTGAGCGGCTTTCTGTCCGCAGACCTTGGAGCTGTGACAGGATTTAAAAGCTGGAATCTCAAGCTTTAATAGATGCTGAAAAATGCTGACTTAGGAGAGGGCCAGCCCGGCTTTCGTTTCACCTTCTCCCTTTTCCAGTTCACTTCCCGCAGCCCTGCGGGGAGCAGGCACAGAGCAGCTTGGAGCATCCACGGCACACGGCCGTGCGTTGCTGTGGCCCGGGCTCTGCCCTCTCTGTGCCGCAGCCAAGGGGGTGACGCTACAGAGGATGCTGTCACCAGGTGGACACGGCCTCATGGACCCACGGTGCTGTCCTCACCATCCTTTTGTCGTGGTGAAAGAGGAGAGAAGAATTCCTGCCCAACCCTCTTGCCTTTGCTTGCCTGCTTCCCTTTACCTGTCACAGGTGAGCGGAGCAGCCCGAGATGAGATTTAGGCAGTTTTTCCCCCATCAGGCATTTTATTCTCACGGTTGCTGATCGCATGCGTGTCTTTGAGGGTGCCGTCGTGGGTGTTGTGTCCAGGCTTTGCAGAAAACAACCTGGCAAGTGGCACCAGATGTGACTGGGGAGACCAGCCTGAGGCCTCACTGGTGGTCTTTGGCCATTTTTGACTGCAAATAAAGCAGTTAAAAATATAAACATTTAAAACATGGAACTCCAAATTATGATTTAAAGACACATGCTTAATCCTTCTCGTGTTTCTGTCTAGTAGGGAAAGGTCATTAACTTATTTAGATTAACTTATTGGGGCAGGAATCATCTCTCTGATTTCTTCTTGTACTTCACCTACGCAGTCTCTGGCCTGTGACGGGTGTTATTCCAAGGCCCTGCAGCACAAATCACGTTAACTGCATACTGAAGGTGGGGAAACAGAGATAGAAATAAATTGCAGACTCCTCTGAGGACACCAGGTGAAGGGGAGCGTGACAGACCCCAGGAGGAACCAGGCTCTCCTGCCCGGCGCTCTAGCCGGTAGTTAGTCTTTGCTGCTTAAAACACACAAGAGCAGAGCGAGGCAAGGGTTAATGACGTTATTCTAAGTGTTTCCTTTTTTGGGATGAGGACCACACGTATGCCATGGCTATTGACACCTTTTTGAAGAGCACCATCCTCCATCTCCGGTGGAGACTCATCTTCCCAGCAGCTCGGGAGCATCTCTCCTGCTTTTCCCTGCCGTGCTGCAGTACCGTCCGCTGCGCAAGTTGTAGCTGCATCACCGGTCTGAAGTTGGGCTTCAGTACGTATTTGTCCATCGCCTCATCGGGAATGTTTGCATTCTGCTGCTGGACTGCTCCCGAGCAGAGCATCGCTGCTCGGATACTTGGGATTCTCCAGGCGGTAGTTAGGTATGGGCCCTATTCATTGCATACGTCATCTAATCGCTGGATCGAAACAAAAACCACAGGCTTTATGCAACACTCCAGCACTATGGGAGTTTTGTATAATTGCCTCAGACTGAGTGGAAATCATCTACAAGCCAAAAATCTTTCACTGAAGCAATTAGCAAATCATTTTAAATAACAAATACAATTGGAATCTCACGATCCGTTTGTGGATAGAGCTGAGGGTGAGTTCACTGAATGGGTCCTTTGTTTCCAGTCACTTTTTTAGGTGACACTCTGAGAGCAAGTGCTCTTCTCTCTGTGCAGTGACAGTCATTAAGGTGTATTTTAAAGCCAGGGAAACCGGAGTAGAGAGGATTTCTAGGTTACTGCTCACCACTACCCTGCTAACACTTTTATTTCGTGCTTTCCTTTGAGAGATCAGGTGTAACGGAGGCTCTTCGGTCTGCGCTCCCTCGTGCGTGTTGCCGCAGGACAAAGGGTTCCCGTTTGTTCTGGGCTCCTTTCCTCAGGTATAAGGTTTATAGCAACCCTTTGGTGCTCTGGCTGAGCGGTGCGGGGCTGCGCTGGGAGCAGAGTTCATCCCCGGGAGAGCACGCGGGTGCGCAGTGTCCCCATAGCAGGGTACCGTGGCTGTCCAATGCTGTGAACTGATGTGGTTAATTGCATTTTACATTCGCTTCCTGTCCTTTTCTCCCCTTTTTCTTTCTTCCTATCTCCCTCTTCCCTTCCCTAAGATCGGGCTTTCCTCGTTCACCCCGCACACCTTTTTCTCCCTCGTGTCCTTCTCCTCCATCTTTCGTTCCCCCTCTTCCCGTCTCTCCCGTTCACTCCTCCCCACCCTCTCCTTCGCAGGGGCAATGCCACCGAGAGCCTGCGGTTCCAATTAGCCCATGCTGACCCCACTGCGCCGGCCCGGGCACAGCACGCTGCAAAGACACCGTTGGCCTCGCTGCTTTGGGGAGAGCACGGAGCGGCCGAGGATGCCTGCGGAGGGACCCAGGACTCCTGTCTCTACATAAGCGGTGGCCGAGGGAGAGACATGTTGGGACAGCGCCCTTTCAGCTGGCACAATACTCCCTGCACTGAGACAAGCATCGCTAACCATGGCAATAGCTTGGAGGCTTCTCACATGGACTGTCATCTTCACTGCGGCTGTGTGCAACTTTCCCGGTTACACGTTCCAGTCACAAGGTAGGGATCGCCATGGGGAGGGGAGCTGGATCCAGCCACCTCCGCTGGCAGGAACCCTAATGCCGGCCCCGGGGGAGGTATTAGGGTGATGTTATGCTGGGGAGTAGGTGGAGACACCCCGAACTCTGCTCTTCTTGCCGTACTGCAGCAGAGCTCCTCCTGCTGAATTTGCAGGTGTTTTCCATTGACCTCCAAGGAAAGGATGTGTTTTACTCTCAGATGTTACGCTCCTTGACTTTTTGCAGAACTCAGAGCAGCAGGGTCTGCGTAAGACGAGGGCCACGTATAGGCTTAGAAAGCGAAGGGGATGTGGTAGCAATAGAAGGAAGCTCCTCTTCCACTCGGGTGGAGCGGCGCATCCTCGGATGAATAGAGGCTTTGTTACGAGGAGGGTTGTGTGTGTGCAGCCGGCCGGTGCGCTTGCGAGCGGTCCTCTGCGTGTGCAGGGATGGAGGCGGTCTCTGCTGGAGCGTACAAATACAGCGCAGGCTGGACAGATGTGTGCTGCTGGAGGAGCGGTTGTAGTTTGCACACACTTTTCCGTGAGTGCTGCCATTAATAAACGCTCAAACCTGCTCGGGGTGAGCACTTTGTACCTGTCTTATATGTCTGTGTGTTTCTAATGGTCTTGTGTTTAAATACAGAGCCACACATGCAAGTGATTGCAAGGAAAGCAGAATGTGGGTCTCTTGTACGTAGATTTGTGCCTTTGTACATGATTTTATTCCAGGTTAGGAGTGAAGGGACTGGAAAGTGAGGTGGGCTGCCTTGTACCCAGACTAGAGCACCAATACAGCACAGGCAGGTAACGCAGGGAAAATTGCTTAAATTTGCCTTTGTGACCATTTCTTAAGAGGCAATATGAACCCTCCCATGAGGTGCCAGAGGTAAGAAGAGAGCTCCGAAGTTAGACATCTATCTGTGCTGGGTGTTAAAACCTCGGCAGCGTACTTACGCAGCCCTAATCCCGACATAGCACATGTGCCCAGGTCGACGGCAGCAGGGCCAAGGTGGGCGACGTACCCGGGCTGTAGCAGAGTGCAACGCCATCGGGCTGTGGTTACGATGGCCGTGGGTTGTCTTGTGGAGCAGAACTGAAAAGAGGAACAAAGGCAACCGAAAGCCATGCGCCGTCCTGGGTCTGAGCACCATCTCGTTGCTAAACGCGGGGCACTGCCGTGCTGCAGCTTGCGCTGGGTGAAACTAGAGGCAGCGAGACCCTGAGCTGCGTGCCGCGCAGGCACTGTGCAACGTGCAACGTTACACAGGCAGATTTTCTTGAATCTGAAACAAACACGGTTTCTGGTCCTTTTCGCCAAAGCCTCTGGCAATGCCTGGGGTGACTGTTCTGGGCCTCCCGCGTCCGTCAGTTCACACCTCCCTCCATCTGCAGCACCGCGTTCGCAGCGCAGCGACGCTCTGACGAGGGTTTTGCTGCCAGATCGCCTCCATCCTGACTCGCTGCAGCTCAGAGCCTCCCTCGCTCACGAGTCCCCGCACCGTTTCCTAACACACCTCAGTCTAAACCCGAAGGCTCATCAAAATTACAGTTAATGCCTTTGTGCTCTCCTGGATACTGGTTTCCTCTGAGCGGGTCTGGGGGATGAGTGTCAGCCCGTGATGTTGCTGGGAACGTGGTGCCGTGGGAGCACCGAGCCGGGGACTGCAGCCTGTCCCCTCCCCAGTCCCCATCCAGTCCCAAGGGTCAGGCTGCCCCATGGGCCCCTCTTGCTGTCAGAGCACTTTTTTAGGCTCCCTGTATCTGGAACGGTTGGCGTCAGGCTATCGACGTCACTCAACACTTCTCTTCGCCACGCTGCTGAGATAGTAAGTACATAATCCTGGCAACACCCTTTCGAGAGGGTGAAATGCCGTTATCTCCCCATAGCAGTTGGAGGCACGGAGAACAAAGGCCAGTGTTTTCAACAAGCCACTGATTTTGACCAAGTGACTTGCTCCAGTTAGCAGTGGAGCAGGATTCACGTGCCCCGTGTGCGCGACTCCGGCTCAGTGTATGTGTTTCATGCAGGAAAAAGATTAAGGTATTATAGTCATAAGCTGTAATTACCTTTGTGGGAAACAGCGGCCCAGCGTTGAAGCCTCTTCAAGCCAGCAGAGACGTAACGCGATTCAGATGTAACGCGTACGCTCAGGCTGCAGTTTTTAATAGTGCAGGGAACAGCAGCTGAAACAATTGTCCAAGGATTCGGCACATGCTCACCGTTGCTGGGTGGTTCGTAATCAAAAGGAAATTTTCTGCCTTAGTTTAAGTATAGTGCTAGATCAGACATTCTCTGTTTTATAGAACGTTAGGTGAGACTAATCTCACTGCTGCCGGCTCGCATGTAAACCAGCGGACCCTTGGAGGACGTAGTGAGGCTGCCACAATGCCAGGACAGCCTGAAGCTACGGAATCCCACAGTGTTCTCCACAGCCATCCCTTAGGAATCGTGTCTGGGGCTGCAGCCGGGGCTCCTCTTTGCTCTGGTGACAAGACCAGAACAAACGGCTGCTCCCTTTTTATCCTTTAAGCAGCTCTGTAATGAGAGGGGCAATGGTGAGCATGCAAGGAGGGAACAAAATCCTCCTTCCTCCACTTTCACCTTCCCTCTCCCCTTTTTGTTCAGCTTAGCCCTCTCCCTCCCCTGGGCCCTCTCCCTTCCTCTGCCATCCCTGCCTCTGCAGGTGTGTGCTCCCTTTCCACCAAAAATGGGGCAGGGAAGTACCTCTCCCCACACCCCATGCTTCCTGCTTCCCAGCTTTCTCCCTTGCCCTCTCCTGGGAAGTTTGTGATCCTTCAGGGGTCCCCAGTGTCCCACGCAGCCATGGGCAGGTTTTCCTGGAGAAAAGCTTTTTATAGCATCTCTTCCGGAGCAGTTTGACAGCTCTCTGGAAACACCAGGGTGCTTATCACCAGTGCAAACCCTTCTGATACAGCGGGTGCAGTACTGCGCATTTCAGGCCAAGGTCTATTTATACAGCGTGAAGTGGCTGAGAGGGCAGAGGGAACATGGTGGCTTTTCTGGAAGGAAAGAAGGAAGGAAGGAAGGAAGGAAGGCAGGCCCAAATAGTGCCGCTCGTGCTGTTGGGAGCTCCTAGTATGGTCTGTAATATGGGGAGCATGACCAAGGCGGAGATGAGCAAATAAGGGAACATCGGTGATGTTGGGTGGAATACACAGGGTTAGGGAGTAAAAGAGGTTCTAATCACTTAGAGCCTACTCTGATCTTTCGCATTTTCAGAGGAGAGGAAGTAGCCAGCTGAAGCACTGGGTGAGGACGCTGGCTTATTCCTTCTGTTGAAAGTCTCTTATTTTCTCCCATTTGCGGCATGCCCGCTCTAAGGCATCACTTCCTAAAACATACATGTGATGCAGGGCACTGCACTTGGATCTTTCTTCCCGTGCCTCAGTTTCCAGAGTGACATTCCTGAGAGGATGCGTGGTGACCAGCACTACAGCAAAAGCAGGTTCTTACACACCACCGGGCTCTGGACACATCTTTGCCTCCTGGATGTACCTTGTAGGTCAGGATCAGAGACTGCAGCCCAGAGTCCCAGGCCCTTTCTAGCCACTGCGTGCGCAAACCTCCTTCCGAGTCACTATTTTGCAAGCCCATGTGCACTGCAGAGAGGGAAAAAGAAAAACAAAACACTTCCGATAGCAAATTTTTCCAAGCCTGAGATCATTGGTTAAGTGCAAATAGTTGCTCTTGTTTGCCTGGCCGCATCACACGCGAGGCGGTGTGATGCAGGAGAAGCTGGAGCACAGGAAGTTAAAAAACTAATAATTATTTCTGGCTTGTCGAGGCAAGGGAAAGGTGCCAGAAGTGCTTATGGTTTGGAAGGATGGGAGCTAACCCCTAAACCCAGCTGGTGGGAAGGACTGTCCCGTTACCGGTGGCCAAGGAAACCACTCGGTCAGGCTCCCACACTGGAAAACACACTAGAGGAAAAGGAAACTTTCCAGTGCTGCCATGTGGTAAGAGTGTAATTTGGAGTCCAAATTTATGATGGCTGAGAAGGCTTTGAAGATGGGTGCTGTGGAGCCAGGCGAAACGCAGCCACCCTGGAGCAGCCTGGCCTCTCCCGTTTGCTTAGGAAACAACTACAAATAGGATGCAGAAAGCACAGTAAGAATATTCCAGAGTGAAAAGAGGGCAAATCCTCTCCCATTCCATGAGCAGATCTGCAGCCATGAAGGGTTCAGAAGAACGCGCTGTGATGGGGGGAGCTATCCTGTTCAGTGCAGGATTTTTAACATCTTCCAATGAAGGCTCTAGTGCTGAGAGCTGTCAGAGACAGCTGGACCTCCAGTCAGTTCCAGTCTGGCAGTCCCTGTGACATTTTGCTTGGAAAATGAGAAATTTCTGTAGAGGTTGCGGAGTGCCAGTTTCTTTGACAGCCAGAAGTGTTGCGTTACCGTGTGAGTGCAGGCAGACGTTTTGGACAGTGACCTTGTCAGAGCACATTTCCTAAGTGGTGCGAGACAGGCTCAAAAACTCAAGTGCCCCAAGAGAAGGTGCTAAGCCAGGCTGATACGATATAGAGCACCAAGCTGGTGAGCTGGGAAGGCAGGATGGTGTCGTAGATAGAGACCTGGCTGGGGAATTGGGACGTCTGACTTTTTTTCTTGCTGCCTTTTTAGCACAGCTGGGAAATTCTGGTTACCCTCTTTCTTATTTTGATTGCAAGATTGGCATTGCAAAGACATCGTCTTTGTGCCTCTGAGGAGGATGCCCAGAACCTAATGCACTAATGCAGCTGTGATCGGGGAGGCTGGTATGGTACTGTTATTACGCGAGTTATCAAAGCAGAGTTTGCAGGTCCACGTGGCAGACGTAGATGTTCTGAAGAACCCCACAGATCCTTAGCAAGACTGTCTTCTCCTGAGACATTTTCACCCCAAGGCTCGTTATGGCTCGTTCTGAAGAGACCTTATTGCTAGCTTTGTTACCAAAAGGATACAGGTTAAAATAACCCTCCAAACCACAGAGTGTGACTGTGCACAACCTGGAGTCCCTCTGCCCAGTGGAGATGGAGAGATGGGGGATAGTCCAGGTCCAGAGCCAGAACTTGGGTTTTCTGTACGGCCCCTTGGACTGGTCTGTTTCTTTCCATCACCTGCAGAGGAAGAAGGTTACATTCCGTAGGCTCAAGGCCTATTGATACTCCCAGGCTCTGTAGGCTGAAGGCCATAGGGAATACCCCAAGGATCCTGCAGCCTGGACAGAGCAGTCCCTCTGTGTCAGGACCCTGTCCTTCCACCTGGCGCTGGCTGCAGCTCAGTTGTGCTGAGGCACAGCCGGCTCTGCACTGAAGTCACAGAATCACCGGGGTCGGAAGGGATCTCTGGAGATCATCCAGTCCAACCCCCCTGCCAGAGCAGGGTCACCCACAGCAGGTTGTACAGGATGGCGTCCAGGTGGGTTTGGAATGTTTCTGGGGTCACTGGGTGTTTTGCTCTGACTCTTCTTTGCAGAATGTCATTCCTCCTGTGTTTGCTTTCCCTCCCCAGAGGAGTTCCTGTCCAGCCTCGATCACTATGAAATTGCGTTCCCCATCCAAGTGGACCAAAACGGGGACTTCCTCACCTTTGACGTGAGAAGCCAGCTGAAGCAACGCCCTCGGCGCAGTCTGGGGTCCTTGCCCTACGAGCCATCTGAGCAGCAGGTTTTCTACAAAGTCTCTGCCCACCGAACCCAGTTCCTCCTCAACCTGACACTGCACTCCAACCTGCTGGCTGAGCACTTCACTGTCGAATACTGGAAGCGAGATGGCGTGGACTGGCAACACGATTTCCACGAAGACTGCCACTACGCGGGCCACTTGCAGGATCAGTACCTGAACTCAAAGGTCGCCATCAGCAACTGCAATGGACTGGTGAGTCTCTGCATTTAGCCCAGACAAGGGCACTACTAACAACGACAGAGCTGCCCATAAAGCTGAGCAGATTGAAGCTTCTTTGATCTTTGCTGTAGAAGTACAACTTGATTTGGGTCCCAGTAGGTGGGTCCATGGTGATGGGAAAGGCATGAGGTTGGTGTCAAGCTAGAATATTGCACGCTGGCATTGAAGTCAGCTGAGGGTGAAGAAGGCCACATCACTTCATTACGTCTGGAAGGGTTCCTGATCTGTATTTGGCTTGTAGTCCAGTTTCTACCAAAGTCAGTGGGCATTTTCCCATTGATTTTGATTGGCATGGGATAATCAAGGTTCTAGACCATTATTGTGGCTCTCACAGAACTCTCCCCTCCATTTCCAACAGCAACAGCAAAAGGTATGTTTTGCACGTGCTAGTGAGGAAGAAATGCAGGAGGGCAGGAATTTCACAGCACAACTGGGAATGTCAAAAGTGCATTCAGATCCTTACAATTGCAGATACATTCCTGGGGCTACCAGTCACTGCCGTCCAGATTTGAAGAGCTAAATATGTGACTTCTGAGGGAAAAACTGAAATAATCGGTGGTTTTCAATAGAAAAAAGAGAATACCACGAGGAGACAACATGGCTTTCCTCAAAAACAGCAAGGCTGCTGCAAAGAGGGTGGGAATGATTGATATTGCATGTCCTAACAGCTAGGACAAGCCATCATGGTCTTAAATATCAGCAAGAAAGCTTAATGGTAGACGTTAGCGGTGAGGATAGCTGAGCTCTGGACTGGATTGCTTGGAGAGTGCGTGGCCCCTACGTTGTTCAAGGTCTTTAAGAATAGGCCAGACAAATGCCTCTCAAAAATACTCCAGGTATGATTCATTAGCTCTTCCAGCATTGGGAATAGATGAAGGACTTCCATCCTTATTTTTCTGTGATTTTCTGATATTTCTGGCTCACAAAGCACATTTCATGACCTGCCAGATGGAGGGATGGAGCAAACATACCCTGTTAGTGAATCCCAAGGATGATAGCTCCCTTGGAGGGGTAACATGTTAAAAAGACTCTGTAGGCCAGATTCATATTTATGCTACGGCCCCACCTCTTAGCAGTATTCTGGCACTGTGGAAGAGCTTCCAAATGGGAATGAATTCACGTTTGATTTATTGCTAAATTACAGTGCCAGAACAGTGCTGTGGGTTATTAACAGAAATGAGAATCTGACTCATTTTATCATAGAGTCTAACGTTTCTTTCTCACAGCCAAAAATCAGAGCTGCGTAAACCCTTGGTTCCCTAGCTAGCCCTTGTTTAGAGACAGGAACTCTGCTGAAGTCCTAGACGATTTAGTGGTGTTCACAAAAGCACTGAAGGGTGAGCTGGATGCTGCTGGCTCAGAAGGGATCTGACAGTAGCCTACCTTCCCAGTTCAGAAGGCAGCAAGTCCAGGGCAAGCAATGGCCCAGCAGCACTTGCTCTAGGATAATTTAGTCCACAGGCTGTGTTTAGCTCTGGAGAGATACCAGGGGCTGTCTGGTGGAAAATGCAGCCAGGCACAAAGAGGGACGGAGGGTCATCCAAAAACCTCTCCTTTTCCTGAACTCTGTCCTTCTGCCCTGGAGAGCTACGGACATCAGCAAGGAGGGGAGAGGAGGGCTTCTGGGTTAGTGAGGGTGATAGGGTCAGGAATTTGGATGAGAGGAGACTTGCGTCTTTTTAGCCGACAGAGTTGGGGCTGTACTTGGCATGGGAGAAGATCTGTCGCAGAGCGCTGGTTGATCAGCAGCAGCTGATTCACTCGTGCCATCCCTCAGCCGCAGCACACTCCCCTCCAGGCAGGCGTCAGTCTGCTTTGGAGGGGACAGGTAGGGGCAGAAGAGGGTCTCCAGTTGTTGAGGTCTCAAGGCTGAGGTTCATGCTGATGTGTGCTGAGGGGACACTGCACATGGTGACCCACGTTTGCACAGATCTGACTCACTGATGATGCAAAGGGGGTTGTGTGTTGTGTCATTGTATGGGCACAAGCAAGGACCAGGTGCTGATTATGGGGTGAGCTGTGCATGAGGAGAAGGGAAAGGGATGACTGCATCCACAGAAGCAGCCAACACAAAGCTGTGAAAATGCATAACAAGCCCCAAACCATTCTCCTGTCCTCAAACTCCCACATCCCTTAGCAATTTCTGTGTCTACAAGGCATCTGCTGTAAACCGCTTTGTTTTCAAACACCCATGACATAGCTCACACCTTACGGCACCCCAGCTTTGGATTGCCAATATCTGCGCGTGCTCCCATAGACTTGTCTTCCCAACCACACACATCATCATCCCAGCCTGAGGGCAGGCAGGCAGCGTGGCTCACCCCACGCATCTCCTGTGGAGGGCACGCCGTGCTGCGCGTTAGGCTGAGCAGCGGGGAAAGGCACCCGGGCTTAAGTTGTCGGAAGCAAAGGGCAAAGTGGTCCATTTTCTAAAACACGTAGAGCTGTGAGCTGTCAGCAGGGCCAAGCACAAAGCAGCTGGAGCCTGCAGGGAGAAGCCTGGGGAGTTTTGCCTCAGCCTGGCCAGGAGCTGAAATCTGTGTCTTAAGCAAAGCCGTGTTTCATCCCACCGGCTGCACAAGATCCCAAGGGCACGTGTCCTACCATCAAAAAAATCCCAGCGAGGAGAAAACAACTTTAGGAGAGAAATACCACTCTCTTACCTCTTGTGTCAGAGCTCATCAAAGGACTGTCTAAAGGCCAGGTTTTCAACCCTGTGTGTCTGTGCTGAAATTGTGCTTTCATCTGAAATGCCCTCCTGAATTCAGCGTGAACATTAAATGCTTGGAGCAAGGCAGATGGCCCCGCTGCTGAGGCTAACGTCGAGCTGCTCATGTGTATGTACAAGGAGGTGGAAGAGCTGAATTGCAGTATGTGGCTGTGCTTTTCCTAAGTGTGGTTATAAGCTAATAGCATAAACCATCCTTGCTCTGCAGATGACCTGGGTGAATCATAGACAGGATATCCAGTTTAGCTCCCCCACAAACCACAGGGATCTCTCTAAGGACTTCTCGCCGCCCCCTTTCAACAGGCTTGTGTCACGTCCAGCGCCCGGACCTCAGAGCTTGGCCTTTGGGGTCAGCGATGGAGCAGTTTTCAGACTCCTGTGACAGCTGAGCTTCGTTGCCGATGGATGCCAGGCAGGCGGTGGAGCCTTCTGCCTCTTGCGCTCTGTGGAGGCTTCAGGTTTAAGTAAGGACGGCCCTTTTCTAGTAGTACATGGGTTTTGGGCAGGACGTGCTCTCCCCTCCTGCTGCTCTGCCCCAAGCCGGCGGTGACCTCCTTCTCCCCATCCCACAAAACCGGCAGCCAGCTGGCTTCGCAGGCCGACACTCGGCTTTCCGCCGGAGCCCTCGCCAGGCTAACCTCACAGTACCTCGCTTGTGTTTGAAAAGGTGGAGCTGAGCCAAGAGCAACAGAGCCTGGTGCAGGAGGAAATCCCCCGGCACTCTGGAGATGGGGACTTCGCTGTGCACACACTGCCCCGATTCAGCTTTCATGGCAGGGAGGGAGAGGGGGAGAGACTTATTATGGGGGCAGCATCCACCCCAGAGAGTCTCTTCCCCACGAACGCCCAGCAATAACGCCATTACGCAGGTGATGCCTTCCATGCAAGGACCTCAAGATGTTTTACAGAGACCTGCATCCCCACTCCCTGTCCTGGCAGATCAGGGCTCCTGTCCCCCTTGTACAGAACGGAGCTAGTAAAGTTCTATGACATCCAAAGGACACCGGTGCAGAGCTGATGGCAGGACGGAGGTGTCTGCACCCAGAGCTATGCTTGCACACAGGGAGTGGGAGGACGGCCAGGTAACGTGGGTCTTAGATTTTTGGGATACTTCTTGTCCTGCTTGAGCAATGTCAGGCACGTTTCTGTGCCTCGGTTGCTTGCTGGTATAATTCAGCTGGTATAATTCACCCACGTTTCTTGGAGATAGGTGAGATTCAGTGCCAGGAGTTGTTACAGCCATGGAGCTTCTACTTGTAGCGTGTTGGGCTGCCCAAAACTTTTGAGGTTGCTCAGACCTTTTAGGAAGAGGGAAAGCTTGCTTTGGTAGAGGGACCAGCTGCAGAAGAGAGATCTTGCAAGCACCTAGTGGGTTTGGCTGCTCATCCTGCTGGGGTCTGCTCCTGCCGGTCGTCACTGTCTAATGAGTAGGTCCACTTGCAGAGAGCAAAGTCTGGGCTCACAGCTGAGATTCGTTCAGTCAAAGAATAAAATAAGGGAGAACAACAAAGAGAACGTGACTAGCTAAATCAACACGTAAGGGAGCAGGAACAAGATCATCTGACTGAGGTGGTCAGTCGGAGGTGTAAAATGGGTGGTGATGCCTGCGGGGCACAACCCAGGTTTCAGGCTCCAGAGAAAGGTTGTGGCTCCTGATGGCTGCCTCACTGCAAATCGGACTGCCGATTTTAAAGATTCAATGTGTTTCTCAAAAGCCTGTCAACATCTACGTTTCTCTGCAGCTCGGTGCCTGAGTTTCCCAGATGATGGTAATGGTCCTGAGCTGCTTTCCAAGGTTCTTTGGTGAGGTTGAAAAGTATAGGAGGTAGATGTCACTGCTGAGTTGTGCTGCTCTTTGAAGGTGTGGTATTTAGGATCCCACAGACAACTCTCAATTAGACTGAGTGGGTGGAATAGGAAACAACTTATAAATTTGCAGAGAAAGACTGTGATTTCCAGAGGACGTCAGTGAAGATATCCCAAGGCATCCATGACCATCTGGCTCAGTTTTCTCTGGTCTGTAGGTTCATATGGTTCAATGTTTGTGCGTAAATGAAGGATTACTTCACATTCTTAAAAGTATTTGTCAGTCCCCAGAAATTCAGTGGTTAATCATCAGAAAGCTCATTACAAGAAGGCACCAGTATGTCACCCAGTTCCCTCTCTACCTCTTTTATTGCCTGCTGTCTCTTTCCTTCCGCAGCATGGTGTGATTGTCGCAGATGAGGAGGAATATTTCATTGAACCGCTGAGCCCAGGAGCCAATGTCAGCACAGGGAATGAGGGCAAGGGCAGCCCCCACGTCGTGTACAAGCGATCGTCTCTCCAGTACCCACACATGGATGCAGCCTGTGGCGTGCTAGGTATCTGTACCCATCAACATATCCTCAATCCATCCCGGTGCAGGCTAGGAAAGTCCCGGTAGACAAGGCTCTGAAGGTCCACGCTGCTCTATATGGCAAAGAACCAAATTTATCTCCTGCATTCAAGAAAGTGTTCTGTATTTACTTTTACCCATGTTGCAGATTTCTGGTGGCCTGGTCTTTGGAAAGCTCTTGTACTCTGTTCTCCACAGCAGGGCTTTTAAATTTGTAAATAGAGCGTGGAACAGAAGAGAAAAAAACGCCTCTTATTGTTCTTATGAAAAATCCTCCCAGATTTGGCCAATGTACAAGCTATTGAGAAATTGTAGCTTACGCATGCTCAGCAGAGACTTGTCTTTGAGTTTTAGTCACTGAAGATTTTATCCATGTTGAGGTACATCTGCTTCTGTTAGAGACCAGGTGGAAAGATGCCTTGTAGGGTGGGATGTGGGATCTGGTTAGTCACAGTGGGCTCTAGGAGATGTTTATAGAGAATAGCAGTTGCCCATCTACACCATTTCTACCCTTGCAGGCCTAAAGAGGAACAGGTCTTCCTAAAGACACAGGTCTGCCCTGCCCCTCACGTGCCGGTGCCCTTCTCATCCTCGCTAGCAGTCAGTCTGTGTCCCAGAGCCTGGCTGAAATCCCTGGCCCTTGTGAATGTGCAAAGTTTCTCCATCTACCCAAAATGTTGCATGCACACAGGATGCTGCTCCCTTGGTTTACAGAGGCTTCCCCTCATTTTCCATGAAGATGAGAGGAGATGCCATCCCTGCAGAGGGGCCAGCTTGCATTTCATGGATTAGAGTTTGTGGATGCAGAAGCAGAGCTGGTCCCAGTTGCTCCTGGCAGGTTTGTGTCATTTCACGATGTTCATCCAGTGTCCCAGTGGTGACACTTGGCTGGATGAGGAGTCACTGCTGGAAGGGATGGAGCCTCTGGAGACACCAGGGCACCGCCAGTCTGCTCTGAGCAGGCTCTGAGTGTCCCCAGACCTGCCAGCATCTCTAGAGACAACCTGTGCTTCCCTGGCCCGGCTCTTCCCATCCCAGCTCCCAAAGTCACGTTGGACAAAGCGCCAGCAGACTCCCCTTCTGCTGACTCTTTGCCACGTTCCCTGGCTTCCAGATGAAAGTTAGCCTGTTCCTAATTGCTTCTTGGAAAGCAAAGACCGTGCCGTGGGAGCCACAGGCCAAATACAGTTCGGAACAACCACAGCGCAACTGGCCCTAGCAAAGCCACCCCATCGCCTCACCCTGCAGGCTGGACCTGTCCCGACCTGCCTGGCACAGCTGGGCCCCGAGCACCTCTCCGAGCTCCCTCCGATCAGCCAGAGGGGCCGGAGCTGGTAGGCTGTGGGTCCACCTATGATCTGCCCATCTTCCCAGTCTTGCTGGATGTTTGATGATCCAGCATCGGTGCAGAGGGAAGAGGGTTCAGCCAGCTCTTCTGACAGGGCAGGAGACTGGTTGTAATCTCCCAGTCAGCTCTCCTGCTCTGTGGTAGTCTCCAGGCTGTGGGTTCAGGGCTCATGGCCCTGCTGGGGACATCTCTAGGGTTGGGTCAGTAGCACTTGAAGCCTGGAGCAAAGTCCTACAAACAAGCTGCTGCTGCTGCTTTGGAGGCTGCAGCCATTTCTGTGGAGGAAAAGCCAAGTCCTAAATTCAGGTCCTGGCAGGAAAAGGAAAGAGGAAATGATCTGCAATGGCTTTATTTGCAGATGATGTCTGTGTAGTTTCTAAATCCACACCGCTCTTCCCTACGACAGAGGCGAGGGCAGGGCATTGCAGCGCGGAGGGGGGCTGCCGCAGCGGGACGGGTGCACACCTCAGCATGCAGTGTGGGCAGGAGGGGGGCAGGAGGGCAGGCAGGATGCTAGTGAGGGCCAGCAGCAGCACAGGGACAGCCCTGGGCTCAGCAGATCCGGCCGATGGCAGCGGGGACATTTGCTGGGTCCACTCATCGTGCATAAAAAGCCTCTCGATGGCCTTTCCTTCCCCAAACCCAAGCTTATACTGCAGACCCCTCACCTCTGCGTGAGGTGTGCTGGATTGCTGCTGGAGGGCAACAGAAAAGTCTCTTTCCCTCCTCAGATGAGAAGCCCTGGAAAGGGAGACACTGGTGGCTGCGGACGCTGAAGCCCTCCCCTCTGAAGCCGTCGGGCAACCACAGCCAGCGAGGCCAGCTGCCCCTGAAGAGATCCGTCAGCACGGAGCGCTACGTGGAGACCCTGGTGGTGGCTGACAAAATGATGGTGGGCTACCACGGGCGGCGGGACATAGAGCAGTACATCCTGGCCATCATGAATATTGTAAGTGTTATAACCACATCACGAACCTTGGGGGACCCCAGGAGCTCACACACCCAGCAGCAGAGCGCAAGCAGGAGTAAATCCTGTTCGTCACCCCGAATGTCTGGGTTTGGCAGAGGGTGCCATGTGCTTTTCCTGCAAGAAGACAAGCGGGATGGGAACGCAGAGGGGAAAATCGGATCTGTTCCAGGATGGCAGCGGCTTCTCCCCATGCCCAGAGCAAGACGTTTTGGGTCAAAAATCTTGACACCCTGCTGCTGCTCATGAGCAGTGATAGTCTGGAGCCTGCAGGGACTCTCTGTTGTATAGGGGAGGCACTGCAGGAGAGGTAAACTCTGGCCCGTCTGACCATGCTAAAGGCCAGATCTGGACTGGGAGAACAAAGCCCTTTCTTTGAACAGCATCTCTCATCTCGAATTAGCATTGCAAATAGGGCCAGCCAAGCTGAGAAACACATGGGAAAGCATAAGGACAGTGAGCTCTCACGCCTGGGGGCTGATGAGCGTGAGGGGTAGGGAGAAATACTCTCGTTCTTCCGTACCGCACTGCCCGTGTCTCTGGGTTACTGCGGAGGAGCTTCCTCTGTAGCTTCAGATTTGGGTCATTGCTGGCGGCAGGATACCAGGATAGATGCATTAACAGCCTGAATTGGCCATGCTGAATCCTCCTGTGAGGTGAGATAGGCTTGGAAGTTATCCATCAGACTGCTGAAAGCCCCTCTGTGATGGTCCTTTGTCCTGTCCTCTGCAGGACCTCTTTTCATGGCTTGCTCTGTTTGCATTTCTAAAGCAGATGCCAGATTTTAAAACAATACCGTTTCTAACCATTTCATCTGCTGTAAAACACCCATCGTGTGGCGGCAGATTTCTGAGAGATGCTGTGTGGTTCCCCTGCGGATGGGCAGTCAGCAAAGCTTCATCCCGGTGGCTGCATAATGCCAGGACTGTGGGGCTTCCCCACCTGAGCTCCGGGCAAGGAGCAGGTGCGGTGGGATGTCAGCTTCACTGCTCGAGTCTTCCCAGAAGGAGACACCGAGGTCTGAACACACTTTAGGAGGCTCTGCAATTCAAGTGGTAACATGGAGTCTTTCCATTCTGCTTTCTAAAAAGATTGTGTTCAGACCCTGCAGCCCACGCTGATGAGACAGCTCTGTTTCCCTCCACCAGGTGCCCAGCACGTGCCAGCTCACCCACCAATTGCACCCTCACCCAGCCAGCGAGCTCATTTTTAAGACTCGTCTTTTCTTGTTTCTTGGAGGTCAGGTTGCCAAACTTTTCCAGGACTCGAGTCTGGGCAATATTGTCAATATCCTGGTGACCCGGCTGATTCTCCTTACTGAGGATCAGGTAAGGTGGGCTTTGCTGAGCCGCTTCCGTCATGCATCTGCACTTCCTTTGTGGGTCTGTGTATTCCCTCTGGATGTCACCCCCGGGTGGTCCCTCCCAGTGCAGTCTGCTGGATGCACCACATCCTCTCCATGGCAGCTGGGGATGGGTTCAGGCTGTGGGCTGAGGAGACCTCCAGGACTCTGAGGACTGTTTCTATGATAAGGTGGCTTTAGGGAGGTTTTAGTAGCTTTAGTCCTCCTAAAGTCTTGCTTTCCCATGGTGGGGGCATCTGGACTGGTGTCAGTGCTCTGCTGGCATGGGAATAGGCAGTGCCTTCCTATCAGAGCTTTCCTGGGAACAGGCTGTCATATTGCTTCCGTTCCAGCCCACACTGGAGATTAACCACCACGCCGGGAAATCCCTGGACAGCTTCTGCAAGTGGCAGAAATCCATTGTGAACAGGAATGGCAATGGGAACGCTATCCCTGAGAATGGCATAGCCAACCACGACACTGCAGTGCTGATCACCAGGTAAGGCTGAGCCCGGCCCTGGCAGCGCTGTCCTCACGGCGGGGGTGTCCTCCATGCAGCTCCCCTCTCTCTCTCTCCAAGTGGTTCATCTGAGGCTTCCTTCCCATGTGCTGCCCCGCAAGCTGCCTGGCAGCGGCCGTGCCTCAGGCTGGCCACTTGCCAGTTCCCTTGCAGGGATGCAGATTATTGCAGTTCAGATAGTTCTTGTCCTCCGGGGTCTGGTCTGCCCTCGGTCTTTGTTGTGCTCTCAAGGAGCTTAGTTTGCAGCCACGGATATTTATATGCCAAAAATCAATGGCGCGGTGTGTACAGAGGTGTTGGGCATCTGTGGAAACCCACCCCGGAGTCGTGGAGTATCAGGCATCCTACTGAAACAGAGAGCTCTGTCTGCCCCTGCTGTGAAAGGTGGAGGAGAGGGTACAAGCGGGACCTGAGCGTCATGACAGTGACAGCGTGCCTCCAGCCAGTACGGGATTTGGCTCGCCTTGGTTTAGGTGCCTACCTGTAGGGCTGAACTCTCTCCTTGGTAGCTGATGGATACCCTTGAAGTAGTGATTTCATCCCAATTCCCTTAGGACAAGAGCAGTCCTGCCCTGCCTGTGTCTCTGCGCTCCTGTAACAGCAGTCTAGATCAGCAGCTTAACCTGGATGCTGAATTAGACCTCCAGAGCTGCTTGAAAGGGTCTGAACCTTCACATGCAGGACAAATAACCCCCCTCAGAACAGATGGGTGCTTGAGCCCTGAGCAGCAGAGGGCACAGGAGGGACGACTGGAAGGACGGACGGATGGGTGGAAGAAGACGCAGAGAGGATGACAGGGACAGTGGAAGAAACAGAGACAGCTCGGAGGACGGAGATGCCAAAGGGAGAGCTGGAAGGACGGAGGGGATGAAGGGCACTGAGAGGCAGCTCTCGGCGGTGCTGCTGGCGGTGCCCAGGACACTAGCTCTCCAGTGCCTGCATAAACCCTGCTTGGGCAGAAAGGCAGCAGCCTGGAGAGAAGCCAAAGGCAAACCCAAGATTTGTTTGTGCCTTTTTTTTTTTCCCCCGCCTCGCGGAGTGGAAGAAAGTCATAAAATGAAAGCGCTGGAGAGGGGAGCCTCCAAGCGGGAGCCGGTTTCGTTGGCGCCATGCGCCGCTCTCCTGCTCCAGTTCCTGGCGGCGGCGGGAGCTGTGTGCAGCCTGGCGCATCCCTCCCGGGGAGCTCGTCAGGGCTGCCTGGTGCACCCCTCCTGGGGAGCTTGTGAGATGAGAGCCCGCAAGCACGAGGGGAGGAGCGAGCGAAAGGCCCCTCGGCTCCAGCTTTTCACCCTCCCAGGCTGCAGCATCTACTTTTCCTTCCTTCCCGCCACACATATGGGATGCAAACGCCGGCTCCGAATTCTTCGGCCTCCCACCAGATGTTTGAGCTAACCCGAAGCGACTCGCCGGGCCAGCTGCGCCAGGCTTGGACAGCACCAGTGCATCTGGCCCCCTCTCTAATAAATTCCCCGTCTCCCGATAACATCTTGCTGAGCTGCGGGCTTTTTTCTCTTGCAGGGACGTGTCAAACCAGAGCCTCCGAAGGCTTTAACGGTATTCGCTCAAAACAAAGCAACAAATGTTTTTCACTCGCTTGGTTTCCTGCCAAGAGTGAGAGGTTTGGACACTTCCAGAGAGCGCCAGGGGCCAAAGGGACAGGAGCATTCACCAGGAACGCGTTACGCTTAACCCATCGTGTGCTATCAGCTTCCATCCTCCCTCACTCTCATCCCCATGGGGCTGCCGTGACAAGTGGTGTCGGATGGTCCTGCTTGTCGCATGGGTGTCCCCCAAACCTTTACCGTGGTCTGCATCCTCCGTGCTCTGAGCCCAGCTGACACTCAGGTTGAAACGCACCTTGGGGCTAAGGAACAACACCCCAGCCCAGCTCCGGGGCGTCCCGTCCTGGCTGCTGCCCATCTCCCCGCCTGCCTGCCCCAGGTGGAGTTCAGTGTTAGCTTTGCCCCTTTCAGCCGGGGTTTTGCAAAGACCCAAATGTCTGGGGAGTCTCACCTTCGGTAGAAGGTATTTGAACAGAGGCAGGGAGGGCATGCAGTTCGTCTCCACAATTAAATTATAATATTCACTCTCTGGCCCAAACTGGTCTCTTTCGGAGCTGCTGCCCACATCCCATTGCGAGGGTGCTGCATTTCAATTTGGAGTAGATTTTACTTTGCTGTCCTCATTTAGCTTTTCCTTGTATGCAGCTAACGATGTGCAAACAGTCGATTCCTTGATGCAACGGCTGGAAGTCGAGGCCAGGAACAGAGGGAAGAGTCATCTTGAACCAACCCATATTGAATTTGTTTGGAAAATTCTCAGTAAAGAACTAAACTGAAAAAAAAATATAAAAAGTCACTTTAGCGTTCTAATGAAACCACAGTGGGTTTTGAAATGGAACATGTTTTCAAACTGCAGTGTTTTCCTTATTTAAAAAAAAATAAATTCAGAATTACATATTTGATTGATACGATTTGCTGCAAGGGACCCGAGTTTACAGACAGGAGGCTGGCCCTGGCCTCTTCCACCCTGCGCTGCTGGGGCAGATCCCTGAGCCTGGTGCCTCTCAGGAGAGAAGCGGCCGGCTCCCAGGAGTGCACTGGGTGCTAGTGAGCAGAGCTGGACCACCCACCCAAATCCAAACAGCTTCAAGGCTGGAATAGCATTGTCCCTGCTGATTTACCATGTTTCATCAAAACCAAACCTCTGGCCCCACTCAGCACTGCCCCATAGTTAAGGGACAGGAGCTATCGTTAAAAATCCACAGTGAGTCTCAGCCTGGCAAAAGTGAGTGTTTTACAACATGGATCAGAGGTGTCTTACTTGTGACAGTTGGTATGTGCCGTTCCAGAAGTGTGGCATGAGCCCTGGGCTGTTTCGAAGTGTTTTGGATGTGAACACATTGGTAAAATGGAGATGCGCTATGTCAGAGCCACCGAAATTGTAAGTGTTCGTAACTCTGCCTTCCTTTCTTTGCAGATATGACATTTGCATCTACAAGAATAAACCGTGCGGCACCCTGGGTAGGTAGGATTTTGCTGCCCCTTCGGCAGCACTTTTCATCAGCACACACGTCTTGGGGAGTGTGGCGAGGGCGGGCTGTGCCATCCCCCTTTCCTAGTGAGCAGGCTGCGGGGAAGTGTTCACCCAACTCTACCGTGAGCACCGGCAGCGGAGCCAGGAACGGGCCAGTGGTTTCCAGCCCGCTCGACTGTGTAGCCTGCTCCTTACTTCTGTAAACACTAAAAACAGCAACCCGGAGGACGGATGGGCTCTGGAACGTTTCTCCATTATATCCCTGGGTCAGGTCCAGCCTGATGATTAAGAACCACTCGCATCTAGGGCTGGTCCATAGCCTAGTGGAGTATTCCTGGCTTAGCAGAGAGAAATAAGACTTTTTTGTGATGACTATAAAGGGAGTTCTTTATTTAAACTGCTAGACGCAGACAGACCCTGCAGCTCTCTCTGGCTGTAGCTCCTAATTTGTCTTGCCCTGGTCTAGACTAAGCAGTCAGGGAGGGATTACTGCTCTGAATCACTGCAGTTAAAAAGGAAAAGTTGGTGGATCTCTGACCTGATGCGGCTGCAGACAAGGTGCCTGGGAGGAAGGTTGAGGCTTGAGGTGCCATGATGGCTCCAGATGTGTCCTCACCAGGGCAGAGTAAAGGGGGAGAATGACCTCCCTCGACCTGCTGGCCACACTCTTCTTGATGCACCCCAGGATGCCATTGGCCTTCTTGGCCACAAGGGCACGTCGCTGGCTCACGGTCAGCCTGTTGTCCACCAGGACTCCCAGGTCCCTTTCCACAGAGCTGCTTTCCAGCAGGTCAGCCCCTACCTGTACTAGTCCCCAAATACCACCCGTGTGCCCTACAGATGCTTTGTGCTGACCCTATGTGACAGCTCTATCTGGCTTCCCTAGGCCTGGCGCCCGTTGGCGGGATGTGCGAACGAGAACGAAGCTGCAGCATCAACGAGGACATTGGCCTGGCCACAGCCTTCACCATTGCCCATGAGATCGGCCACACGTGAGTACTGTGCCAGAAGAGTCCCTGGGAGTGGCCGTGACAGTGAAGGGTCCCTGTTGGTTTTTTCCTGCCAACAGGAGCTGAAAAATCCTTCCTATGGATGATCCAGATGTGTTGAAAATGCAGCAGCTGATCATCTCTCTATTACCTTGGTGATGCTTCCTAGGTTTGGCATGAATCATGATGGCGTTGGCAACAGCTGTGGCTCCCGTGGGCAAGAAACAGCCAAGCTCATGGCTGCTCACATCACCATGAAGACCAACCCATTTGTATGGTCCACGTGCAGCAGGGATTACATCACCAGCTTCCTGGAGTAAGGAATCCATCTCATCTTGCCCTTCCTTCTACCTCGCAACCACTACACGCCTCCAACCTCTCACAGTCACTTGGGAGGAGCGGGTAAAGCCAAAGGAAAGCCCCCAAAGCACACAGCCCATGCACCTTCTGTCTTGTCTCCCAGCACCTCATCCTATCCCAAGAGGCACGTGCTTTCCTTCCTTCCTTTAGACTTTCCCATGGTTTGCTTGCCTGCTGAAGATACTAACCCCATTTACCTTGCAGCTGTGAGACTTTTATTTAGGTTCCCCACTTCCAGAAACTTCACAAATAAATCAGTAGCTTCTGGAGGCATTTGGATGTTTCTGAAGTTCAGCCAGGAATTGCAGAGAAGGGTTGTGCAAAAGCAGGATCTGGAGACAGGGCTGGGTCTGCATGATGTAGGCAGCTTCTCCAGACACTGAGGAGGAGAGTTTTCAGGTGTGAACAAGCAACATAGGATAAAGGTTTTTGGTTTTTGTCCAAAGCACCTTTAGGATTCAGGAGAAGGGATTTAGGCTCCAAAGTCCCAGAATTTCGGTGCCTGAGTCATGCCTCTGCAGCATGAAAGAGCTTCTTGTCCAGGGTTCAGATAGTCACCAGGGTTTCCATCACAAAACGAGCAGTCAGGATCAATTTTGGTGAGGTTTTCGGTAAGATACGGGCACTACCTGATAGAAGGACTGGGTAGGACTGGAGTCATGATTGGAAGAAGCAAGTGTGTGGGGTCACTGTGGAGGGAAGTCCCCAGGTAGTCTGAAGAGCAGACCTCTACCAGTGACACTGCTGTTGTACCACTGTGAGAGGAGCAGTGAAGCCAAGCCTCCCCGAGGGGCTGCTGCCTGCCCCGCTGTCCTGCAAAACTTGGCCAAACCACGTGGCTCATCACCAAACGCCATATCTGGCAGCTCACGTTTGGCCGCCGCAAAACCTGGCCCCCACGCTCTTGACCCCTGAACGTGCACCGCAGCAAGGCACGTCGCATGGACAGCGGCAGGAAAGCGCAGGGGCAGAGGCTGCCTTGTCCTCAGGTAACCCCGAGGTCTCGGTGGGGCTGGCAGAGAACGGCAAGTTCATGTCAGCCCTCTCCGCAGTTCGTGTTGGCCACCCCCGCTTGAGCACGGCTCCGGGAGCCTCCGCCGGGACGGGGCCATGGTGCATGCAAGACCCTGACATTCGGGGCTGGAGGAGTGGTGACAGGGGCCTTGATTTAAGGAGAGTTCACAGAGCGGCAAGGAAGGGGGAGGGAAAGGCGTGTTTCTTGCAGAATTTGGATGCTCCTACAAAGCTCTGGCGCGCAGAACGACGGGCTTGGAGAGCAGGGGCTCTCCGCTCCCAGCACCTCCGGTTGCTCTCAGCTGGGGCTCTGCAGTCGTGGGGCAGCCCCTCCACCTACCCACGTGAGGGTCTGGGGCACGTGCCTGCCTGCGCACTGCCACGCGCTGCCTGCTGGCCCTAGAACCCATTGGGAGAGCCAGGGGCTGGCGATAGCCTGCAAAACCTTCATTAATCTAGAGTTACCTAGGAACCAGTGTGTACTTCCCAGCCCTGAGGGCGCAGATAGAAAGACTTCAGAGCACTTTCTCAGCAGTGGTTTTGCCCAGAGGGGGCCGGTAGAGTTATTCCCCCAAGCAGCCAAGCACGTGAGAGCTCAGTCCCGTGCAGAGCTGGGAGTGCCTGCTGCTGCTCCTCCACCGTGACGTTCTCCTACAAGCCTTTCTGAGCTCTGATTCTCAACTCTTGTTTCCAGCTCCGGGATGGGATTATGCCTGAACAACGCTCCTCCCAAGCAAGACTTTATCTACCCAACGGTGGCTCCAGGACAGGCCTACGATGCAGATGAGCAGTGCCGTTTCCAGTACGGAGTTAAATCTCGCCAGTGTAAATACGGGGTAGAGAGCCTTCCTGCTTTACTATCGGTTCCCAGGGGGTGGAGGACGGGGGGCTGCAAGGACAAAGGGTCGTGGGGCCGTTCCTCTGCTGCCCACATCGCTTTGCTGTCCTGCTTCAAATGAAGGGCACTGGCATGTTCCCTGTGAGCTTTTTGCCTTGCTTCCCTGTGAGAGGACAGGGGAGGTTGTTTCTCATCCAAAAAGGTTGACCCCAGCTCAGTTTCGGTCAGATTAGTCCCGTGGGAAGAGATCTCTTGCCTCTGCCTGATATTTTGGCTGCTGCTGGTCCCCAAGGGTTGCAGCTGAAAGCCAAGCTGCAGTCCCCTCATCCAGACTTCCCTCTCAGCGGGGCTTTGTACACAGGCATGTAGTTTATAATCCTTACTAGAAGTCATTATGCTGCTGGCACAAACTTAGTAGGAGCAACGTCTTTCTTCCAGGTGAGGTGGGTCGATGTGCTGTAGGTACGTCTGAGGGATATCTGCCCACCTAAGTCAGCCCTGCCATGCCCTCATCTTGGAATCCTGGAAACCGCTAAAAGGAAAGGTTGTTTCAGGAGGAAAGAGTCTTCCTGGATCTCAGCCTGATGTTTTGCTGTTCTTAACGTACTGGACATTGCCAACTATCTGAGCACAGTGCGAGGGGGAAGCGTCTGCACTGAGGAGCTAATTGAACTCCTTAAGGCGTCCGCTTTCCTCTAGAGAAAACAGAGGACTTTCCTCTAGAGAAAACAGAGGAGCCAGCAGTGAGGTACACAGGCAGCTGCGTTGTCCGATGGACACACGTGTATGTGTACCCACCCCAGTCCAAGCCCTGGAAAGCTGTGAAGGAGGAAATGTATCAGACCAGGGTTTAGTTTCTCTTGCAACCGTGTAAATATGAGCCCAATTCTGCCATTGAAGTAACCCAATGTGAACCAGTTTATCACTCTGAATGTTCATCTATTGAGGATGGTTAAACACTAAACCACCTCCTGGTGGTCTCACCAGCTCCTCTCGGTGAGCAAAGGGCAAAGTTTGGCTCTCCTTGGTCCAGCGCTATCTTTCAACATGGCCCAGGGGCCCACAGCCCGCTGGACATGGGGCAGACGCAGTCTCGCAAGGTGCCCAGAGCAGCAGCAACGGAAGTGTGGGTCCAAAAAACATGGTCGTGATATCTGGCATCAGGTGCTCCTGACTGCGGTCCGTGCCCCTCCTCAGCGGAGCCAGAGGCAGTGGAATGGAAACTTTCCGCGTTTACATGCCTGTTTCCCAGCTAATTTTTAACTCGGGCAGACACTTCCTGTGTATATACAAGGATCACAAAAGCACAAGATGTCCTTGTGATGACCCTTCCAGCCCAGCCTGTCTTGCGTGTTGTTTGGGAGAAACCCAAAGGGCGTAAGGGCTCAAGCGTGCACAGATAAATCTGGGTAGGTGTGTAAGTCCACCCATCCTGTGGCCCGTATAAACAGACTCCAGGGTGGTGGCGCAAACACGGCAGGATCCCTTCCTCCATGCCAGTACAGAGTGGATGATTAATACAGAAATGAGGACAGAGCGAACAGATGTCACTGGTTGGAGCTGGGAAATCCTCTCCCTTGGTGACACAGAGAGAAGAGGCTATACAGGAGCTCCTGCTTCCCAGTAGTCCCGCTGGCTCTGCAGGGGCAGTATGGAAGGGTAGATGCCTTTTGAAGATGGGAGAGACTTTCTCTTTTCGCTGGTTAAAGCCAGCTGCAGCTGGGCTTTGGCGAAGGAGTTGGGAACCAAAATCCCTTTGCATCTCGGAGCTGCGGTCTTCAGTGCAGCCTCCGCAGTATTTTCCTTTGCCGGCTCGCCCTGTGGCATTCTGCTGTCACAACCCCGGGAACGGGAGGGAAGCAGAGAAATCCCAAGCTCATCTTTTCGCCCTTCTTGGTACCAGCACAGAGGATTCCCAGTCGTTGAGTCAGTTGGTCCTGCGGGGGTATCGGTTACTGTTTAAAGCACAGCCCTTGGCGGGGCGGAGGAATGCCTTGCTGGAAGGCTGAACCAAGCCCGGAGGCGTGATGAACAGGCTGATACCTGACTGGAGGCAGGCGGCCCATGGAAACTGTCTTGTAGGTCACGCTGCCGTAGGGGCAGGCAGGAGGCCAGGTAGTCACTGTGCCGGTACCGGAGCATGCAGCACAGAGCACGCCGGGTCCTTCAGCCCATGCTGCGGCATCGGGGTGCAGCGACAGCGGCGCCGGCGTGTGCTGGGAGCGCATTAGCAGCAGCCGTGGCTGTGCGGGCTCTGCTCTCACGTCTCGAGACGGTTTCCTTCATTGACAACATGAACCTGTTTCATACTTTCAAGTATAACCTAAGTCACGGCAAGCTGCTCTCTGGAAAGCAGCAAGCTTTCCAAAGGCTCGTTTCAGTAGGAATAGGAGCAGGATGGCGACCTGGCAGGAATCTCAGCTCTGGATTTTAGGTGTTACTTTGCCGTTTGCAGGTGTGGAAGTCCAGCCTGGGTGATTTAGCGGCAGAGCGGGTTCAAAGGGTCTGGAGTTTCTGGATTTAGCAGCTGCGACAGCTTTGCAGAGTCTCTGTTGTGGATCTAACTTTTGGGTGGGCTTTGGCACAGCCGAGGGAAGCTTTTTGTTTGCTGGCGCTCTGAGAGGTCAGGATGGGCTGAAGCTCAGGATCTGCGGCTCAGGGAAACCTCCTGGAAAGAGGTCTGAGTCCTCAGCCCAGTATCACTCAATGGACCCAACTGCACCTAGTGGAGACAGAGAGCAGAAGTGCCCACTTCTAGAGCTGCTTAAGGGCTAGCTCAGTATCTGGCATTATTTTGATTATTCTGAAAATGGCTCTAAATCTTCCAGAAGAGTCTTCCCCTTAGGGCCGTTAGGCTGGCTGGAGATTGCCAGTACACCAGGTAGTCTCCCTGTGACCTGCAGTGCATTCCTGTAGCAGGAGATGACAGATGTGCCGTGTTGATGCTCCCAGCTTCCCACAGAGGGAGATCTGGATTCACGTGGCAGATCTGGACCCACATGGCTTTGGGATATGCTCATGGCAGGTGCTAGGAATGGGCCCTTGTGCTCGGCCTCCGCTGCACAGACCCAAAAAAGAGGACATCCTTCAGCCCTGGGGAGAGGGGTCAGGTGGAGCACAATGGGATTAGCTCGGGACTCACTGGGATGTCCAAAGAGATGTGTCCTCTGTGGCACAAAGACCAGGTTTGGCTGTGCAGCCTGGCTGGGAGCTGGCTCTGGCACCTGAGCACAGTGGAATCTCCAAATCCAGTGAACTCCAGCCCCTGGAGAAGTCCTTAGGCTTAGTCCAGAGAAGGGAGCGAGCTGTCAGTGGCCTTGGGGTGACTGCAGCTGGCAACACCTTGCAAGATTTGATCTCATTTTCCCCACACCATGCTGAAAACACTCCTGTCCCTGTGTCCCAGCCCAGCTGGTGCTTCTCAAGCACACCGGTGTGCTGCTGCCCCAGCCTCGCAGCCCCTAGCACAAGCAAATCCTAATCTCGGCTTTGTTTCTTTGTCTCTTTCTTCCTCCCTCCCTCTCTCTCCCCCCAAATCTCTCTCTTTCCAGGAAGTCTGCAGTGAGTTATGGTGTCTGAGTAAAAGCAACCGCTGCATAACCAACAGCATCCCTGCTGCTGAGGGGACCATATGCCAAACCAACACCATTGAAAAGGGGGTAAGGAAGCCTGGGGCGCCATAGCGAGTTAACAGGGAGTGGATGAATCCCTCTTCCAGCGATAACCGGGATTATTGTTTGCGTTGGTGAGTGTGGAGTTGATTTAAGAGCACCCACCAGCCTGTCCTCCCCTGCGTCCCAGAGCCTGGAGCCACCCTCACCCTCCCAGCCGGCACAGAGGGAGGCTGGGATGTGCCAAGGATCCCAGGGGCCCGTAATCACCCCGAAGTACAGATCATCTTGCATATGGCTGGAAATGCAGAATATGAAGTGCCTGCTTCAGCAAGGTTCTTGGTCTCACCTAGGAGACACAGTAAGGTGACCTCAAGCAGCGCCGTAGGCTTTAGATGAACATCTTGTTCTCAGGTCTGCTGAGGGCTCCTGGCTGTCCTGAGAAAAGTGATTTTTTGTGCCAGTTTCTCCAGGAGGGACAATGGGTTTGTAACATGCTTTCAGAGGAACTTGTGAAAAACAGCCTCATTTTTCAGACTCAGCTGGGAAAGGAGGGTAGGATTTTTCACGACCATATATTTTGAAAGTGAATTTTGACTTGATTGTTCATATCACTTCATTCCCTGCATCTCCTACACCCATTTGCGCCAGTTTAAAGTGAGTGCGTAGCACTGTTAGAACAAAGTGCCTTTGCAAACTGAATAATAATTGGGACAATGGAGAAATCAGGGCTGGGACATTCTCCATTAAATGGACATGTGTTTTTCCACTAGAGGAAAAATAATTCCCAAGAAATTCAAGAGTCATTTCAAATCCTTAAGAGGCTGGAGAAGCTGATGTGCAGGAAAGAGGGTGGCTTTGAGAAATGCATTATTCTTTGCAAACAGTCATCTTAGTTCTGCTGGAAATTAGATTGAAAAGGAGCAGACAGCTCCTGGGGCTGAACGTCCCTGCTGCTGGGGATTCACCATGTACAATGGCAATTTTTTTCTACTAGTCATCTTTTTTTACCAGCTTTTCCCACTTTTAGCTATCTCTTTTTCCCCCGCTTACTGGTTGTTTTTTAACCAGGGTTCTTCAAAAGTCCTAAGAGAAGTGAAGTGACAAGCAGTTGTGGCCCCCAGGATTCATGGGTGCTATTCCCAGTGAAGATACTGACGTAGTTTGAACCCCCAGTTACCTTCCTGTGCTTCTGTTTATCCTTTTGTATTAATTCATGCTTCAGAAGTGATTCAATATCCTCGGGTGAAAATTTCTGCACCTTCACCAGCTGGAGATCCTGGTTGGTGGCCCATGCACTCGCTGGCCGGGTAAGCCCTCAGACCTCAGCCCTTGGCTGGAGCAGCTCGCTGAGGTCCGCCCTGGCTTCTCCCTTTCCAGCTGGGGAGAGCAGAGGGAAGGATCAGGGCGTAGAAGCTATTTAAGGTATGCAAGATTAAAGGAAAGATAGGGTGAGTTTCTGTGCTCTGGCACCCAACTGGGGAAGCAGTGGGAGGGGAAGACTGAGCCAAGCTCTGTTGGATGGTGGCTGTGCCCACATCCCAGACGTCTGGTTGTTTCCTCTTCCCGGATTCTCCTTTTTTTTTTTTTTTTTTTAACTGATCCCCTGTGGTTGTTATGGCTTCACCTGTCTTACCCCAAGAACCCACAATGGGTGACTTCAGGTCTGGATCTGGTGGTAGTTTCTGCTGCCTTAGGGGTGCCCCCAGCAGCCCAGTTACTCAGACAGCAGGTTCCCCGTCATGCTGGCTCCTTCCCTGCCTGTTTTAGTTTTCTTTTCTCTTTTTTTTTTTTTTGTAATTTCCAGCAATCAAGCACTTGTTACACAGGTTATGATCAGCGCACCCAGTGAAGATGCCTTTCATCCTGCATCCTGCCTCCCCCCATGCCCCCAACTCATATCTGGGCTCACAGCCGGCACACGTCCATGCTTGCCACAGGAGAGCGAGCCAGGGGCTGCTCCCGGCAGCCAGGGCACAAAGGCAGAGCCCATCGTTGATGCTCTCAGGAGCCCTGAGCGCATGCCAGGGATTGCAGGGGCTGGTCAGGCTCCTGGGCCCTGCCTGCAGGGGCAGCAGCCCCAGTACCTCCAGTCTGGAGCAACAGCAGGGACACCAGAAAGGCTGTGCCTGCAGAGCATCTCCCCCGTGTGGGATCGCACCTTTGGAAAGGAGCTGGTGTGCAAGGAGGTCACTTGCTGAGTGTCCTGAGAGGCCATGGTTTATTTTTCCCTGCTGACTGTGCTGCCCGTGGAGAGCCTGGCTCAGAAGGAGCCGGGTGAGGCCGTGCCAGCAGCTCCAGGGTGGGTTATCAGCCCCTGGAAGGAGCACACAGCAGTTTCTTCCTTCCTGGGATTATCTCAGCCCTCGAGGCATGGTGTCCGGCACCGTGCCCAGAGAACGGCAGCGGGTCTGGCAGTGTCCCGCTCCTTGCATCACTGTTGACTCCAGGGGGTGCAGGATGCTTTCCAGGTCCAAGGGAAATATTTCATAGGCAAGTTTCCATGAGCATCTGTCACCCAATAGGACGGGGACAGGCGGATTCTTTAAGGGTCCTTGGCAGAACAATGGCAGAGCAATGTTGTTAGTACAACCAAAACTTTATTTTAACCTGGACCCTTTGCAGATCAGGTCATTTTAACACATTAACCACAACTTGAGCTCCCAGTACACGTACGAAACTCACTCCATCCTGGGAGGGAGCAGTTGGCGGTAGAGGTGTCCGTGCCCCCAGGGATCCTGGCCCTGCTGCTCAGCAGCAGCAGCAGCTCTGGTCCAAGTCCCACCTGGGGCTCGCTGCCATGCGCTTTTATAGTGAAGTGTGTGCTCTTCTGTGTCCCTGTTTGCAACGTCTGTCACCCTGATTGACCCAAGTGCCCAGGACGCCTTTAGAGGAGAAGTGGGGATGTGACCCACTTGCCCGTGGTTACCTGCCCCACAGGATGGTGTACCGGGGGTTGGGAACAGGGGCACTGGTCCCAGCATCCCTGTGAACCCCGAGTATGCAGCACGCACAACTTGGAGGAGAAGGTGCCCAGGGAGAGGCGAATGCTCTGCAATGGCGAACTTGACTCCAAGGCCAGCGCAGTTCCAAGTTCAGATTTCACAGGATCAAACCAGATCCCAGCCCTGAACTGGCTGCCATGTCTGATGGAGGCTGGGGAGAGCTCTGGGAGGAGGAGACCGTGTGCTCAGGGTGTTTAAAGCTCTGTCTTTCCACAGTGGTGCTACAAGAGGGAGTGTGTGCCTTTCGGCACCCGACCGGAGGGTGTCGATGGTGCCTGGGGAGCCTGGTCATCCTGGGGAGAGTGCAGCAGGACGTGCGGCGGAGGCGTATCGTCATCCATTCGCCATTGCGACAGCCCACGGTAGGTGTACATGTGTGTGGCCATGTCGGCATGGCCCTGCCTTGTCCTGGCTGTACGGCATCGCTGTTCGGTTCAATGGGGAAGGCAGCAGCCAGGTGCCTGTGCAGCTCTTCGCTCAGTTCCTGGGAGAGTCTTGGCAGATCCCATGTCCTGCTCTTTCACAGCAGCTTGGTGCTCTTGCTTTGGCGTTGGGTCTGCAGCCACAGACCTAAAGCCACTTGTACAACTTGCAGCTGAGCGTGTGAGCTCTGCGGGGGGACTGCGCTTCTGCAACAGCCCCTCCAGGCAGGATCTGTCCTTGCAGCGGAGCAGCGTTGGGAAAAGCCATAGTGCTCCTGCAAACTTTGGGCAGCCACCTGCCACAAACGCGGCTCACTGCCCTAAGCTGGTTCTCTCATCTCCGTCCCGGTTTGGCAGGCCCACGATCGGAGGAAAGTACTGCCTGGGAGAGCGGAAGCGGTACCGGTCCTGCAACACCGACGTGAGTACTGCCAGGCTCGGGGAGAGGAGCAACGGTGGGCTAGCAGGGCTGTGCCGGTGGGGCAGGCAGTGCTGTGTCGCAGCAAGGAGGTGGGGACGAGCACTCCTCTCACGGATGCGGAGCTGCGGGACCCACAGGAGGAGACGGCTGGGTGGGCGTGAGCCGCCCTGTGCCGGCAGCAATCCAGCAATGGGGAAAGCCGAGCAGGACGATGCACGCCTGGAGCAGCTGCGAGCTGGCTCAGAGGGCGGGTGGGCGGTTACGTACCTGCGGGGCTTCGGCATCAAGAAGGGGCCCAAAAAGATAACGAGGTAAAGGAGGAGAGATCAGATGCTTCCAGCGCTGACGTGACGGCAATTGCCTCTCACGCTGCAAGTGCAGGCCTGGATAGGTGAGAGCAGATCACGAAATGTGGTGTAGCACCCTGCTTCCCAGGGCCGAGGGTTAAACCTCAAGGGGAGCAGAGAAATAACTGTGCTGCAGGGAAGCTCAGTGAAGCTTTGGACCTGGGGAATGGTAGCTTTAACATCCACAGGCCGGTAGGAAGGAAAATAGATGGTTCCCCATTGCTTCCCCTGGGCTTTGCACCTAGCTTTTAAAGGATTGCTCGCAAAAGCAAGTGTTGCATCTGCAGACGGACCAGCTGGAGCCCAAGGGCTCATGCCATTAGTCTTCAAATGCCATCTAGCTTTGCAGGAAGGACGCTCCCGCCATACTGTAGCAGCGTCCGGTTGTCAGGGCTGGTGTCCGTCTCTTTGAAGGGCTGGTGTTAGTCGCAGCTGGGAGCCCTGTAGCAGCTCCCGCTCCCCTAGCAGACAAGGCAGGCTGCTCCCACCATTGCACTGATCACTGGCTGTGTGGCCGCAGGACTGCCCGCCGGGCTCCCAGGACTTCCGAGAGCTGCAGTGTGCCGAATTCGATAACGTCCCCTTCCGAGGGAAGTACTACACCTGGAAGACGTACCGTGGAGGTGAGTGCTGGGGCTGGGCTGAGCACCCCTCGGTCCAAGCAGAACTGGAGCAGGACTGTGCAGGGCTTTGCTCTCCCTCACTCTCTGCAGGGACAGGTCTTGTGGTCCAAGCACCATGTCCACTAGCCCATATCCCGCACTCTGCCCCATCTGTGTTCCTGGGGCATGCTGCCTCCCCCTTGCACAACTGCGGATTGACGTGCATCCCTCCAGGGAGCTGTGGGGGCACTGGCCCACGACCGTCCTGCCGTGTCCCCCGTCCTGAGTCACTTACCCCGGTGCAATTGCCCTTTAACTTCATGGCGTTGCCAGAAACAATTCATGCAGCATTGGAGGTTTTTAGCTTCTTCCCTCAAGTCTGTTTCCTTAACTGCTGAGGAAGCAAAGAGGAAGACGGAGGAGAGAAGGGAGTTGTTAGTGTCCGGTACCTAATGGGGAGAAAACAGGGCAGCCCTCCCTGCGCAGGCAGGTAAAGCTTCCAGCTCCTGCACGGGCGGAAGGGATGCGAAGTGGTGGATCCTCCGAAGAGCAGCGCTCCCCTTTACCCGAGGTCAGTCCCCCTGTGTCCTGCAGAAGTGTCTGGCGAGGAGAGGGGGCAGGAGGAGGCCTCTGTGGCAGAAATCTCTTAATAATGAGAGAGAACAGCGCGTCTCCTTCATGTCGTTAATGAACTTGACTGGGGAAATCCTTCGCAGCTGTGTAAATAAGCACACCTCCCGGCGGGGCTCCTGCAGCTGGAGCAGATGTGCTGAGGCTGCAGGGGATGGATCAATAAAAATGTAATAAAATTGCAAAGCAGTAAGTCACACAAAGACCCCAATGAAAGCCAAGGTGGAAGGCTGCCCCGCAGGCTGGATCTGTCCTCGCTCGGACCTCTCTCTTCCCGAGGCATGGCCCAGTGGTTTGGGTCCAGGGGACGGCTGGCCAGTTGAACATCAGCTCTTGAATGTAATCGGACCCTGACACTGGTATTTGCTTTGGCTTTCAAAAAAAACCCCCTTCCTCGCTCTCTGCTTCACCTTTCTCTTCCATAAAATAAGGGGATGAAACCCATCCCCTTTCCAAGATGCTGTGACAGTTGGCGTGATCGTGTCTTGAAGGGATCTGGGAGCTCCCTGTCTCAGCTCTCCAGGCTGGCTGTGGGTAATGGTCGTGAGGAGCTGTGTTGTTTAACAGTTATGCTTTGTTTATTCAGCATCAAAGGGTATCACTGTCTTCCTCTGCGGTGGCCCAGGTAGGGAAACTGAGACACGTTCACACAAGTAGAGAGGTGCTGGAAGCTGCAGCTCCTCAGCCTGTTCTGGGGGCCAAGCCCCTGGCCAGGAGAGCACCCGTCTCCTGGCTCTTGAGAGATCATGTCTGCTGACACCCGCCTGCCTGGGACCTGTCAGCAAGTGACTTCTGCCGGGATTAAGCAGGATTAGCTCTTTGTGGTATGGGCTGTCCACACTGGACCCTCAGATCAGTTGGGACATGGAGGTGGTAAGGTGTCATCAACTCTTCCCCGCCACCAGCAAACTTTGCCTGAGTCTGGGTGCTCTGGAAGGATTGGGGAGACCTAATTGCAGTTGTTCAATACATGAAGGGGGCTTATAAGAAAGATGGAGAGAGACCTTTTACCAAGGCCTGTAGTGACAGGACAAGGGACGACAGTCTTAAACTGAAAGAGGGTAGGTTTAGAGTGGACATAAGGAGAAAACAGTGTATGATGAAGGTGGTGAGATGCTGGCCCAGGTTGCCCAGAGAAGCTGTGGCTGCCCCATCCCTGGAGGTGTTCAAGGCCAGGTTGGACGGGGCTTGGAGCAGCCTGGTCTGGTGGGAGGTGTCCCTGCCCATGGCAGGGGGTTGGACTAGATGGTCTTTGAAGGTCCCTTCCAATCCAAACCCTTCTGTGATTCTATGACTGTGACTTCAGCAGCACAGGTACTCGCCTCTTCACTTGCCTGCGGGATTTTGTGATACTTGGTGTTGTTTGAGTGTCAGAGGTACATCTGTGGGGGAGGTGGGGAGCATCCCTTGCACTTCCACCCTCTTCTCCATGTTGTAGGTCAGAGTGCCGGGGAATGGCCCCCTCTTGTCTTCCCCTTGCCGCAGGTGTTTTGCTCTCAGGATTTGTGTTTCACCCCTGCAGCCCCAGAGCTAGGAGGCCCCCTCTACCCCAGCATTGGGGAGGCAATAAGGGCTAGCCATCATCTCCCTCGCTCCCTCCTGGGCTCTTCCAGTGGTGTCCAGAGAGCTCTGGGGTGGAGGGTGTCAGTCACTCCCTCCCTGCTGGTACAAGCAGCCCCCCGAGGATCCATCCTTGTTGGTGACCTTGTCCCCAGGCAGTCTGCCCTCCAGCTGGTGGCGTATCTGCTCTTCAGGTTGCTTTTGGGCACATGTCCTCACGCTGGGAGCCGTTCACCACCCTGGCCCTCTGCTGAGCCTCTTCCCCTGCTCAGCTCAGCCACTGCCTTCGGCACCGCACCCTTGAGCCACCCCCTTGCCGAAAGGTGCGGTGGTGCAGGGATGCCTGTGCCGTTTGCCCGTCAGACGCCAGCCCCACGGCAGTTCAGGGAAATATCCCAGGTACGGAGCACCCCCACCCTGAAGACAAGGAGTTCCCCACTGGCTTGGATGGGGGAGGGCACCGATCCCACAGGGAATTTGGGAAGGGAGGGAGCCACCCACTGAAAGGCTGACTCCAGCCACCGGGTCACTGGCAAGTTGAGGTCGGGTTTTGCACGGGGCCGGTACGGCGTGTTTTCCTGGCGGTGGTTTATAACAGTCCTGGAGCCCAGACCCCGGGATCGAAAGACGCAGCCCCAGCGAGAAGCGCTGAGCTCAGCCTTTCGGAGCTCAACAGTCAGCAGATACCTCATGGAATGCAGCTTTAATTGTTTGTTTATTTTGCTTTTTTCGCTTAGTTATTCATTTTGCTCTTGGCGGATGCAAGAGCCGAGGGAGAGTGGAGCGGCTCACGGGACTGGGGGAGGGATGGGGAGGAACAGGGGCTTGCGGAAAACAGGAGATTGTTCATCATAAATTGTAATACGCTTTAATTCCTCTATGGGACATGGCAGGCAGGAGGAACAAAACATCCTCTGAGGCACTGCATAACCAACTGAAAATAATTCTATTCTATTTTAATAGCTATATGAAATATTAAAAGGAGTACTTGCGGCAGACCTGGCTGCTGCTGGCCTTGGACTCCTGAGCCCAAAGGGAAGAACGGGCGACTCTCTGCGGCCCGATGCATGGCCGGGAGGGGTCACCTCTCTGGGGACAAGGGACTGGGGACCTGCACAGTGTTTCTGGCAGACTCTGTGCTCTTTGGGGTTGTATGGTCTTATCTGCTGCTTGTTTGCCGGTCATTTAGTAAAATTAATCAGGCAGTGGGCAGGCTGAGGGCATCCCAGTCATTCTGTGGAAGTGGGCTCTTCTCCCGTGGTGGTGGAACCACCTTGCACAGGTGACAACGGGCACCGCAGAGCCTCTCCTGCCCCTCCGCTGCCAAACGCCCCATGGGGCTTGCGTTGAGGATCCCGCTCATGTCCTGCAGCTCTGGGTATCGCTGGGCAGCACTGAGCCAGCCTGGGAGGATGCAGAGCTCTGCCTTGTTCTGCCAGGCCTAGGGCTCCCACCCCAAAAAGCACAGCTCCCACCAAACCGCTCACACACTGGGAGATGATGGGCTGGATCCCAGTTGCTGGTAAAAATACGGTCCTTAATTCCCATCTTCAGGAATGTCAAGGCATGTCATGGCTGTTACAAAGGATCTTTCTGGGGACCAAAACTCAGCCTGGCCATGTTGCTGTGGGCAGTGTTGCTGTCGTGGGGACACACAGTTGTCACTGGTCTAGGGCTTTAGAATGGTGCCTCTTTAAGGAACCACCTTAACAAGGACAAGGTGGTGCCCACCTGAGCACCTCTTGGCCAGCTGAGTGCCGAGGAAAGTCCAGTTCCCGACAGATGCTGGGCAGTGATACCAGCCCCTCTTTCCTCTGATCAGTGGGAGGGCAACCTGGCTGCCAAGGGCAAATCCAGCCTGGAAATTGTCACCAGGGAGGGTGTGTTGGGGACTGGTTCTGAGCTCAGGTGGCCCAACTGGCTCGCTGGAGCAGCCGCAGTCAGGATGCAGATACTAATGCAGGGTCACCCCTCTCTCTCCCCCTTCCTCCCTCCTTCTCCCTCTCCCCATTTCTCCTCCATAAGACTTTTTTTTTTTTAAGGGCTGAAATCCCCCAGCCTTTCCTAAGTGGCTAGATGAAGAGAGCCAGCAGGGATTCATCCCATGTGGAGCAGCAGCTGGATGGCAGCATGACCACAGAAGCCCCAAGTCCCAGTTCTGCGTGTGGTCCCCCAAGTCCAGCACCTGCTGTCAGCTCTTGCAGGCAGGAAGGTGGTGGGCGCTGAGTTTCCCTTGCTCAGCAGCTGCTTCCCAGGTTCCCTCTGCACACGTGAGATGCTCGGAGCCACCAGGATATAGGGCCTGCATCGGCCCCGGTTGGTCTTCACCAGTGATGGGCTAGAACCAGGGCAGCTGTCCCAGCATGGAGGGCTTGGTCTCTTCCACGCGCTTTCCTCCGTCTCTGCTGCTCTCGCTTCGAAAGGAGGTTGTATCGTTAAGGATTTAAGCGTACGTGCACACGTGTGCGCACACACGAATCCTCCTGGGCTCCAGCAAGGGGAGGGCAGTGAGGAAACCCCCCCGAACACCACCGGCTCTGCGACGAGCTGAGTTCATGCACTCGCACCATCTTTGCAGCCCTGTAACAAAGTCAGGGCGCTTAAGGCAAAGGAAGAAATTTGGCTTCCTGCTGCCAATCTCCAAACTTTTATTTTGCCTCTTTTCTTTCTTTTTTTTTTCCTCCTGTTTGTTATGTTTTTCATTCCAGTTTTCCCCACGGGCTCCTCTTTCGAGGCCGTGACGATTACGCTCGGGGGCTGCTTGCTGCTGGAGGAGACCGGGCACCAGCCTGGGCATGGGGCAGCAGCGTTGGGAAGTTGTGATAGAAAAGGAGGATCCTGCAGCTGTTTGGGAGCTACTACATGGAGCCAGAGCTGGAAGCGAGGTGGAAACAGGCTGCGGCAGGGGTTAGCTGACACCAGGGAGCTGCAGCAAGGTGTCCGCAATGGGTGTCTCTTTTCCTTGTAGCTGGAGACCAGGAAGGGAATAGGGAGTCCATGGGAATAGCTTAGTAAATCCATCCGAGAGCCCTGAAATGAAAACCCAGGTTTCTGGCGGTTTCTCATCTCTGCTTCCTTGCAGAGTCTGCCCTGCACTCCAGTGACGGCAGGAGAGAGCGGGGCCTTAGAGAGCTGCACAGGGGCAGGGATGAAGGGTCCCGCGTGGCCGACAGAGCCCGCCACCGGCAGGAGGGATGCTCCTGAGCCAGCAAGCACTGGCTAAATCACAGATATTTCTCGGGAAGGGCCAGCCCAGGCCCCTCTCCCAGGCTGGTGGGACAGTTGCATGCATAGGGTGTGGAGTTGCTGGTTGGGCTTGATGGCACAGCCTCTCCAAGCTGGGAGATCCCGCAGCCAGCGTAGGTCCCTCGTGACTCGTGTTTTCTTACCTTGCTGGTCATGTTTTGCACCTGAGGTCTGGCTGGACAGACCTGGAGTCCAGGCATGCCGTGGTTAGATGGCCGTGAGTTTTTGGGGTCGTGCCTGTGCTGTCCCCCTTTGTGGCCCTGAAGCTCCTTCACCAGGCGGGGGAGACCCTGGTTGCTGCGGTCTCTCCAGAAGGAGGGTTTGTTGACCGCCTTCTCTAGGGGCTTGCCCAGGCGTCCTGCTTGACAGCATGCCTCCGAGCTGCTGAATTCCCCTCTCGTGTCTCCTCCTGTTCCTCCCTCTCCTGGCTTTGCTCTTTCTTCCCCCCAGCTGCGTTCCGGTGCTCCCAGGCACAGCTGGGCCACCCCCCCCCTCCACCTGCCCCTTTGATGTGCTGTATCAAATTGCAAGTTTGGCAGATTTCGGTTACTCCTGACCTAGGTGCTTCCCAGCTCTGGCGCACATCTCACGACTGTTGCCGGTGCCTGCAGGAGCGAACTGCCACAGTTCAGGCACGCATCTCTCTGCCAGGGTGTGCAGGCTGTTGGGTCTCCTTGGGGTGTTCAGTGAAGGCAGCAAATGTCGCGATCTGCACCAGCTTTTGATAAAATCCAATAACAGGAGGCAGAAGATTGCTTTGATCAGATGTCTCCTTCCATAACTAGTCCCACGTCTTGCTCCGAGGCACCAGAAGCCAATATCCAGATAGCCAGCCTTTGTTCCTTAGGTGGTGCTCTGGCAAGGGGTGTTGGGAAGCAGGTAGTTTAGCTATAACTTGAGCATCCTTCCCCTTTGCCCTTGCACTGCTGTTGTCTTTGCTATGAAGGACTCGGTATCCACCAGCCTTGAACAGAAAGAAATGGTTGCTGTGGCCTAGTAACTGGTCTAGGAGCTGAAAAACTTGGTTGCTCTGGTCTAGTAGCTGAAAAACCTTGGACTTAAGAGCTGCTATCTCAGTTTCCCTGTCTGTAAAATGGGCACAAGGGCATCAACAGCCCAGGAGACCCAGGCGTGACCGACACCAGATAAGAACAAGTCAGTTTGTTTCCTTCCCTGTCAGAAACAGCCTGTGTTTCCCAGGCTGTGCAGAAGGGACAGTATCTCATCATGTGTCGGTGTCCGGTTCAAGGGTCTTGACTCAGTGCTGATCAATAAGGAGAGTGCCTGGGTCCCTCCGCGGGTCCCTCCGCTGGGCAGGGACATCCTCCTGGGCACCTGGAGCTGCATGGTGGGCCAGGCACAGGATGGAGGTGCGGGGAGGCCGAGGGTAAGGCAGTTGTTTTGCAGGTCTGACTCTCCACAGCTCTCCTCTCTCTCCTTGGCGGCATCATTTCAACCTCTGCTTCTTTCCCAGGCGGTGTGAAAGCCTGTTCCCTCAACTGCCTGGCCGAGGGTTTCAACTTCTACACAGAACGAGCCGCAGCCGTGGTGGACGGGACACCGTGCCGGCAGGACTCCAACGACATCTGCGTCAACGGGGAGTGCAAGGTGCTGCCAGGGTCTGGGACAGGCAGGGGAGGCAAGGGCAGACCCCGGGGCAGGGGAACACTGCCCTCACGGACACGGGCATCCCTCTGCCCAGGCACCCGGTTCACCTGTGGGATCAGGAGCACATCCACCTCTGGACTTGTGCCCCTCCGCTCTCCATTCACCGGGTGTCACATTGGCCTGCGTTAGCGATGGGTCTCTGCGTTTACAGCCCACAGAGCCCCAGGCACTTGATATTTCCCTTGAAATGGGATCTGGAGGGCTATAAAAGTTTAATTATAAGAAAGCACTGTGGGAGTGGCAAATGTCTTCCAGGCAGGCAGGCAGACAGGCTCCCTCTCTGTCTCTGTCTCTCTCCCTTCCTGTGTCTCTGGGATTTTTTTGTCTCTATGGGGCTGAATATACTGTGGGACAAAAGGAGGATTGCATCATGGGTAGCCACAGCCATGCTGGTGACCCACTGCTAGCCCATGTACTGTGGCAGAGGTGGAGGCTTCATCTGGGCTTGCTACCGTGATGCTGGTGCTGTGGGGTCACGACTTTCCTTGGGCTGCTGCAGCTCCACCAGCTCAACGCAGGCACCCTACCCTCTGCCTTATCCTGCAGCCACAGGGCTTCTGCCTTCGCCTCCCCACCCGGCCTCGCAGGGAGCTCCCCCAGGGCTGTCCCTGGAGAGGGGTGGCAAAAAGACGGGGCTGGGCAGAGGTGGCGTTGCTGAGCACCACCAGGTGTACAGTGCAATGGAGGGGAGTGAGGTGGAGCCCAGGGATGGGCTCCCTGGGATGCTGCAGGGCAGGTGTGGGGAGGACACGGCCACACCAGGATGGCTAATTCCCTGCTGCTCCTTCCTCCAGCATGTGGGCTGTGACCGTGTCCTGGGCTCTGACTCAAAGGAGGACAAGTGTCGCGTGTGTGGGGGAGACGGCAGCTCCTGTGAGACCATTGAGGGCGTCTTCAACCAGTCCCTGCCAGAGGGAGGTAGGGAGCAAATGGCCTGGCCAGCGCAGCCGGTGTCACCCACCCTCAAGTCTCTCCTCTACTTCACCTGCTCCTGGGGATGCACAGGACAGGCAGGGACATATCCCAGAGAAACACCCCAAAGGGTAGGACCAGGCTGCAAGCAGGGAGCAAATCGCTCCCGTTCACCGACCAAGCCATGCCCCAGCCACCGCTGGCACCCAAGTCCCTGACACAAAGCGCCGAAGTCCTTCCATCCTCCCCAGCTCACGCTGCCCTCAAGCCAGGCTGTGGAGAATGCCCATGGAGATCCCAGCTCCACAGCACCTCCCCAGCACGGCCGGTCCCATCACGAGAGCCCACACTGCAACGCAAGCAAGCCGCTGTCCTGGCAGGCCATAGTGCTTCTTTCATTTAATTGCAGTGGGTGGCTGAAGGAACACCTCTGCACTGCCAGCATCTTTGTTAGTGTTTAACCCACGGGTAACAGGGCGGCACACTTCCCATCCAGCCCCCGGCAGGGTTGGCTCCGGGCTCAGAGGCTGAACGTCACCGCTCACCAGCTCCGGGTTGTCTCATAGGTTACGAGGAGGTGATCCAGATTCCCAAGGGCTCCGTCCACATCGATATCCGGGAGCTGAACCTCTCCATCAACTACCTAGGTGAGATGGGGCTGGGGGATACTGAAATCCCAACCAGGCACCCCTTGCTCTGCCATTTCCCCGCGGTTAATAGGGCGTGGGAAAGGCCCAGCAAGGAAAACCTCCCGCTGCAGCAGAAGACGGGGTTGGGGGTCCCAGCTTGGGGTCGGGGGCAGAGGAAGGCAGCAGCACCTGCTGGCAGGGCAGCGTGTCCCAGGCCAGCGTGGGCCGTATCAGCGTGGCCCACACAGCCCCTGTCTCGCTGCCTCCGGCCTGCGCTCACTGTTCAGCAGCATAACCCTGAGCAAACCCAGTCCCCGCCGTTCCTGGCGCTGCCTGTGGCTCCTTGGCATTCCCCCCTCCACCAGCGTGTTGGGCTGGGGATTAAAAATAGACCTGCTCACATTTTCCTTGGGCTTAATTTTCCAGCCAGACTCTGGCTCGTTTTTACAACGGGCTTTTTTCTTTCCCCTTGTCTTCTCTTTCTGTCCTCCAAGCGATGGGCAGTGATTACGGAGGGGTGGGCGGGGGTGCTCGCTGCAGGCTTGCTGTCGGGTGCCTCCGCAGCGGCTCTCCGGGAACAGGAGCCTGCCCGGATGCCAGCACCGGCGAGAGGTCACAGCGGGGCTCTCCTGGCAGCATCCCTCCATGCCAGCTCCCTTTGCTTGGGTTCAGAGATGCTGACATCCCTCCCTGCCCGGCCCATGTATACTGGAGACTCCTCGTGTCCATCCAGACTGGTGTGCACTGGAGGCACAGCCCAAGCTCGTATCGCTATCGACTGCTGCCACCAGTCTCTCCCACATCAGGATCTGTCCCCACACTCCAAAGGGAGCAGAAGGAGCATCCTCCATCCTTATCAGTGCGAAGCATCCTCCCCACCCCAGAGCATCACGGCAGTGAGGTGGTTGCCAGCAGTGAGGGCAGGGGTGACGCGGAGCTGGGTGCCAGCGCGGTGGTGGTGGCGGAGAACAAGAGGGGAGAGCGTGGGAATGCGAGTGGGAAGGAGCAAGCAAGCCGATCCCCCTCTAGCGACTCGCTTGGGCAACCACAGCCTCCTCCAGTAGCCCCAGCAGCCAAGACCCAGTTTGCACAGCTGGATTTGAGCCTGGCTTCATGGCCACAGCTTGTCACACTACCAAGTGTCCCCATCACCACCCCGGGCAGCTGGCTGAGCTCCCCACAGCATCGTGCTTCCAGAGTGAAGTGGCAGGCAGGCTGAGACAAGACGACGGGTACATTAGTTCCACCTCTGCTAGGGACTTTCTGTGTGACCCTGACCCAGGCACCTACTTTATTTGCCCCACCTATTCCCTCCCTGTGGAATGAGGCCGATGATATTTACCCTCCGCTGTAGCAGTGCTCTGAGCCCGGCAGATGAGCAGCGCCCGGCCGAAGCTGGATACAGGTGCGTTCGGCCTTTCTTGCTAACCCTTGCTCCCCTGTCCTCGCAGCACTGAGAGGGGAGAACGGCGAGTATTACATCAACGGGAAGCTCTCCATCGATCCCCCCCGCCGCTTTGACATCGCAGGCACAACGTTCCACTACAGGAGATCCCCAGAGGAGCCTGAGTCCCTGGAGGCCTTGGGACCCACCAACATCACCCTCTTTGTCATGGTTGGTAACACGGTTCCTTTGTACCCCCACCTGGTATGAGCCTGGGCTGGGCTAAAGAAACCTTGCTGTGACAACACGGGAATTGGAGCTAATCAGCCCCTGTCCTTGCTGGGACAGAGATCAGAGGTAAATTGGGCAAAATTCTCAGGACTCCCTCCCTAATCTGCCAGGCTTTGGAACGATTCAGTCTTCAAGTGCACGGAGCTTGTTCTCTGATCATGTCACCTTCATGGCTGCACCACTGTCATCACTGGTGGCTGCCATGTCAATGCTGGAAGGGACTGGAAAGGGAAGAGGGGGAGATTGCAGCTGCCCTGGATTTTAGAGAGCGCGCTGAGGTTGTGGGACCCCATCCAGACGGTCACGAGTGTACTGGGCTTTTGGTGGCACTGATGCCTCGGTGGTGCCTTTCTCCACAGGTCCTTGTGCGGACAGAGCTGCAGGGGATCCGGTACAAGTTCAACGCACCCATCGGCAGGGATGCCTCGAACCAGTATTCCTGGCACTACGCCCCGTGGACCAAATGCTCAGTGCTGTGTGCAGGGGGTGAGGTTTGACCCCGTGTCGGCTGCGGGTGGGGACACGTGTCTGCGCTCTTGTGACTCCCATGCGCTGTGTCTGGACCACATGAGGCAGCGCACAGATGTTAGCATCTGCTTTGTTCTAAAGGAGCTCTCAGGTTTCTACATATTCCCACCCTGCACTCAGCCACATGCAAGCTGGTGTCAGTCAGCATGTGGGCAGCGTGTCGGGGCAAACAACCTGGATGCCGTTCTTTGGCTGGACCGCAGGAGGAGGTGGTAGATGCGACGGAAGGTGGCACGATATGCTTGAAATTCATTTACTTGTGCGATACAGGACAGGTTAGCTGGTTGCAAGAGCCCCTCTGGCCTTCAGATCTACATGTTTGTGAACAGAAACACCCCTGATGCTTCCCTGAATCCCTTGGGCTGGTTCCCACGGGGATTGACACAAAGGTTTGTGCCATCTCATGGCTCTGGAGAACGTGGCTGCGAGTGACTGAGCTGATATTCAGAAGGAGAGAGGCAGTTTCAAAAGCAAGGCTTAATCACGTTCCCTATTTAAAGCTAAGGGCACTGACCTGGTCTTGTGTGCCAGGCCTCGACAAAGCGTTGCCACCTCTTGTTCCAGCTGTTGTCCCCAGTGCTGTCCAGAAGGTGTCACAAGACCAAGGTTAGAGCAGGTTTATTTGAGCACAAGCTCCTCGGAATGCTTTGATCCTTCATCCTCTGCAAACTCTGCCAGGTCCTGCCCTGGCTGGTGAGCCTTCACCCCATCCGTTTTTTTTCTGGAAGTGTTAGAGGCAAAGGAGGCTTTGGTTATGGATAGAGAAGTAGGTTCAGGCTTGACGAGGTGCAGTGACAAGCGGCTGCCCTGTCACATCCAGGCGGGAGCAGAGCTGTGGGGCTGGTACCTGCAGCCTGGCTCGGCGCTGGCCTCAGGGTGGTCCTCCTCTCTTTCCCCCTTGCCTCTTTTTCTTGGCAGGCAGCCAGATCCAATCTGTGGTATGCAAGAAACTTTCCGATGGCTCAACTGTCTTCAACCATTTCTGTAGCCCTGAAACCAAAATGCCAGAGCGGCAGAGGCCGTGCAATACCGAACCGTGCCCCCCGGCGTGAGTACCGTAGCTTGGAGCAGATTGAGGGAGCGTGGGTGGAAAAGCCAGCGTGGAGGCGGCTGAAATTCCCTCCTCTCTGCCATTCCCAAGTCAGAGGCCCCTGCCACAGCACCCAGGGGTGCCACTACCTAAACAGGCTGCCCAGGGCAGTGGTGGAGTCACCATCCCTGGAGGTATTTACCAGCCGGGCAGACGTGCTGCTGAGGGACATGGGTTAGTGGTGGGTTTGGCGGTGTTGGGTTGATGGTTGGACTTGATGATCTTAAAGGTCTCTTCCAACCTAGGGGATTCTATGATTCTATGATTCTACCTGGCTGGAGCAGCTCTGCTAGGAGCAGGGGGCAGTTTTCTCCTCTGTGCCCCATCACAAGCACAATACAGCACACGACCTGCGCAACCCAAGTGCATCACTGCGGGGAAAGGGCAGTAGCGATGCAGGGAGCGGAAATCTGCCTCCGCCGCAGTGCTCTGTGCACGAGGCTACACCGTGCCTTGCTCAGTAAGCGATGTGCCGAGCACATGGTGTGTTGGCCGAGGATGGTCTCTGTAGCATGACCTCCTCCCTGTGCTGCTGGGCTACTTGCAGAAAGGAGCCCTCTCCATCTGGTCCTTTGGTGCAGAGCAGATGCTCAACACAGTCCTTCAGAAATTGTCCCAGCCCCTTCAAAGCTGGCCCTTGCACCTCTCTTGAAGGGGAAAGGGAGATGTGGAGGAACTCGTGGTTCAACCAGAGCTGCCTGGGAGGCTGTGGCCAGAGTAGGAATAGGGGGCAAGCGTGGACCACTGTGCCCTTCTCAAGCTTTGCCGTCTTACCTGTCTCCAGCTGGGTGATTGGGAACTGGTCTGAATGCAGCCGAAGTTGCAACGAAGGCGTCCGCACACGCAGCGTCTTCTGCAAGCGTAAGATCTCTGCCACCGAGGAGAAGACCTTGGATGATGCTTCTTGCACCCAACCACGGCCAAAGATGCTTGAGCCTTGCAATAACCAGACGTGCCCTCCAGAGTGGGTCGCCCTGGACTGGTCTGAGGTAAGTCCTTAATGTCGGCCCTCACCTCTCCGGTGGCACTGGTCCTTAGGAGGACAGTGTCCGTCGCTAGGCCAGAGCATCACTGATGGCTGCTGGCCACAGAGAGCATAATGTGGGAAATGGCCTTGTAGCTCAGGAGACAGGCAAGGTGGGAGCACTGGTGAGGAAACCCAGTGCTGCCTCTCTGCTCTTCGCCGTACATCCTGACCGCGTGTGTCCTCTCTTTGCAGTGCACCCCAAGCTGCGGGCCAGGTTTCCGCCACCGCATTGTCCTCTGCAAGAGCGGTGACCACAGCGCAACTCTGCCCACCTCCCAGTGCTACGAAGGCTCCAAGCCCCCGACCAGCATGAGGTGCAACCTGCGGCGCTGCCCACCGCCGCGCTGGGTGACTGGCGAGTGGGGAGAGGTAGGGACGATCCTTTCCATGGAGTTATTGAAGGAGAAGACTCTGCCTCCCCAGCCCCTCAAATCATAGCGCACATGAGGCTTTTACCTGCCAGCAGAACCTGATGTGGCCACCACAACTATCTGGGGGGCAGTGGGACTCCATGGCGGTGTTCTTCGTCCCCCACCTTGGCTCAGGAGGCCATTGTGATGGTGGCCCAAGCACGCAGCTGACCTAGGGAGTCTCCTCAGCCTAGCAGGACCCCACAGAAGTCATCGGAGGGCCCCCACGGGTATCTGGGGACAGCAGGGCACTGAGGGTGGGGAGCAGTGCAGTGCAGTGGGAGCAATGGGCTGCAGAGGTGGGCTGGGCCAGCTGCAGCGGGGCCACTGCTGGTCCACCTGCCACAGCCCAGCCCGGCACCTGCAGCGGGGCGATGCTGAGAGTCCTCCCTTCCCTCTAACACCCCTCAAGCTGCAGAGTGACATGGGGGTGCAGGAGGCCTGGGAAAGGCTGGTGAAAGGGCTGGATGGAGAGACCCTCGCTGAGTCCTGGAGGTTCAAACCAAGCTTTTTGGGAAGCGGGGCCACTGCACTCAGCCGTGCCGGTGAGGTCCCTGCAGCTGCTGGTAAAGGAAGGGACAACCGCATCCAGCACCCTTTGCACCTCCTAAGACCTGGCCGTGCCCTCCATCCCCACATTATTAAAGCCGTGGGGGCCACTGTAGCTCCATGCTGTACTTTTCCCGGCAGTGCTCTGCGCAGTGTGGTCTTGGCCAGCAAAGAAGATCCGTCCAGTGCCTGGCTCACACCGGGCAGCCGTCCAGCGACTGTGTGGAGACCCTGCAGCCACCTGGCATGCAGCAGTGCGAGACCAAGTGTGAATCGGGACCTACAGACAACCCTGAAGGTGAGGGAGACAGGGGGGAGTGAGGAGGGAAACATGAAGCGCCGCCAGCGTCGGGGGCTCCGTGGTACAGGGACACTGGAGCCAGCACAGCCCAAGTTGGGCTCCAGGTGCTGTGCTGTGGGATAAGGCTCTCAAGGGGAGACCTGATGCTGTCCCCTCTGGTCCCAGGCCCAACTGGCATGCTGTGACCCTGAGGAAGTAACTGCACCTCAGCAAAGACAGGCTTTCTAGTAGTGAGGTTCCCAGTAGCTTCTTCAGCACAGCTGCATCTTGCTGCTTCCTGGCAAAAAGCTGCCAGGAACTGGGCATCGGGGTGCAAAAGGCGCTTGTGTAGCACTGGTTAGAAGTCTCCCCCCCAGGGGCTTCTCACCCCCGAGGCAGCTGTAACCCTGCTTCCCTCTGTCGCCCATCCAGAGTGCAAGGATGTGAACAAGGTGGCCTACTGCCCGCTCGTCCTGAAGTTCAAGTTCTGCAGCCGGACCTACTTCCGACAGATGTGCTGTAAAACATGCCAGGGGCACTAGGGACACAGCGTGACCCCCACGAGAAAACTGGAAGGCAAAAGCTACGCCGGAGGGCCGCCGAGCCATGCCCTTCCTCTCCGCCCTGGGAATCTCCCCTGGGTCCAACACAGACACAGGTCGTGCTTCCAGTGGGAGCCGGCGTCACCCAAACCCGTCCCCCAAAGACATGCACCCTTTGCCCCCGAGCTTCACAATGGCAGGTTCCCAGTTAAACCACTGCCAGCTGCTGCAGACACCGCTACGGCCCAGTGCGACAGGAGCCGGTCGATGAGCAGTGGGAGAGGGAGAAGCTGGGCACAGCGCGGCAGTAGGGACATTACTTGAAATTCTGACGTTGTTATTTATTAGTAGAGGACCCAGGTCCTGCAGGCACCGAGACAGCCACCGAAGCGGCACCACTCACCCTGCTTCTGCCTCATCCCGTTCCGTGCCCATGTCCCGAGGGCATCACGGAGCATCGTGGTCCACAGTGGGGCATCCCCAGGGAGGCTGAGCGCACCGGGGGCTGCTGCCTTTCCCTCGGGGATCCCAGGGGAGACAGGAAGGAGGTTTCAGGTGCCACGGGTGACAAGTGTGGCTTGTAGCTTCTGGGCGATGGACGAAGATGAGCTGCTGTGGGGAGTGGGGTTGGAGCAGGAATTTTGTTTTCTTGGTTTGCATCCTGTCACCTTGGGACATGCAGCAGGGGACAGAGAGCAGGTCACTCTGTGAGCAGAGCGGTGACACCAGTTTAACTGGGAGAGGGGGTTATTCAAACTCTCTTAACAACCTACTTTGATTGGGGTGTCCCCCTACTTTTCCTTAAAGCCCTTGTCACTATTATGACCATTTTTTATTCCAGAGACACCTCGAAGCACGAGCTGAGGTCAGGGCCAAGGCGTGCTTGGGGTTGCAGTCACTTAACGGGCATCAAGGATGTGCCGGGCTGCAGGAAGCGAAGCAAAGGAGGATGCAGGACAAGAACTGTCTTGGTCACTCTGTCCCCATTGCCGAGCCATGACTTGGGACCAGTCTGCCTGGTCCTGGCAGGGCCCTCCCCAGCGAACGCCACGGCCTCCGCGGCTGCTTTGCCTCCAAAGGTGCTTTGCCTCCAAAGGTGCTTTGCCTCCAAAGGTGCTTTACTTCCAAAGGTGCTTTGCCTCCAAAAGGTGCTTTGCCTCCAAAGGCAGCCTTGCTGCATGCCGCTGTGGCCTCGGGGTGCCAGTCCCAGTGCCACCCACTCCTCTGCCCTCAGGAGACCTCCAGTGATGGGAAAAGAGCAGGCTTGAAATTCCTGCAGGTCTCCTTCTGGCCAAATCTGGGTTGACACACGTCTTCTCCATGGGTCACCGCAGCCTGCAGAGGAGACCTGAATTTCCAATCTGCAAAGCGTGTTCTTTTTGTTATCATTATTTTTATGATTATTATTATTATTATTTTCAGGCTTTTCTGCATCACAACGATGAGAAATCTTGTCCAAAGCCACGTTCTGTTCCCCTTGGGGGTCAATCGGTAGGGTGCAGGGAGGCGGACAGCCCTCTTTCCCCCAGAGCAAACCTCTCCGCCCTGCCAGCCCTCCTGTGTTACTCTACCATCTGTATTTTCACCCGCTCATCAGCCGATCGCAGCTTCTCTGGTGCTCAGCAAATCCCGTTTGGCTGTTGAGCGGGCCTTCATTTGTCTTCCTTCCTGGTGCCATGCTCCATTCTGACATTTTGGTGAGGGGAGGGGGTGTTTTCACCTTTTTATATAGATATATATATAATGAAAAATGTTTAACATACTAACTCTGAGGAGGAGCAACGTAACGGCATGATTTATAATAAAGGAGTAGCTACGATCCCGGGCACAGCTTCTGGTCCCAGTCTTGTTTCTCGAGCGGCAAGCCTTGGCTCTGGGCAGCCCCACACCACGATGCTCCTTGTGCTTACACTGAAGGAGGATTTTGGGCAGCAGGGGAGGGTTTTCCCTGCAGCCCGAGTGACCAGAGCGGGTCAGATATAGGTGGAGATTCACCCAGAGCTGCTACGTAGCATGTAGGAACAGGCTTCCCCTTGGAGACCCCTCACAAGTTGGCTCTGCACCCCATGGGAGCACAGACCCTGTATTGGTAATGTTGGTTTGGGATTTTAGGGGACAGGTTGTCTGAAGATCTACTTGTCTGTGAACTGAAGCGCCGCTGATGCTTCCCTGAATCATGCATCATCGCACCATGTCTCCTGGCTCTGGAGAACCAGCGGACAGACTCTTTAGTAGAGCCTGTAGCAATAGGACAAGGAGCAATGGTTTTAAACTAAAAGAGAGGAGATTTAGACTAGATATAAGGAAGAAATTTTTTATGACAAGCGTGGTGAAACCCTGGCCCAGGTTGCCCAGAGAGGTGGTGGATGCCCCATCCCTGGAAACATCCCAGGTCAGGTTGGACGGGGCTCTGAGCAACCTGATCAAGTTGAAGATGTCCCTGCTCATGGCAGGGGTTGGACTAGATGGCCTTTAAAGGTCCCTTCCCACCCAAACCATTCTGTCATTCTATGATTCCAGCCTGACTGCGAGCGACTGAGCTGGTATTCAGAAGAAGGGAGGCAGTTCCAAAAGCTAAGGGCGCTGACCTTGTGTGCTAGGTCTTGACAAAGTGATACTCGTGATACTCCCTCTTGTTCCAGCTTTTCCCCCTCCAGCGCTGCCCAGAAAGTCACACAGGCCAAGGTTAGAACAGGTTTATTTGAGGAGGAGAGGTCTCAGGAACGCTTTGATCCTCGGTCTTCTGCAAACTCTGCTGGTGAGAGACGTGCCCAGCACAGGGTGTTTATTTGTCACGGATGGTCTCTGCAGTGTGACCTCCTCCCAGCGATGCTGTGCTGCCTCCACACTGGAAAAGGCAGGGGAGATACCCTATGGGTGTCTGAGGGGGAGCAGGGCAGTGCTGGATGGGGAGGAAGGAGCCCAACCAGCACTTGAAGCTCCACCATGTTTCAAGGGATATCGCCGTGTAGATGTAGTGCTGAGGGACATGGTTTAGCGGTAACTTGGCAGTGGTAGGTTAACTGTTGGACTTGATGATCTTAAAGGTCTTTTCCGACCAAAATGGTTCTATGATCCTATGATTCTATGACAGATGGATGGAGATTAATTGATTGATGGCTGGGAGGCACGCGCAGGCTGGCTGCTCTAAGGCCTTGGCTTCCCGCCCACGCCATACCTGACTGCTGCCGAGGAGCTGGGCCCACACCGGCAGAGTCTTGGGTAGGGCCAGACCCTCTCAGCGCGACGGGCTCCCTTCTTCAAGCATGGCTTGCGATCAGCATTGCAGTACCCGGCTAGGTCTGCTGGAATTGGATCGACCTCCATGGCCTCCTCCTGGACCTCCATTGGCTCCACGCCATCCTCTGCAGTTTTGGCTTGCCAACCAAAGAGTTTCCACATGTCCTCTTTGGTTCGGCAGCTCTTGTAGTTGCCCCGAGACTTCATTTGGCAGCTTCGTTGGGCGTTGGGCCACAGCACCCAGAAGCTGGCAATTGCTGCCTGAGGCTTCCCCGCTCCTGAGCAGCTCAGCGAGCGGTGGCCAGGGGGCAAGGCTGCCTTTTTGTGGGGCAGGCGACCATAGGCAGTGAAGAGGTGGTCTGGGACATCAGGAGGCCATTGTGATGGTGGTCCAATCACATGGCTGACCATGGGTCCCTTTGATTGTTGGGTACCTGGCCTGAAAGAGGACCTGCCTGGGAAGAGCAGGGTGCCCAGGGCTGAGGCGCTCTGCCCCTGCCCGGTCCCACGCTGGTGGGACCCACTCTCCACACCTCCCACTGCCCTGCGCCTGCTGGGGTGAGGAACTGCCGCTCTGGTCAACCGAAGGTGAAGCAGCCGCTGGCTCTGACATGGCCAATTTCCTTGCCAGGCCACGGCTGCCTGTGATCAGAGCAAACCCTCAGAGCCCTGCTGGCTCTCAGCCTGCCGGTGGGCTGCCCCAAGCCTAGAATTTGTAGAATTTGCCCTAAATTCCAGATCAGACCCTGCCGGTTGGCAATATCCTCTCTCCTCCAGCCCTGGCCCTGGCGGGAGGCTGAGTGCTCCAGCCTCTGCTCTGCAATGCAAAGGCCAATATATGCTGGGGGAAAAAAAATAAAAGGTTATGGGATGTCTGTGTGTAGAGCGGCCACGTGCTGTCCCCACATGGCCTCAGACCTTTCCTTGCCCTGGAAACCTCCCTGCTTGCCCGGTACCGTCGCAACGAGCTGGGGCTTGCACGGGCGCGTTTGCACGCCAGGGCCGTTGTGTGAAGATGGCTCCAGGCGTGCACAGGGTTTGCAGGAGCACCGGCTCTGCAGTCGTGGTGGGGACACCAGCGCGGCCATCCCCTGCAGGGGTCTCCGCTCTCGTCCCCACGCAGCTGCAGCGATGGTTTTTCTGAAATGGCTTTGGTCCATTTGCAGCCAAAACGTTTCCTCAAGCGTGGCCTTTTTGTATTCAAAAGACCTGAAAAAAAAAAGCAGAAACCAAAACCATCTTGCTCCTAAAACCACCTTAAGGCAGAACATCCCCCCAGCACTGACTGGCCACCCCTGGAGGGGGACACCTCAAACTGTCACCTCTGGGATGGGGGAAAGGTCTTGTAGAGGCTCTGAGCATCCCTGCCAGACTCCGCTCAGCGTCCACCCCCTTACCCAGGTTGGTGACCCCCCTGTCACCAGCAGCACCCCATCTGCAGCAGAAGGGGGGGGTCACCCTGGGCAGGGCCACCCCAAGGTACCCCCCCCAGCAGCAGAGAGCCGCCCTCGTCCTCCCCACCCCTGGCAAACCGGCACGAAATGAGGAAGTGGGAGGAGGAAAAAAAAAAAAAAAAATTAGTTGCAATTTGTAGTTGCAGCAGAAACACAAAAGCAAAGCGCTTCGAGATGGACCTGGGCCCTCGGTGACAGGAGCCCCGAGCGCCTCGTCCCCGGCGGGGGCAAGACGCAGGGACACCATGGTGAGTGCAAGCGCCCTGTCCCCCTCGGGCACCCTGGGGATGTCACCTTCTCTTCTTGCCACCTCGGGGCTATCTCAGCCCTGCCCTCTCCTGCGCCCATCCTGGTCCCTCGCTGATTTCCAGGAGGTGCCAGGAGCCTGCCCAGTGTCCCCGCTGGAGAGGGGACGGTGCTGCCCGGGCTTGGGGACAGGGAGCAGAGCTGGGGCTGGGTGAGGCACTGGCGCAGGGTGCAGCGGTGGGGAGCAGCCGGGGCTGGGTGCCGGGGGCTGGGTGCAGGGTCGGTGCCCCCGGCAGCGCTGACCCGGGCGGGATGGAGAGCACCAGGCGGTGAGGTCGGGTTGACACAAAATGGTTTTGATTTTGGCATCGCTGGTGCGGTACCCACAGGAGAACCCTTGTGTTCCTCTTGGCCCAACTTCCCACCAGTGCTTCTGGTTTCGGCGCTCGTGGTGCCGGCAGGGTGTGGGCAGAGCGTGGCGCGGGCAGAGCACAGCGGGGTGGCAAGGGCCACCGGGGGCAGCCGTACCCCCCAGGCCAGCTCGAGCCAGGACCTCTGGTTGTCGGTGCCCAGGGTCGGACCTGGCACACGCAGGGAACGGGGGCTGCGGGCAGGACACAGGTCAGCAGCCACAGCTGGAAGTTGATCTGGAGGCAGAAGAGGAAGATGAAGGCTCTCAGAATTAGGGAGATGCTCAGGCATGGAGTAAGGGTCTACACAGTGTGGCCGCAGCCACATCCTCCAGCCTGTGGCTTGGCTCCCTCCGTGTCTCGGAGTGATGCTGTCCCCAGACATTTCCACCCAGCCAGGAAGGGGACAGTGACCAGGCTGAAACGGATCCTTCTCCCCCCCGACAGTCGCGGTTGCCACCTCTGAGAGGCTGCTCAGATGCTCTCCCCCACAAGATACAAACATTGTCCCCTCCCCACCGCCACCAGAGACCTGAAGACGTTTTGTGGTTTCACAAAGGGCCGTGGGGCTGCGCAGCCACGACCCCGACCCCCGCCCAGGGGGGACCCAGCTCCGGGGCCAGTCCTGGTCCCCAAAACCCTGGGGGAAGAACCATCCCCAAACATGCCTGTGCCTGGCATCTGGCAGGTTGTGACAGCGATGCAACACCCCACGTTGCTCTTCTCAAGGTTTCCGGTGGTTTTAAGGTGTTGGCTGCATCTGGGCTTGCCTTGTCTCAAAATGAGAGGTGCCAACTTGGACCCCGTCCGCTCCCCGCGTGGGGCTTGCAGGGTTTTGTCGGCGGCTCAGCCCTGAGCTTTGAAGGAAAACAGATGAAGTTTTGCAATCCGCAGAGCCGCTCCCCTCCCTCAGCCATCCTATCGCCGGCACCGCGTGCATTCGCAGCCCCGAGCACAGGCAGTGGCTGCGATGGCGACGGTCCCCATCCTGCAACCCTGGGCTGGGGCGCTCCTGGGGGTCCCGGTGGGGGTCCTCACGCATGCATTCGTCATTCGGAGCAAAGCCCCTTGTGCGAAGCGGCTCCAAACTGCTCCTTGAAGCCTGGGCCAAGGGCAGCCGAAAGTGGCTCCCTGCTCAGCTTGAGGATGAAATGGCCTCACGGAGGCGTTTGGTCCGGGCCACCCATCAATCCCCTTCCCCGGGCACCCCTGTGGCGGTGGCTGTCGAGCCACTGCTCATCCCTCGCTTCGGCCTGGGACAGAGGAGGGGACTGAGCAACCGCTGCCCCCAAACTCTGACAGCAAATTCAGTTTGTGCCCCGGCTCCCCGGGGGGATGCTGCCCGCAGCCCCCCCATCCCGCGAAGGCTCGCTGGGCACCGGGCTTGGGCAGTGCCACGGTTTTGAGGCAGCATCATTCCCCTTCATCCCCCCCACAAGACTTTTACCCAGCTTGGTGAGCCCTGGCCCCACGAACGCCCCGTGCCGCCTCTCGGGATGTGCTGAGGAAAGCCAGGCAGACTTCGTGCTCCCAGAAACAGGGTGGAAACACCCACGGCCTCGCCGATATCCGGGACAAAACCTTCTTTTAAAGCGAGCCGGTGTTTTCCCTGCAGCTGCGCTGCATCAGGTGCCCCAGCCCAGCCAGGAAAGCACCTACCCCGCACCCGGAGGAAGAGGAGGTGTCACCAAGGCACGCGCTTGCCGCTGACAGCTCTGAACAGTCGTTTGGCTGAAGGAGAAATTCCGAGCATCAGCTCGAACGCGCCAAGCTTGCAATACAGGAAATACTCATATTTGCCTTAATCTGGTGCCGTAACCAGCCATGCGAGCCCAGGGTGCCTGCGCCGGAGGGCTCAGGGCGATGAAGGCAGGGGACGGGGAACCGAGGTGTCAGGCTCCCCACGGGTCCTCCCGACCTGCTCCTCTCCACCTGAATCACAAGGTTTTGGCCAGGTTGGGTTGAAGCTGGGCAGCTCGTGGGGTCACCGGCAGCTCCCTGGGTGACAGCACGGTGACCTGGAGCAGGTGACAGATCCTACCTCTGTTTTTCCGGATGGCTTTTCTAGGAGCTAATTAGGACGGAGGGGAGGAGGGAAGGAAAAGGCCCATAAGCAATAAACAAGAGGAAGAGGAGAAGTTCCCTCCGCAGTCTGAGGCTGCGTGAGCAGCCCTGGTCCCCCTGGACCCCCTGAGCTGCCCCATGTCCGTGTGTCCCAGGGGAAGGTGGTGGGACAACAAAGCCAAAAGCTCCTCCGCTGGCTATGGGGGCTTGAGTCGCACTTGGGGTATGGGGGGGGCCGTGGATGGTGGTTTGGGTTGCAAAGCCCAGCAGCCCAGAGGGGAGGGAGGTGGCCAGGGGAAGCAGCACGACGCTGCCGAGCTCCCCCACGTTCCATGACAGTCCCTCCGTCCCCCACCGTGACGGTGCCGGGTTGTGCCGAGCAGCCCCGGGTGGGTGCAGGGGGCGGCGGGCAGCCTGTGAAAATCGGGGGCAGACGGGAGGGTGCAGAGGCATCGGGGTCCGCAGGCCTGAAATCTCAAGAGCCAGCAGGAAAATGAAGCAAAAGGGGAAAGAAGAAAAGGGAAATGGAAAGAGTAAGAGGCCGGGGGCGACGGGGGGAGGAGAAGTGAAATCAGTGCCGGGAGCGCTGGGGTAAAAGCGGAACCTCGGGGGCCACGGGACGGGCGTAGAGGAGCCATGGACAGGTCGAGACGGGGTGTCCCCTCCAGGGGACTGTGCTGGGGACCACAGGGGCACCTTGGCTGCGTTCAGCCAGTTTCCCCTGCAGCATCGAGGACAAGGGGCCGTTGAGTACTTTTCTTTTTTGCACGGAGCAATCTTACCCTCCCCTCCCAGCCCAGGGCTGCGTTCAGCCCCATGGGGGCTTAAATCACAGCCCACAGTTCTCCTGCTGCCCCACGGCCCCCCCCGGAGAACAGAGCTGGGCAAGTTGGGGGGCAACTGGAAAGCGGGTTCCTCCCTGGGCAGGGAGGAAGGGGCGAGTGGGGCACAGTCACACATCTGCCCTGGTGCAAAGGGGACGGCGGGGGCGCGGAGGACGCGCGGTGCTGGGGTTGCCCCCACCAGCTGCAATTTTTGCCTTTCCCCTGGGTTATTTTTGCTGCCCCTTTGACTCATAAGCAGAGCCTGTGCAGCAATTGCTTCGTTAGTCCTTCGTTAACCTCCATAACGAGCAGGGGTGATGTTACAAACGTGCCCACAGGCTGCTCCTCTCCGGGCTGCCCGACCTGCGGTGAGGCAGGATCCAGGCAGAGGGATGGGGCAAGCCCAGGTGCAGCAGCGTTGGGGTTTTTGGGCTTTGCAAGTTCCCAGTGTGGCCGAAACGCCCATCTTTGCACCACCTGAAGGTGCCGGTTTGGTGCCACAGCTGGGACGGTGGCCAGTTATAGCTACTGGCAGCTTTGGGAGGAGTTGGGGCCGGATCCAGGCCTGGAGCCCCACTCCCATGGGTGGTGACCCCGGTGCAGTCGCTGTGGCCCTCTCCCCGCAGGGCAGCAAGGAGCGCTTCCACTGGCAGAGCCACAATGTCAAGCAGAGCGGCGTGGACGACATGGTCCTGCTCTCCAAGATCTCCGAGGAGGCCATCGTGGAGAACCTCAAGAAGCGTTTTATGGACGATTACATCTTTGTATCCTTCCCGGGGCAGCAGGACACGGACAGGGAACGGCAGGGCTGTGCTCCAAGGCTTTGCCAGGGCATGAGCCAAACTGGGGCTGCCCCAGTGCTTGCAGAGTGTCCCGTTCCCACGCTGTGGTGGGACAAGATTGGGATCAGCTGAGGGAATGCCACCATTCCTAAGCTGAGTTGCACTCGGCAGAGTGATTCCCATCCTGCCGTGCCCCAGGACCCACTTTGGTCCTTTCTTTGCGGCCACAAAGCTGTAAGCAAAGAGCACTGAGCAAAGCCCCTCGTCTGCTGTCTCCCACTGCTCCTGCGCACTGGAGACCCCCCAGCCTGCGCCAAGGGGGTCGGATCCCGGTGGCAGTAGTGGCCATCGTCCCCTGTTGCTGTCACCCAACCCCTCCGATGCCCAGCGTGCCCTGGCTGCTCGACACCCGCAGCAAACATTGGATGGAGCGAGAGCCTCCCTGCAGACGTGGGGACGAGGTGTCACCCCTCATTCTCCACCAGGCTTAAGCCCACACGGGACACCCAGAAGGCAGCCCGGGGTGCGAAGCTTCCCCCCTGCCCAGTATTGCTTCCCCCCATGCCACGTCCCAGCCCAGGTACTTTTGCGGTCACTGGCTCCCATCACGGAGCTGACACTACTGAGCACCGTGCACGAGGCCGGGTGGCTCTCGGGCTCCACGGGGCACACGGTGTCCCCACGCCCACGATCCGAGAGGCTGAGCCCTGGCCTTGCTCACCCCACAGCTGCTTGAGGACGCAGCCCAGCTCTGGTGGGGAGGAGGACAGAATCCCTGCCAGGCAGAGCAGGGCACGACGGGGGCTCGGGTGGCAGCGGGGCTGAGCACGGGGCTGAGACAGTTGCTCACGCCGCTGCGAGCGGCTGTGGTTTCTCTGAAGATGCGGCTCTGTCCTTACAAGGCGATGCTCTGTCCCGGGCCGGCGGTGACGCAGCCATCCTCCCCGCTCTTACGGCAGCCCTGGGGCTTTAAATGCCTTTAGGGGTTGGGTTTGGGGTTGGCTTTTCTTTTTTCGGAGGAAAAAAAATACCCCACGCAGCCTCTTTCTTCCTTTTTTTTTTTTTTTTTTGTGCTGCTGCACGCAGGGCCCCCGTTTAGCCATGACTCAACGCCCCGAGCTTCTGCATTTCCCAGAAAAGCCCCTCTCTTCCTGCCCTTCGGCTGCTCTTCCCCCACTCGGCTGTCAGGTGGGCTGGAAATAGGACATTGAGGGCTCGGGGTAACCCCGCTGGCACTGCTTGTGTCCCCAACCTCCATCTCCTGGGGCGGGTGCTGGGGGCTCATCCCCATCCTGCCGTTGCAGCATTTCCAGGTGCAATTCCCCACTTTTCTATCCCTCTGCCCACACCTGGGTGACTCGGGGATGCTGCAGGCGGGGGCCGAGGGAGGCGGAGTGGCTGGCCGGGGAAAAGCAGGAGCCGGTGGTTTCTCGCCTCTCCGTGCCTCAGTTTCCCTGGCTGTAAAATGGGCACAGTCTCCTGCTGCAAAAGCCATGGATGGAGCAGAGGGTGAATGCCGGGAGGCTGCGGGATGCTGGAAATGCCACTTTTGGAGCCGATCCCCAGCCAGAGTAAGGCAGCATGCACAAACGGGGAGCTGAGGGGATGGCCCTGCTGTACCCTGCGCCGGTCACGCTCGGGGGGACACATCGGGGCTGAGGCAGCGAAGCACTGAGGTCCCATGGCACCAAGCCGTGGCAGCAGCTCTGCCTGCAACCGAGCTGGAAACGCTCGCAGTATTCCCGGTGCAGCTTCCAGGATGAGGCAGGGACCCCCCAACAACCTTCCTGCCATCACTTGCACTGACGTTGGCCTCTAGGGCAGGAAGGGGCAGCAGGAAGAGGGGGATATGGGAAAGGATTCCCGGACCTTAACCTGCCGCTCAGACCTACATCGGGCCGGTGCTCATCTCCGTCAACCCCTTCAAGCAGATGCCGTACTTCACCGACCGGGAGGTCGAGCTGTACCAGGGGGCGGTGAGGCTGCTGCGTGCCGGCTGGTGGGGTCGGCCAGGGGTCCATTGGGTCTAATTGGGTGCGAAACACCTGCAAGGTGTCCCACGAGTGTCCCCGTCCTCCCCAGCCCTTTCGGCGCCGCAGGGGTCAATGCTCCCAAACACACTGATGGAGAGTCAGTAACGAGGCTCAGGAGAATCCGCATTCCTGGGAAATTCAGCTCATAAATACACACCAAAACGACCCAAACGTGGTAAAATCCAGCCCGAGCAACCAGCTCTGCCACAACCAGCTTCCCAAGGAGGAGGGGAGAGTCGAAAAAACATCTGGCACGCTGCTGATTAGCTCGTGTTTGCGGCAAGAGACTAATTCCCCCTCCCTGCTGTGTGCTGCCGCCCCATGCAGTGCACGGGCGGAGTTCGGGGGATTTGGGGAGGGGGCTCAGGGCGGGGGGCTGACGGCTGCTCTGTGCTCAGTGCTCTTGTCCCTGTCCCCCGTCTAGGCTCAGTATGAAAATCCCCCCCATATCTACGCCCTGACCGACAACATGTACCGCAACATGCTGATCGACGGGGAGAACCAGTGCGTCATCATCAGGTAGGGGCACAGTCGGGGACCCCATGCCACCGGTCCAGGGCCAGCTGCCCCCATCACCCCTTGTCCCCACACCCTGGGGACATCCCGGCTAAACACGGCAGCCGGACAGTGGTGAGATGTGGCTGAAAGCCAGTGGTGGGTCCTGGGGGACCCGGCGCGTGGAGGTGCCCGGAGGGACGCCGGAGCCCTGGGCCATGAGAACCGGTCAGGGCTGTGACTGGGTTGTCCCAGGCAGGGACCGAGCCTTGAGCAACGTGCTTTTCCGGCTGAGTGTTGCAAGGGAAATGGTCAGGATGTGGGGCAAGGCCAGAGACTTCCCCTTGAGGCTCCCAAGTCTCCCTCCTCCTCTCCAAAATCCAGCAACAAGAAATCCAAACTCTCCTCCTGGAGCAGCTCCTTGCCCAGCCTTCCTCTGGCCCCCCAGAGCATCCCCAGAGCACGGGGACAGCCCCGTCCCCGGCGTTAGTGCTGCCACGCGCTCGGAGTACACGGCAAGAGGGAGGCCACAGCCCTTGTCACCCGCCATCCCCCCCCAGCCCTGCTCCGGCATCCCAACCCGAAGCACCCTGGGACAGGCGGCTCTGGCGTGGCCGTTTCACATCTCCTCTGTTTTGATGTTTTCACAGCGGAGAAAGCGGAGCCGGAAAAACGGTGGCAGCAAAATACATCATGGGCTACATCTCCAAAGTCTCCGGGGGTGGCGAGAAAGTGCAGGTACGGCTTCTCCCCCCCGCCATCCGCCACCACGCATCGCTTCGCCTCCCAACCCACCCGCTCCCCACCGCCCCGGCCCCCCGTTCCCTCCATCTGATGGGGGCACCTGGAGCAGCCCCGGCTCCAGGGCTGGGGACACCAAAGCCCTGGGACTGTCCCTAGCCCCGAGGCAGGGTTGCTGCAGCGGGGTGCAGGCGTGCGGCCCCCCCCTGCTCAGCCCCCTTCCTTCCTCTGTCCCCAGCACGTGAAGGACATCATCCTGCAGTCCAACCCGCTGCTGGAAGCCTTTGGGAATGCCAAAACTGTCCGGAACAACAACTCCAGTCGCTTCGTAAGTCACCAAGGGCAGGCGCAGAAGGTCAACGCCACGGCCGGGATCCGTCCCAGCAATGCTCCTAGCGTGGTGGGAGAAGGGGGAGAGAAGCCAGGGCCAGGGGGAGCGAGGAATCCCGACAGCCGGGGCCGGGGCTCTGAGTGGGAGCTGTGCCCGGGCAGGGGAAGTACTTCGAGATCCAGTTCAGCCGGGGCGGCGAACCCGACGGGGGGAAGATCTCCAACTTTCTGCTGGAGAAGTCGCGGGTGGTGAGCCAGAACGAGTGCGAGAGGAATTTCCACATCTACTACCAGGTATTGGGGGGCACGACACCGGCCGGGCTGCCGCGGGGGCCAGGGGTCAGGTAACCACAGCCCCCATCTCTCTCCCAGCTCATCGAAGGGGCGTCCCAAGAGCAGCGGCAGAACCTGGGCATCATGAGCCCGGATTATTACTACTACCTGAACCAGTCGGACACGTACCAGGTGGAGGGCACAGATGATCGCAGTGACTTCCATGAGACCATGGTGGGTGGCCGGGATGGGGAGTGCCCAGAGCTGGCTGCGGCCAGGCAGGGGCTGACGGACTCCCCGTGTCCCCAGAACGCCATGCAGGTCATTGGCATCCGGGGCGAGGACCAGCAGCTGGTGCTGCAGATCGTGGCGGGGATCCTCCACCTGGGAAACATCAGCTTTCGGGAGGAAGGCAACTACGCTCGGGTGGAAAATGCTGACTGTGAGTAGTCGCCTGCCCCCGCTCCAGGGGGACGAGTGGGGACGCTGGCAGAGCTCCTTGGCAATGAATCGCAAACTCTCCGTAGCACAAATCGCCCGGCAGAGGAGAGAGGCAGCGTCAGCATCTTCCCCACGTTAGACATGGGGAAACCGAGGCAGTGAGCAAATGGCACAACCAGAGCTTAATTTGCAAGGGGGCGGATGCCAGGAATTGCTTGCTGTGGTTTAGCAGAGGGAGGACCGCATCCCACGTCCCCGGTCACTGCGTCGCCACTGTCCTTTGCACTCAGACGGGGCTGGGGGGGTCCAGCAGCGGCTGCGGGCAGCGTGCCGGGGTGTACGGGGAGCAGGCAGGCCTGACCCCCTCCCTGCCTGCCCCCCAGCCCTGGCCTTCCCTGCCTACCTGCTGGGGATCAACCAGGACCGCCTCAACGAGAAGGTCACCAGCAGGAAAATGGACAGCAAGTGGGGTGGCCGCTCCGAGTCCATCACCGTCACCCTCAACGTGGAGCAGGCCGCTTACACCCGGGACGCGCTGGCCAAGGGGCTCTACGCACGTGTCTTCGACTTCCTCGTGGAGGTGCGTGGCCCCGTCGGGCTGGGCTGAGTGCGGCCACGGTGCGGAGGGGATGCTCGCCATCCGCTCCCGTGCGCAGCTGGCCCCGTACGCCCCTGACGAAGGTGACTCATCCCGTGTCTCCCTGCAGTCTATCAACCGGGCGATGCAGAAGCCGCATGAGGAGTACAGCATCGGGGTGCTGGACATCTACGGCTTCGAAATATTCCAGGTATGTGTCGCTTCGGTGTAGGACCCCAGCTGGGAAATATCCTTCCCTGCTTCTGCAGCAAGGAGGGTGGCCAGAGCAGGGGACCGTTAGCAGTCCGTGGCTCCAAGCAGGGTCCCTGGAGCAGCACCCAAAGGCTCTGCTCTTTGGGGGGGTCTCCCCGATGCGGTGAGAGGAGCAGACGCCAACTCAGCCCCATCTTCTCTTTCATCTTTTGTCCTTTTGCAGAAAAATGGCTTTGAGCAATTCTGCATTAACTTTGTGAACGAGAAGCTGCAGCAGATCTTCATAGAGCTGACCCTGAAGGCAGAGCAGGTACGAGGCAAGCTGGGCTGGGGGGCTGCACCAGTGCCCCTGTTCCTGCACCCTGCACCACCGCTGCCAGCTGGTCCCGGTGCCACGGCCAGAGCAGGGGGGCTGCGGCATATCCCAGGGGTCAGGGATCCACCCGGCTCTCCCTGCGCTTCCCCAGGAGGAATACGTGCAGGAGGGAATCAAGTGGACCCAGATCCAGTACTTCAACAACAAGGTGGTGTGCGACCTGATAGAGAACAAGCTGGTGAGTGGGGTCCCCTCCTCCGGGGGGGTGAGCCGAGGCTCAGATGGGCTGGGTGCTGTCGGGAATGGGTGGCAGAAGCTGGTCCTGCCAGGGAGCATCCCTGCATCCTTAACCTGAGCTGCGGTTCAGCATGAAGCAGCTTTGACCGGCGCGGGGCACTTGAGCACAGCCAGATGCAGGATTGGGCCTTTGGACACCCATAGCTTCGCTGTCCCTCTCCCAGAACCCCCCCGGGATCATGAGCGTCCTGGACGATGTCTGTGCCACCATGCACGCCACCGGCGAGGGGGCGGACCAGACCCTGCTGCAGAAGCTGCAGGCGGCCGTGGGCACCCACGAGCACTTCAACAGCTGGAGCTCGGGCTTTGTCATCCACCACTATGCAGGCAAGGTACGGCACCCCGCGCCCCGCGCCCCGCGCCCCACGGCCCTGGCCACAGCGCCAGGGGGCTGAGCTCCCCTCCTGCCCCCAGGTCTCCTACGACGTGAACGGCTTCTGCGAGCGCAACCGGGACGTCCTCTTCACCGACTTGATCGAGCTCATGCAGAGCAGCGAATAGTGAGTCCTGGCAGCGTGGCGGTGCCGGGGGCCACCTCAAAAGGGCTGGGGCAGAGGGCAGCATCCTCAACATCCAGTCCTGCCTCCGCTGGAGCCGCATCTCGGGGTGCTCAGCGTTCCTGCATCACCCCGCGGGCACCGGCGGCATCCCCCCGTTGAAGGCAGCAGCACCCAGGGGCTGCAGGGCTGGGCAGAGGGGTGCTCACCCCCCCAGCGCCGATCCTGCCCAGCCTTGGGGACAGTCGGGGTGGGGACGGGCTCAGCCGCGGTGCAGGATTTCCCAGCAGCAGAAAGCAGAGCTGGAGCTGGTTCTAGCTCAGCGCCTGCTGAGCCCGGGGAGCCTGGCGGCTCTCACCTGGGGACTGTCACCTGCCTTTCAGCGGTTTCATCCGGATGCTTTTCCCAGAAAAGCTTGATTCTGACAAAAAGGGACGACCGACCACCGCGGGCTCCAAAATCAAGGTACGTCCTGGAGGCTGCAGGACAGCAGCTGCCTTTGGGGCAGGAGCGGGGTGATGGGCTCCCACCAACGCCTTTAATGCTACAGAGGTCGATCCTTGCAACAGAAACAGGCTAACGACCTGGTGAACACGCTAATGAAGTGCACGCCACACTACATCCGCTGCATCAAGCCCAACGAGACCAAGAAACCCCGGGACTGGGAGGAGAGCAGGTAACGGAGGCCACTCGCGATGCACCAGGGAGCCCACAAAGCCCGGGGAAGGGGACCCAGTGACGGGGATGTGGCCAGGACCGGCTTTCCTCCAAAATTTGCACCCGCAGGCTCATCCTTCTGTGCTGCCCAAGGACCCAGGGGAGCATGAGGCAGGTGCTGAGGAGCGTGTAGGGACACACGTGGCCCTCTACATGCATCACCCAGAGGCTCCATCTGAGCCCAAGAAGATCTCACGTGTGCACAGCCGAGGGCATCCCCGTGCCAAGCAGCAGCAGAAGGGCCTGGGCAGGTTCCCCATGGATCTACCATCCCATGCCAAGTGTGTCCCTCCTGCTCCGCAGGGTGAAGCACCAAGTCGAGTACCTGGGGCTGAAGGAGAACATCCGGGTGCGCCGGGCGGGTTTCGCCTACCGTCGCCTCTTCCACAAATTCCTGCAACGGTGAGCGACCACCGGGACGGGGAGGGTGGCAGGTCCCCGCAGCCCGGCTGCCACTCATGTCCCCTCTCCCTGCAGTTATGCCATCCTCACCCCCGAGACGTGGCCATCCTGGCGTGGGGATGAGCGGCAAGGGGTGCAGCACTTGCTGCGCTCCGTCAACATGGACCCGGACCAGTACCAGATGGGTCGGAGCAAGGTGTTTGTCAAGAACCCTGAATCGGTAGGTGACCCGGCTCTGCCCCTCGCCCCACAGCCCCAGGGGACGCTGCACATGGCCAGGCGTCACTTGGGGCAACACCAGGGAGGGTTTGGGGTGCTGACGTGCGGCAGAAGCAATGCAGCACGGGCGCTGGGTGGCCCCTGGCCGGCTGGGCTCAGCACCCCATGTCCCTCCCAGCTCTTCCTCCTCGAAGAGATGCGGGAGCGGAAATTCGATGGCTTCGCACGGGTGATCCAGAAGGCCTGGCGTCGGCACGTCGCCATCCAGAAATACGAGCAGATGCGAGAGGAGGGTAAGGCTAGATGGGACGGAGACACCGGCACCCCTTTTAGGGTGCCCTTTGCTGGGGACAGCCCAGCTGCCAGAGCGGCAGGAGAGTGGTCGTCCGACTCCTAATTGTGGCACTAATGAGGAGGGGGGTGAGGAGGGACCAGACCATGAGATGCCTGGGGTCTTTTCCTACATCTTAAAGGAGGGCATGGATTTCTTGCTCTGAGGAGACCTTACCGTGGCCTTCCAATATCTGAAGGGGACCTACAAGAAAGCTGGAGAGGGACTTTTTACAAGGGCATGGAGTGATAGGACGAGGGGTGATGGCTTCAAACTGGAAGAGGGGAGACTGAGATGAGATCTGAGGAAGAAATTGTTGACTCTGAGGGTGGTGAGACCCTGGCCCAGGTTGCCCAGAGCAGCTGTGGCTGCCCCATCCCTGGAGGTGTTCAAGGCCAGGTTGGACGGGGCTTGGAGCAACCTGGTCTGGTGGGAGGTGTCCCTGCCCATGGCAGGGGTTGGGACTGGATGATCTTTAAGGTCCCTTCCAACCCAAACCCTTCTGTGATTCTATGATTCCGTTTCCAGCCCTGGGAGGGGCCGCAGGACAGAAACCGGAGCCTCTCACTGTCTCGCTCTGCAGTTCATTGCCTGCAAAGGGACGGAGAGGAGGAGCTGAGAGTCAGCGTTTGCAGAGGGATGGGAGAGACCACTGGTCGCCACCTGACCCCACTGCGGGTGTTTTCCCAACCTCCCAAGCGTGCAGGGAAAAATCAAGGGGGAAAACCCAGAAAGCAGCTGGGTCCCTCCCTCCCACAGCACAAGGGTTTTTTCAGGGCGATTAATGGGTTTCGAAGCCAGCCAAGCTCAAGCAGCTCAGATGCCTCCCATGGCATAAAACAAGCCCCACTTCTTGCTGCCACAGTCCATGCGATGGCTCTCACAGCCAGTTTGGGAGGGCAGGCGGGCAGGGGCCGAGGGCTGAGCCACCAGCACAGAGCCCTGTCCGACCGGCATCACTCTGGGCTCCCACACAGCCTCCAACATCCTCTACAACTTCAAAGAGCGGAGGAGGAACAGCATCAACAGGAATTTCGTGGGCGACTACCTGGGCATGGAGGAGCGGCCAGAGCTGCGCCAGTTCCTGGCCAAGCGGGAGCGGATAGACTTCGCCGACTCCATCACGAAGTACGACCGGAGATTCAAGGTATGTGGACCCACTCGGGGCTTGGGAGAGGCCAAGCCATGCCTCATGGTGGTTGCCCTTGGGTGGGATGTGTGTGCAGGGCTTGTGCCCCCCTGCAAACACCCCCTCACCCTCTGCTTCTTCCCTTTCCCAGCCCATCAAGCGGGACTTCATCCTCACCCCCAAGTACTTCTACATGATCGGGCGGGAGAAGGTGAAGAAAGGTCCTGAGAAGGGACAGATCAAGGAGGTGCTCAAGAAGAAGGTGGAGCTCCAGGCGGTGAGCGGCGTCTCGCTGAGGTGCGTCTCCCAGCACGGGCTCCGCACTGGGGGTCCACGCGGTTGGGCTTCACCCATCAGCTCCACCAGCTTCTCCACCCTCCAGTGCCCTCAGCCAGGCTCCGGCCCCTCGCCCATGGAGGCACAATGGCATCGGGCCGTGGGGCGGAGGCTCCTCGCAGAGCGCTTTGCAGATGGGGCTTTGGAGGCCGGGGAGGTTTCCGGCTAAATCACCCTCCAAATTTATTCGGGGTGCACCCTGGCCCAGTGGGGTCTCCTGGCTCCCCCCCAGCACCGGTTGGCACCAGCCTGGTGCTTACTGATGCCCCCGCACCGGGGTTGCTCCCCCAGCACCAGGCAGGATGATTTCTTCATCCTCCACGAGAACGATGCCGACAATTTCTTGGAGTCCATCTTCAAGACGGAGCTGATCAGCCTGCTGTGCAAACGCTACGAGGAGCTCACCCGCACCAAGCTGCGCCTCTCCTTCAAGGACACGTAAGGATGGAGGCTGGCAGAGGTGACAAAACAGGGCGAGGTCCCCTCCTTGTGGCCTCACAACCTCTTTCTCCCCCAGACTACAGTTTCGGGTGAAGAAGGAGGGCTGGGGCGGTGGTGGCACCCGTAACGTCACCTTCATCAGAGGACAGGGCGACGTGGCTGCCCTCAAAGCCGGAGGCAAAACGCTTACGGTCAGCATCGGGGATGGGCTCCCCAGGAACGCCAGTGAGTGCCAGAGTGCCCGGGAGGCAGCGGTGGGGGGAAACAGGAGCACTGGGGCTGCAGGGCATGGCCGGAGGCTTGGGGACATCGAGGTGAGCCAAGGTGTGCCCCGGCCCTGCAGGGTTTGTGTTTCACCCAGGAGGGACCCGCTTCTGCTTGGGTGATGGGGCAGCAGGAGGTTTTTTGGGGGAAAAAGGCAGCTGGGTACAAACTGCGGGGGCAGCCCCCCCCAGCCGGCTCTGAGGACCATCTCCTAACGGGGGGCTCATGTCCCCCCAGAGCCTACGAGGAAGGGGGCAATGCAGAGCAGAAGTGGCAGCAGGTATCCGGCGTTGTCCCGAACCGCCCCACCGGCACCCCGAGGTGAGGAGGGCAGTGCCAAGGCGGGGGGGTGCCGGGGAGGGGGGACCCCAGCCTGGATCTAGCCAGCACTGCACTCCCGGGGAAGGGGGGGCAGGCTGAGTGTGGGGTCCCCTGTAACGCATCATCCCTGGGGGGGTCTTCCAGGCGCCTGCAGGAACGGGGCACCCCAGTTCCCGCGTGGCGACAGCCGGGCTCAGCGGGACACCTACACGGCGCCCCAGAAGCAGATGCGGGGGCCACCGGCTGCAGCGCTGCCCCCCCGAAACGCCAGCCGCCAGCCGAAGACACGGCCCCCATCCGAGCAGAACATGGATTTCCTCAATGTGCCCGACCAGGGGGTGGCCGGGTAGGTCCTGTACCGGTACCTGTGTCCCCCCTCCCTGCCCCATCCTCCCCTCCCACCGCTGCCAGCCCCCAGAGATGCTCTTCCCCCTCTGACCAGCCTCGCTGCCCAACGGAGCGACAGCCTGACCAGGTCCGGGTAATCTGGTTTTGCTGGCAGGACGGCATCTCCCGGGCTCTTGCACATCCCAGTTCTCCCAGTCTCTGCACTGGGAGGACCCACCTGAGCTGCAGGCACAGAGCATCGCATTGGTGGGAGAGAGCAGGATGGGAAGGAGGGTACGGCACATCCCGCGCCCTCCTGCCCCTCCCCGGTGTGAACGCTATTTCTCCTGGTCCCGCAGCATGCAGCGCCGGCGAAGCCTGAGCCAGCGGCCACCCCCGGCCAGGCGCCCCAAGCCACAGCCCAAGGTGGCCGTGCCGCGCTGCCAGGCGCTCTACCAGTACATCGGGCAGGACGTGGACGAGCTCAGCTTCAACGTGGGGGACGTCATCGACATCCTGCTGGAAGGTACCACCAGACTCCTGCCCTGCCCCGCAGTGCCCTACGGCAGCACCACGCCAGACCCAGCTCTTTTTTTTTCCCCCTTCCCAGATATCTCCGGCTGGTGGAAAGGCCGGCTGCATGGCAAAGAAGGGCTTTTCCCTGGGAACTACGTGCAGAAGATCTGAGCCGGGCGCAGCGGCCGCATGGCCGGAGGTAAAGAAGGAGTCGCCATCCTCCCACCCCACCTCTGCCGAGGCCGTGCCGAAGGGGCCGGCGGCGGCTCCGCGATGGTTCTCTACCGACGTTGGCGTTGAGCAAGCGCTTCCTCGCGAGCCCCCCTGGCCTGCGCTGGCTACCAGGCTGTGCTGGTGCCAGCCACCGTACCCCGCAGCTGCTTTAGACGGTGACCCCCCTGCAGCAAGGACCGGCTCTTTGCTGCTTGTTCGTACTCTGGGAGCGGGACTGCGCCGGCGAATCTGGGGTACAAACGGGATTATTGTTAATAATTATGGTAAATAATCAGACTCATCAAACCTGAGCCTGACAAACCGAACCCAGAGTTTGAATTTCACCCTGGTGCTGGCCCCGTGGCTCCCACTGGCCCCATGGCAAGAGACCTGCACCCGCGTGTCCCCATGGGGTCCTCCACGTGGAACCCTCCAGAAGATGTTGAATCCAGAAACCCAACACCCCCAGGAGCTCGGCTCGGGGGTCTGTGCAGCCTGGCACGACTACGGACCCCTCGGCACAGCCGGGAGCCGCCAGGGCAGCCGTGAGGCAAAGCAGGACAACGAGGCGCAGCGGGACCAGAGTGCCATCGCCGTTCCCTGATTTCCCGCAGGAAAAGCTGCGAGGATCTCTTAGCCCAGAGCCCACCGAGCTGCAGCAGCTTTTCTGGTGGTGCTCAGAAGGCGGCTGGAGCCCCCCAGGATTTGCAGGGTGGGGGGGGGGGGTCTCATCCACAGGGGGCCATGGCCGATGCATGGGGTGGAAACCGCCATCCTCGGCTGCACCAGCTCCAGGGTTCAGGGGACCCTGGAGTAGGGGGACAGCCAGGGCTGGGGGCGGGGTGGTGGTGTGTCTTGGTGGGGGTTGAGTCCATCCCGCGGTTGTTCCCGGAGATTCGCAGCAGGGAGAAGGACAAACAGTGCCGACATGTCGGGGCTCGTCCCTGCCTGCCCCCCGCTCCCCCCGCCAAGCCCTGCGTCGGGTGGCCGGAGGAAGTGACGACAGCCCGCTCCTGCGCGGCCCTGCCTCAGCCTCGCGGCCCAGCCCTCCTCTTCCTCCCGCCCGCAGCCCCCAACCGGGGCTGCCCCCCCAAAAAACAGGCAGACCCCCTGCCCAGAGGCTACAGAGGGGTTCGGGGGACCCTGTTTCCTCCGGCGTGGGGGTGGCACGGGGCGGGAGGCTGCTGGGATGTGAAGTCCTCCATGGTCCCACGCTACAAACGGTGGTTGGGTCTCCCCACCGCGGGTTGTTGCAGCCACTGTGATCCTTGGGGTGATTTTTCTGTAAATCACAGGTTTTTAGGAGCCCTTGCACTGCAGAGCTTGGCGGGTGGGGCGGGGGCGGAGAACAGGCAGAGCCTCTGGTTTTATTTTAATGAAAAAAATCGGCTGGGGATTTAGGAAACTCCTTCCTGCACCTTCCAGCCCTTCCCTGGGACCATGGGGGAAGGGGGGGGGCAGCACCCCAGCAGTGGGTGCTGTGCAAGTGGGATACTCCCACCCAGCCCTGCTGGCAGGCGGGAGCTGGGCCAGCTCAGCCACGTGCTGGGGTGCTCCAAGGGGCTCCAGGCAGGGTGCTCCGAGGGGCTCCTGGTGCTCCGAGGGGCTCCGGGGTCTCTGAGGGGCTTGGGCTGCTCTTCGAGGCCATGCATGACCCGATGGGCTCGGCATGCTCTGAGGAGTCCAGGGTGCTCCAAGGAACTTGGGGTGCTCAGAGGGCTCTGGGATGCTCTAAGGGGTGCAGGGTGCCCTGAGGGGTTTGGGGAGCTCCAAAAGGGTTGGGGTGCCCAGAGATGCTTTAAGGGCTCCAAAGCTTCCCAAGGGGTCTTCAGACTCCAGGATGCTCCAAGCGCACCAGGATGCTCCGAGGGCCCCTGGGATGGTCCAAGGGCCCTGGGATTCTCGGGGGAGCCCAGGATGCTCCAAGGACCCAGGGTGCTCTGAGGACCCTGGGCTGCTCCGAAGGCCCCCAGGATACTCCAAGGGCCCAGGACACTTCAAGGGCCTGGGATGCTCCAAATACACCGGGGTGTTCCAAGGCCCTGGGATGCCCCAAGGGCCCGGGGTGCTCCAAGGACCCTGGGGTGCACCGAAGGCCCCCAGGATGCTCCAAGGACTCTGGAGTGCTCCAAGGGCCCAGGATGCTCCAAAGACCCCGGGGTGCTCCAAGGCCCTGGGATGCCCCAAGGACCCCGGATGCTCCAAAGGCCCTCAGGATGCTCCAAGGGCCCCAGGATGCTCCAAGGGCCCCAGGATGCTCCAAGGACCCAGGATGCGCCAAAGACCCAGGATGCTCCAAGGACCCCGGGGTGTTCCAAACGCCCCCAGGATGCTCCAGAGGCCCTCAGGATTCTCCAAGGGCCCCAGGATGCTTCAAGGGCCTGGGATGCTCCAAATACACCAGGGTGTTCCAAGGACCTGAGATGCTCCAAGGACCTCGGGGTGCTCCAGAGGCCCCCAGGATGCTCCAAGGACCTGAGATGCACCAAAGACCCGGGATGCTCCAAGGACCTCGGGGTGCTCCAGAGGCCCCCAGGATGCTCCAAGGCCCTTGGATGCCCCAAGGTCCCCGGATGCTCCGAGGGCCTCGGGGTGCTCCAGCGGCCCGCAGGATGCTCCAAGGCCCTTGGA